>CM061921.1:385041335-385278415 GCA_031002005.1 Vandiemenella viatica
CCAGTGTCAACACATCCATAACACAACTGATTGTAGGCCAAAAGCTTTCACAGAAGGGCACAAGACTTTAAGAAATACCTCATCACGACCAGCCGTCCCCACCTTCTATATTCCCCTATCATTCCAGTGTCAACACATCCATAACACAACTGATTGTAGGCAAAAGCTTTCACAGAAGGGCACAAGCCTTTAAGAAATACCTTATCACAACCTGCCGTCCCCACCTTTTTTAATACCGCTATCACTCCAGTGTCAACACATCCATAACACAACTGATTGTAGGCCAAAGCTTTCACAGCAGGGCACAAGACTTTAAGAAATACCTCATCATGACCTGCCGTCCCCACCTTCTATATTCCCCTATCACTCCAGTGTCAACACATCCATAACACAACTGATTGTATGCCAAAGCTTCCACAGCATGGCACAAGGCTTAAAGAAATACCTCATGACGACCTGCGTCCCCCCCTTGTATATTCACCTATCACTCCAGTGTCAACACATACATAACACAACTGATTGCAGGCAAAAGCTTTCACAGAAGGGCACAAGACTTTAAGAAATACCTCATCACGACCTGCCGTCCCCAACTTTTTTTATACCCCTATCACTATAGTGTCAACACATCCAAAACACAACTGATTGTAGGCCAAAGCTTTCACAGCAGGGCACAAGACTTTAAGAAATACCTCATCACGACCTGCCGTCCCCACCTTCTATATTCCCCTATCACTCCAGTGTCAACACATCCATAACACAACTGATTGTAGGCCAAAGCTTTCACAGCAGGGCACAAGACTTGAAGAAATACCTCATCATGACCTGCCGTCCCCACCTTCTATATTCCCCTATCACTCCAGTGTCAACACATCCATAACACAACTGATTGTAGGCCAAAGCTTTCACAGCAGGACACAAGACTTTAAGAAATACCTCATCACGACCTGCCGTCCCCACCTTCTATATTCCCCTATCACTCCAGTGTCAACACATCCATAACACAACTGATTGTAGGCCAAAGCTTTCACAGCAGGGCACAAGACTTTAAGAAATACCTCATCACGACCAGCCGTCCCCACCTTCTATATTCCCCTATCACTCCAGTGTCAACACATCCATAACACAACTGATTGTAGGCCAAAGCTTTCACAGCAGGGCACAAGACTTAATGAAATACCTCATCACGACCTGCCGTCCCCACCTTCTATATACGCCTATCACTCCAGTGCCAACACATCCATAACACAACTGATTGTAGGCCAAAGCTTTCACAGCAGGGCACAAGACTTTAAGAAATACATCATCACGACATGCCATCCCCACCTTCTATATTCGCCTATCACTCCAGTGTCAACACATCCATAACACAACTGATTGTAGGCCAAAGCTTTCACAGCAGGGCACAAGACTTTAAGAAATACCTCATCACGACCTGCTGTCCCCACCTTCTATAATTCCCCTATCACTCCAGTGTCAACACATCCAAAACACAACTGATTGTAGGCCAAAGCTTTCACAGCAGGGCACAAGACTTGAAGAAATACCTCATCATGACCTGCCGTCTCCACCTTCTATATTCCCCTATCACTCCAGTGTCAACACATCCATAACACAACTGATTGTAGGCCAAAGCTTTCACAGCAGGACACAAGACTTTAAGAAATACCTCATCACGACCTGCCGTCCCCACCTTCTATATTCCCCTATCACTCCAGTGTCAACACATCCACAACACAACTGATTGTAAGCCAAAGCTTTCACAGCAGGGCACAAGACTTTAAGAAATACCTCATCGCGACTTGCCGTCCCCACCTTCTATATTCCCCTATCACTCCAATGTCAACAAAATCCATAACACAACTGATTGTAGGCCAAAGCTTTCACAGCAGGGCACAAGACTTAATGAAATACCTCATCACGACCTGCCGTCCCCACCTTCTATATTCCCCTATCACTCCAGTGCCAACACATCCATAACACAACTGATTGTAGGCCAAAGCTTTCACAGCAGGGCACAAGACTTTAAGAAATACATCATCACGACATGCCATCCCCACCTTCTATATTCGCCTATCACTCCAGTGTCAACACATCCCTAACACAACTGATTGTAGGCCAAAGCTTTCACAGCAGGGCACAAGACTTTAAGAAATACCTCATCATGACCTGCCGTCCCCACCTTCTATATTCCCCTATCACTCCAGTGTCAACACATCCATCACACAACTGATTGTATGCCAAAGCTTCCACAGCAGGGCACAAGGCTTAAAGAAATACCTCATCACGACCTGCGTCCCCACCTTGTATATTCACCTATCACTCCAGTGTCAACACATCCATAACACAACTGATTGTAGGCAAAAGCTTTCACAGAAGGGCACAAGACTTTAAGAAATACCTCATCACGACCTGCTGTCCCCGCCTTTTTTTATACCCCTATCACTCCAGTGTCAACACATCCATAACACAACTGATTGTAGGCCAAAGCTTTCACAGCAGGGCACAAGACTTTAAGAAATACCTCATCATGACCTGCCGTCCCCACCTTCTATATTCCCCTATCACTCCAGTGTCAACACATCCATAACACAACTGATTGTAGGCCAAAGCTTTCACAGCAGGACACAAGACTTTAAGAAATACCTCATCACGACCTGCCGTCCCCACCTTCTATATTCCCCTATCACTCCAGTGTCAACACATCCACAACACAACTGATTGTAAGCCAAAGCTTTCACAGCAGGGCACAAGACTTTAAGAAATACCTCATCGCGACCTGCCGTCCCCACCTTCTATATTCCCCTATCACTCCAATGTCAACACATCCATAACACAACTGATTGTAGGCCAAAGCTTTCACAGCAGGGCACAAGACTTTAAGAAATACCTCATCACGACCTGCCGTCCCCACCTTCTATATTCCCCTATCACTCCAGTGTCAACACATCCATAACACAACTGATTGTAGGCCAAAGCTTTCACAGCAGGGCACAAGACTTTAAGAAATACCTCATCATGACCTGCCGTCCCCACCTTCTATATTCCCCTATCACTCCAGTGTCAACACATCCATAACACAACTGATTGTAGGCCAAAGCTTTCACAGCAGGACACAAGACTTTAAGAAATACCTCATCACGACCTGCCGTCCCCACCTTCTATATTCCCCTATCACTCCAGTGTCAACACATCCATAACACAACTGTTTGTAAGCCAAAGCTTTCACAGCAGGGCACAAGACTTAAGAAATACCTCATCGCGACCTGCCGTCCCCACCTTCTATATTCCCCTATCACTCCAATGTCAACCACATCCATAACACAACTGATTGTAGGCCAAAGCTTTCACAGCAGGGCACAAGACTTTAACAAATACCTCATCACGACCAGCCGTCCCCACCTTCTATATTCCCCTATCACTCCAGTGTCAACACATCCATAACACAACTGATTGTAGGCAAAAGCTTTCACAGAAGGGCACAAGACTTTAAGAAATACCTCATCACGACCTGCCGTCCCCACCTCTTTTTATACCCCTATCACTGCAGTGTCAACACATCCATAACACAACTGATTGTAGGCCAAAGCTTTCACAGCAGGGCACAAGACTTTAAGAAATACCTCATCACGACCAGCCGTCCCCACCTTCTATATTCCCCTATCACTCCAATGTCAACAAAATCCATAACACAACTGATTGTAGGCCAAAGCTTCCACAGCAGGGCACAAGACTTAATGAAATACCTCATCACGACCTGCCGTCCCCACCTTCTATATTCCCCTATCACTCCAGTGTCAACACATCCATAACACAACTGATTGTAGGCCAAAGCTTTCACAGCAGGGCACAAGACTTTAACAAATACCTCATCGCGACCTGCCGTCCCCACCTTCTATATTCCCCTATCACTCCAATGTCAACAAAATCCATAACACAACTGATTGTAGGCCAAAGCTTCCACAGCAGGGCACAAGACTTAATGAAATACCTCATCACGACCTGCCGTCCCCACCTTCTATATTCCCCTATCACTCCAGTGTCAACACATCCATAACACAACTGATTGTAGGCCAAAGCTTTCACAGCAGGGCACAAGACTTTAACAAATACCTCATCACGACCAGCCGTCCCCACCTTCTATATTCCCCTATCACTCCAGTGTCAACACATCCATAACACAACTGATTGTAGGCAAAAGCTTTCACAGAAGGGCACAAGACTTTAAGAAATACCTCATCACGACCTGCCGTCCCCACCCTTTTTTATACCCCTATCACTGCAGTGTCAACACATCCATAACACAACTGATTGTAGGCCAAAGCTTTCACAGCAGGGCACAAGACTTTAAGAAATACCTCATCACGACCTGCCGTCCCCACCTTCTATATTCCCCTATTACTCCAGTGTCAACACATCCATAACACAACTGATTGTAGGCCAAAGCTTTCACAGCAGGGCACAAGACTTTATGAAATACCTCATCACGACATGCCTTCCCCAGCTTCTATATTCCCCAATCACTCCAGTGTCAACACATCCATAACACAACTGATTGTAGGCCAAAGCTTTCACAGCAGGGCACAAGACTTTATGAAATACCTCATCACGACATGCCTTCCCCAGCTTCTATATTCCCCAATCACTCCAGTGTCAACACATCCATAACACAACTGATTGTAGGCCAAAGCTTTCACAGCAGGGCACGAGACATTATGAAATACCTCATCACTGATCACCTATAATATTAGGCTATTGTGGCCAGTTCTGGCCCCAGTTTTCAAATATATTGTTTGTTTCTATCTTCTAGTGGGTACTTCTCAGGATTTCTTTTCCTGTGATCTGTAGTTTAAAATTTTTAGAGGATATCTATTCAATGGCCTTTATGCAGACACGATTGTATCAACTGCCAGTGTATTCTGTGAATTTGTCTTATAACTAGAATATCTGAAATTATCTCTTAATAATTCGCTTCATTCACCAAATTATATTCTGCAACAAAACTAAATTGTGCCACCTGAATTCACATAGTAAGAGATTTTTAAGTGCCCAACATTCTGATCCATACAGCAACATTGACACCACCATTTCATTATAGCGCTCCCAACAGGTTTTTTTTTTTTTTTTTTTTTCCTCTCTTGCCCTCTGCCAATATGCTGAAAGGGGCTCACTTTATTAATTAATTCCTATATTCTAACATCCCCTACCCACACTGATAAATAATTGAAGTTCGGTACTTGTTCCACAGTTTTGTTCTGATTAATTATTTTTGATCTCATCAATGCTTTCTCAGAGATGGTCACGATTTTTGTTTTGATTCCTAATATTTCAAAATAATATATATGGCTATTAAGTTTAAACCATGCAAGACTCTTTGCAAGCTATCTTCATCTGCTATTAAAATGGCCATTAGCAAATAGAAGTACATTAAAATGTGAGAGTCCTATTTTAAAATTTTGTTTTTTTATAATCCGCCATTTCTTAAATGATACTAAGTTTATATTGTAAGACACACCCCCCTTTACATTTTGGTCTATTTTCATATCAGATACAAATTTTTGTAACAATTTTTGATGCTAATCAATGTTTCCATAAATAGGCTTTGCAGAGCTCTTATAACACGATTTCAAAAACATTTCTCAACCATGATGTCCTTGGGCATATTCTTATTGACTTTATTTAAGCTTTTATGTAGCCAATGAAAACTATACAAGTAGGAAGAATAAATTGTTCCCTTTTTTCTCAGTAACTGCATGTCAGTGAAAATATAATGAGAACAAGTGCTTACTTCCCTAAACCTATATTGGGCTTCATCCAAAGAGGTCTCTAATAAGGCTCTTGCCTGGTTATGAAATATCTTTGCACATATTTTGTAACAAATGTAAAGCAGTCTTAATCCTTTGTAATTTTCAGAGGCATTTCTGGAATCTTTATTAAAGATGCAGATGATAAACGCTTCTCACCAGTTTTCAGGTATACTAAACATTCTCCAACAGTGATCAAATAATCTGTAGATTCTTTCATGTGACAATGGTTGGCTATACCTTATTCATTCTATGTTTATTAGATCCATTGCAGGGGAAATTTTATTTTTAAAAGTAAGGAAGTTTGTCAATGGATCGGTTCAATATTTACACCATTTTCAGCAAGCCACATATCCCTTCGGATTGCTCTGTTCGCAAATCTCATTGATACAATTTCCACTTTTTTATGGGTTTATCACCACCTTATCTTTATGTGTTTTACAGAGATCTTTTAGAACCTTATACGCCATATCTTGCCTACAATATACATTACGTTCTAGTTCGGAGATGTGTTTTTCTCATTGTTGTCTACCGGTTTTACTTAATTCCCTTTATTTTTATTGCTTCTCTTCTTTAATACTCCATTCTACGTGCTGGCCATCAATTATCTACAAAACAATGATATGCCTCCTTTTTTTCCTTCGATAGATTTTTAACTCTTCATTCCATAACTGTGTCTGTCAATGCATTGGCAGCCAATGTAAAATTTTATCAAGTGGGAATTTAAGCAAATCGGATGATCCAGAACACTGTGTGTAAAACCAACAATACTGTCAGCTGTAAGTGTCAATTACAATGGATCCACTAGTTCAGTAATGGTTTCATCAGTTGATGGTGAACAATAGTTGTAGTGTATGTACTTATGACACTCAAAAGTGAATAACTTATTAAATAAATGGTATAATCAAGAAGTATTTAAACCCCCACATAATATTAGTTTAATTTACTTAGTACTGAATCTGAATATGCAAATGTGATCACAATGAAATAAAAAAAAAAATGTATCCTTGTATTGTTTCAATAATAAGAACATTTTTACTACAGACAGTATTTGTGTCAAATATTGTTACTTAGATTCTTGTGTGTTCATTAAATCAACAGGGATGTCAAACTGAGTTTCAAACATAGACTGAATGAAAATTTCACGGCATTCACAGCATTAAGTGTTTTTATATGGTAGGGCACAGCCTTCTGTAACCTAAAAGTGACACATAATCTTGGTCTTGATATGTACTGACATAGTTAGGATCTGTAGTTATGTATATTGTAAACCACCATTTAACGCCTTAACACATCCACGCAAATAGTGTAGAGTTAATTCCCTTAGTCAATAATATTCCCCAACTTGTGGGACATGGCTTGGCACCAATCAAGCCAGCCCCCTTCTGTCAACCTCTCTGTTATTATTTTGACCATGATGGATTGGTGGAATTCAGCAACTGTGATATCAAATTTGGGGTGATATTGAAAACAGCATCCAGTCACAATTTGTTATTATTACATTTATTTAACCATTACCAGTTTCGAGCAAATGATGCTCTTCATCAGACGGTTTGCATTTTTAATGTATTTAAATATGCAAATGGAAAATGTGAGCGTGTTTGTGTGTCGTTAGATATCTGAATATTTTTGAAAACACACTCTCGTTAGTGGCGAAAGGATACGATTTATTTCTGTGAAGGCTCATTACTAAACAAACACACGACACTAACACTGATGATAACATTACTATTATGAGACTCTGAATAGAACTTACAAGCACGCCGGAAAGTTGCTTCTGCATTACATTTGAACATATATATATATATACACACAAGACAGGATGATAATTACCTGTTTCATGTACTACAAATATCTAACAATCATTTCTGAATTAGATTAATTCAGAACACTAAATTTTTTTGTCTGTTAAAAACTGCTACAGGCATTGACCATCTATATCATTTTAGTTTAGTTTAGTTTCTATACCCACTCATTCGTAATTCTAAATCGTATTATAAATGACTGAAGTGAAGACAGTGTTATACCTGTTGACACTAATGGTAGATGCAGTTTCACTCGTAGACTGATATAGACTTTCTGAGTTGTTAATTAAAGCTGTACAGAACCCCACTTTCAATTATAAGAAAATTTGTTCAAATTAGGAAAAGAACATGTAATGGCATGTAAATGAACATTTGTTGGAACATATTTTTCTTGAGCGCTATCTTGTAAGAAGTCTGTCTTTTACAGTAATCATTAAATGTAATTATCCAGACCATATGACCCACCCTTCCCCATTGTTATTATTTCCAAGAATGTGGTGATTTATCAACATGCCCACCACCTGCAGTGCTGTTTTGCAATCCAGTTGCATTTCAATCACTTGTGGGAGTGTTGTCTGCTGTTAAGAGTACAGTACCAGTTAGTGCTTATCTTTGATTTTGGTGTGCTGTTTTCTGTGCAGTTTTAAGTGCCAACAGTTCACAACAAGACATTAACATTTGCTGGAAAAGTAGCCATAATATGTAAATTTGAAAAAGCGGCCAAGAAAAAAATCTCATATCGCAAAAGAGATTGGAATTTTGCCAAATACTTTATCGACCTATCTTAAAAACAAGGAAAAAAACTGTTAAAGGAAGTGCACTGGCGTAACTATACCTTTGAGGCATGTGGCACATTCATTGGATGGATTTTTTTTTTTTTAGCTCCACTGCTGCCCCTTGCTGACAATGGGCAGAAGCTGTTCCAAGGGGTGAGGCGTCCTCGAGCTGGGTAAGTGATAAAGCCCGTAAAAGAGCACGAGGTCCTGAATATCCTGACATTGAAGAATGGTTCAAACGACAACGAGATAAAAAAAAGAAATCGGCCTTATAGTGGACCACTTAAGAGAGCCAATGCTGAAGATTTTACTTCCTATTCAGGCAAAATTGAATTTTAAGCGACTAGTGGTTGTTTGGACAAATTTAAGGAGAGAAATGTAGTAACCAACAAAACTGCTAGTGGGCAAAGTGGAGGGTGTTGATAAAGTTATAACAATGTTTTGGAAAGATGTCATCTTAGAAATGATGGAGGAAACTCCTGCAAAAGATATTTTTAGTTTAGACGAGACTGTATTGTTTATTAAATGTACAACAGAGAAACGCTGTAGTGTAGGAAAACACAGTTAAGACAGATTAATACTTTTGATTGCAGCTCATCTGGATGGATCAGAAAACCTACTATTGCTCATGATACAAAAGTCTGCTTCACATCATTATTTCAAAAATGTAAAAACAAAACCACTACAGTATGAAGCTAACCAAAGGCTTGAATGACAAGCAAGAGCTTAGAAAAAAAGCAGAACGATTTTGCTATTTATTGACAATTGTGCAGCTCATACCGTACCCCTGATGGACAACGTGAAAGATATTTTTTCCCCCACCAAATATGACATCTGTTATGCAAAAAATAGATCAATGCATAGTTAAAAACTTAGGTGCCTTGTAGTGCACAGTATCCTTTCTGAAAAGTACCTGGACAAAAAATAAGAAATGAAGATTAACTTGTTATAAGCTACAAGAATGGGTAACAATGAATGGGAAAACTGACTCAAACTGTCGCTAACTGTTTTTGTACAGCAGATTTTAAGAAAAATGCTGATCTTACTGCCATTGTGGATGAAATTCTCTCTCCAGTAGTCATTTGGGAAGGCATGGATGAACAAGTTCCTTTTTACGATTATGTGGACATTGACAATGATGTAGTGTGTGGTGAGTTAACAGACATTTAAGCTGATGTGTTGTTGAAGAAAACAGACCAATCATTAGATGAAGAAGAGAAAGTGGAGACCATTACAGAGCAGTCCATTCAGAGGCCCTACACTATATATACGAACTTCGACGCTACATCAAGGGTCAAGCTAACATCAGTGATTCTCTCTTCATTGTTTGTCCAGGTCTTCATGTCTTTGCAACAACAAAAAAGTCAACAATTTCTAATTTTTTAACAAAACCTAAATTTTGCTTTGTACAGTATACTTTTAATAAGTGACATGTAAATAAAGAAGTTAAAACTCAATTTTAAATATGTTTTTCTTATATTTTTATAAACATTTCCCAATTTGAATTTTCAGTTATTCAAAATTTATTTACGGTCCCACGAGATTCGAGTTACGGAAGTTCCACCGTATGTAGTTATTAAATAGTATAGTCCGAGGCTTCGAAAGTAAGAAACTAAATTCTTAATGTGTTGACTATTGGTAAGCTTACCTTGTGTAAGATCACAGAAAGGGGTCTACCAGAGATAGCAGATCACGATTCCATTACAACATACCTCCACGCTGACTAATAATGTCATAATACTGTGGTAGTCAATAGCAACACCTTTTATTTTAAGGTGGTAATTAGATTGTACCACAACCTGGACCATTATTTTAAAGCAGCAACTAGGTTTTAACACACCACGGACCAGCACGAGATGGCTAAAACTACTTCAGAAAGTATTTCTAGCAGTGTCTTGCGTTTGACTAATGCAGTATTATGATGCGAATTCCTCGTAGAATCACAATGTCCCCATAAAAAGACACGTCTCAGAACTGTAAATACATTCAGTGGAAAGTTCAGCCTGCGGAGAAGATGTGGGAAGAGTTAAACGAGATAACGATTGGGTAAATAAATGTTTATTCTAAAATAGAAAATAAAGTTTGCTAGTAACTATAATAGGAAGCTGAGAATGCTAAAGAGGTTGTTAAAAGACAGCTAGACAGCATGGAACACTTAAAGCAATTAATAGCAGCAAAGAGGGAAGCTAAAAAAATTTATAGTTATGTTTGGAAACTGAGAAGACGAAACAGTATGCAAACAATTATGGATAAGCTGGATTTCAAGAAAGCAGAGATATTTAGTAGTTTGTTTAATGAAACCATTAGGGAACATCATTCAGGTATGTGAGGGTAAATGACTTATGACTCCTCTCTGAAGAGGAGCTTCTACATATAAATAATAATGAGGAGACTAAAAACGGGAATAAATCCTGAGGATATTATGAGGAAACTAACAAAGCTAAAAGAAATAGAAGTGACTGCTGGAAGTATTACTATTATCAATGTATTAAGGATAGAGGATACATTGTTTAACAGTGTGTTAATAAAGGCTGTACAATACAGCAACGGAGTACGTGGTAATTAGCAAGAGATATATCGTGTGTATGAAAGTCTTAGCCTTGACACATAATGGAACAATGCGAGGTCATTGCTGAGTGAAGGATGCTGTTCCCGGGCACAGAGGCTTTTGACCTGCCCCGAGAATAGGAGGTCTCCTTGTTAATACACAAAAGGCACTAAGGATAAATGTCTCCCACAGGTTGGCCAGCGTCTTCGGCCCACCTGGTTTAAATGTCAATTTGCATAGATTTGTGGCTGAGACTAAGCCACTGTGATATATGAAAGGCAGTGACATTAACAAGATAGGAATGTGCTGTTTCCCACATGTGATGTGTTAAAAAAAAAAGAGGACATTTTACATGTGGGAGAGAGAAAGGGAATTTCCGAACAGCAACGATAAGCGCCGAAATAATGCAAATATGCACTGCCGATCACAATAGAGGTGCCCTGGTAATCCTGTGAGCATCTGGGAGAGAAAAAAATGTTTTTCCAATAATGAATCTGTTAAGAATTTGTTATTATTTTGTTAATAAATTCTGTCCACATATGGAATGCATCTGGATGACGGGAACGAGACTGGAAGGGTAATTGTTGAAATCAGAGTTGTAAGGGCCAGAAATTGGTGACTTGGTTATTGAGTGGTCTATTTGGTTGGCTGGAATACTAATCTGGGAGCTTAATAGGTGACCAAATTTTGAGATGAAATAGTTTCTATCAGAGTTTGATATTTTCACTTTAGACTCTGAACTTATAGATTCTCACATGGTGCTGTGTGGGTGAGGCAACGTCTTTGTGAAACCTGCACAACATTTTACGGTAATAAGATTCCGTCGACCTTTAAATATCAGTGTTTGCACACGAGTATTTACCTCGAAGAAACCAACCAATTGACACCCTGATTGGAGCAGTCAACCTGATAAAGAATTTCACTACTGAACAAAGAAAACTGAGCAAAATTAACTGCATGTATGTGTTATGCTTGAGATCAAACTGCATTAATTATCCTTCAGATTGAATGGAAGGCCTTAAGTAAATGGTGATCATTACACCCATATAATATTGCATGTCCCTTTGTAGATATTTTATATTTTGTTGTGTGGTATTCTTTTTTATAAAGTCACATGGATATCAATTCTACTGTATTCATGTTTGTAAAGTCATATTAAATTTCAAATATAGTGTTTACAGTATTATCGATTTCATAGTCAAACAACCATTTGTGTGAGATGGGGTAGTGTTTGATTAAAAATTTCTGAATTGTTCACTACATTTTAACAGTAAATACACCTTCCGTCTGTTTGGTCATGATGATGTTAGGATAAATGATCATTTTATGACACATTTAGCTTTACACATGTTTACAAATTCATTCCACACCTCTTTCATTCATAATAAAGGTAATACATTAGCGAAATAACTAAATACTCAAAAATAGCTGCTTAAAATCAAGCAGGTAAGACCCAGAACTGTAACAGTACCTAACCTTGTAATATTATATATACCGAGTTTGGAGACTCGCTGCTTACCAGAGGATTGAAAAAGTGTGCGGTAGCACAGGTCCATGAAGCAGAGGAGAAAGTTACAGGCCAATTAGTTTCACAGAGATAATTTAATGGAGAAATTGGTATGCAACCATATCTGAAATGTTTGTGAAGGAAGTAACTGGTTTACAAAACAGCAGCATGGGTTTAGGCTACGAAAAATCATGTGAAGCACAGTTATCAGGCTAAGTGCAACATACAGCAGATGAAATGGACAAGGGAGGCCAAGTTGACAATGTAATAATAGATCCATCCAAGGTCTATTTTTCACCCTTTCGTCGATGTCATTAGAGGCGGGATGGGACTGGGGGATAAGGAATGGGAAGGAATTCGGCCATGGCATTTTTGAAGAAAGCATCCCGGCATTCGCCTGGAGTGATTTGGGGAAACCATGGAACATCCAAGTTCTCTGACAGAGTGAGCCGTGATATTGTGGCAAATAAATTAAAAACAGAGTTGGTGATAAAGTGACTTTGTGGGTGGAGAAATTCTTAAAAAGTAGAAAACAAAAACTTATGCTAGAAAATGCATTATAAATAGTGCCACAGGATAATGTATTTGGACCATTACTGTGCAATTATTTAGTAAATGATTGTGCTGATGGCTTGCATCAAGATGTTAGGTTATTTTCTGATTGCAATATTATATAACAGGATTAAAACTGGAGAGAAATGTAGCAGCTACAGGGAATATGGACAGGATATCTGGATGGGTAGGTCAACAGTGAAATGAAGATAAATGCCAAGAAGTGTCAGCTTCTCTATGATTAAGGGATGGGGAGGAATTTTCTCAGTGTAAACATACTGGCATAACAGCGGGATACATTTGACATGTGGTGGGGAGTGGTTTAAAAATCTTTCACTTTTTGCAGAGGAAAGGTAGGGAAAACGGTTACGAAACCATGATCAGAGTATTGCTTGTATATGGTGGTGTAGTAAGGGACCCACAATTTGGGTATCACATTCAGCAGTAGATAGGGGTGCAATTAGGGATATTAGACTTTTTTTGATTTTTTTTTTGTAACTGCTTTACGTCTCCTTTTAACATCGAGGTCTTTAGAGACGGGAAAGGATGGGGGCAAGGAATGGGAAGGAATTCGGCCATGGACTTTTGAAGGAAGCATCCCGGCATTTGCCTGGAGTGATTTGGGGAAACCATGGAAAACCCAAATCCGGATGCCCGAACGGGGATTCGAACCACCGTCCTCCTGAATGCGAGGCGAGAACGCTAAGGCGTTACACCGCCCCGCTCGGTAGGGATATTACAGTTGTTTGTAGAAACTAGTGCAGAACACAATCAGTAACTGATGTGATAAATGATCTGAGTTGGGAGTCATTGGAAGCCAGGATGTGGACAGCTTGGAATGTGCAAGGCATATATTGGTGGTGATGATTGGATGGATATTGATAGGATTAGGAGAGATATACGTGGTGCACCCTGTTTGCACGGACGAGGCTCTGGCGACTGAATGATACCCGGTATAAGGAGATGCCCACTGTTTGCCAATGGCCTCCGAAAGGAGGGCGGAAGAGCGGGGAGCGTTTCAGGGCACCCTCTTGACCTTGGGGTTTGAAACGGCCCCTAAAGGCGGATGAATCAGAAATGATCAACGGCATGGGGATGCAGAAGGCAACGGGAAACCACTGCATTAAAGACCCAGAGGGTATCCCGAGGACATGTAACCCTCTCAAATTACATATATCATGATGGCTTCTTCCTGGGTAAAATATTCCGGAGGTAAAATAGTCCCCCAATCGGATCTCCGGGTGGGGACTGCTCTGGGAGGAGTCATCAGAATGGATAGAAACATCATACGAGTCGGAGCATGGAATGTTAGAAGTCTCAATAGGACAGGTAGGTTAGAAAACTTAAAAAGGGAGATGCAACAACTTAAGTAAGATGTTGTTGGGATTATTGAGATTAAATGGAAGAAGGCACAGGATTTCTGGTCTGGGGAACACAGGATAATTAGCATACAATCTGTCAATGGAGTAAATGGTGTAGGATTTGTAATGAACAAGAAAGTAGGGAAACGGGTGATTTATTATGAACAGTTTAGTGACAGTTAGAAACTAAGCCCATTCCAACCACATTAGTACAAGTGTATATGCCAACGTCACACGAAGATGACGAAGAAATAGAAAAAATATAGACTGAAATTGAAGAATTAATCCAATATGTGAAGGGGGAGGAAAGTCTAATAATCATGGGTGATTGGAATGCAATAGTGGGAGAAGGAAAAGAGGGGAATACTGTAGGAAGTTTTGGTCTAGGAGAATGAAATGAGTGAGGAAGCAGGTTGCTAGAATTTTGTGAAAGATATAAGCTAGTAGTGGCAAACACACTGTTTAAGAACCATGCAAGAAGAATATAGACCTGGAAATGTCCTGGGGATACAGGCAGATATCAGCTAGATTATATCATGACTAAACAGAGATTGAGAAATCAAGTTCTAGACTGTAAAGCATGCCCAGGAGCAGATATAGACTATGACCATAATTTGATAATAATGAAGTGCAGGCTCAAATTTAAGCGAATAAGGAAGCAGTATAAGCAGAACAGACTGGAAGTGAATAAACTCAAACAATCTAGCACAAGAGAAAAATTTGCAGAAATGGTAGACATAGATCTAAAAAGTAACTCTGAAAGGAGCTCAACCGAGGACGAATGGAATACATTAAAGACCGAAATAATGAAAGCTGGTAAAGATACATTAGGCTTTAGGGAACAAGCTGCCAGAAAACCTTGGATCACAGAAGTAATTTTGGAGCTGATGGATCAGAGAAGAAGGTACAAAAATGCTCAGGACGAAGCAGGCAGAGAGCAGTACAGGCAATTTAGAAATCATATAAATAGGAAATGCAAAATGGCAAAGGAAAAATGGCTACAAGAAAAGTGTGAAGAAGTAGAAAAGGAAATGGTCGTAGGTAAAATAGATGTTGCATACAGAAAGATCAAACAGAATTTTGGAGAAATGAAGAAAAGAGGTATGAACATTAAAGCTGCCGATGGGAAACTTCTTTTAAGCTCAGAAGATAGAGCTAACCAATGGAAGGAATACATTGAGAAACTATATGTTGGGGACGACATGAACAATAGTGTAATGGAAAAGGAAGGTGATGTCGACATTGATGACTTAGGAGATACTGTTTTGAGGACAGAATTTAATAAAGCTCTGAATGACTTGAAAGCAAATAAGGCAGTTGGAATTGATGAGATCCCTGCAGAACTTCTCAAATCCTTAGGAGAAGTAGGAATCGAAAGATTATTCAAGCTGATATCAAAAAGTTATGAAACAGGAGAAATACCAACTGGTTTTAACAAAAATATCATTTTCACACTTCCAAAGAAAGCACAAGCCGACAAATGTGAGAATTATCGCACCATTAGTCTAACAACAACATGCTTCAAAATTACCGACCATAATAATATACAGAAGGATGGAAAGGGTAGTAGAAGAGATAGTAGGTGAAGATCAGTTTGGGTTTAGGAATAATCGCAGTACAAGGGAAGCAATTCTGTCATTAAGATTAATACTTGAAGGTTGGATCAAGAAAAAGAAAGATACTTTTATGGCATTTGTTGATTTAGAAAAAGCTTTTGATAATGTTAGGTGGGACAAGATGTTCAAAATTTTAAAGAAGTGAGGTCTGAAGTATCGAGATAGAAGAATACTCTATAAACTATATAAGAATCACGTGGCTATAATAAAAGTAGAGAATCTTGAGAGACATGCATCAGTTAAAAAGGGTGTGAGACAAGGTTGTAGTCTATCCCCGTTAATATTCAACTTGTATGTAGAAGAAGCAATGAAGAAACTCAAAGAAAAATTTCCATGTGGCATAAGTTTTCAGGGAGAAAAAATCAGTATGCTACGATTTGCTGATGACATTGTCTTGTTAGCAGAGAGGGCTGAGGATATTGAGAAGTTATTGAATGACACGAACGAAATACTGAATGAAGATTTTGGAATGAATATAAATCAAAGCAAGACAAAAGTGATGAAATGTAGCAGAAATGATACAAATACTAGTAGATTAAATATAAAAATAGGATCGGATGCAATAGGAGAAGTAAGTGAGTTCTGTTACTTGGGAAGCAAAATGACAACCGATGGCCGAAGCAGGAATGATGTTAAAAGCAGAATAGCACCAGCAAAACGAGCCTTCTTGAAAAAGAAAAAAAACCTTTTAGTTTCAAATATTGATTTAGCTCTTTGTGTGGAGCACAGCACTTTATGGTAGCGAAACATGGACTTTAGGAATACCGGAAAGAAAGAAAATTGAAGCATTTGAAATGTGGTGCTACAGAAGAATGCTGAAAATCAAGTGGACAGACAAAGTAAGAAATGAACGAGTTTTGGAAATGATGGGTGAGGAAAGAAGTTTGTGGAAGAAACTTACAGAAAGAAGAGACAGGTTGGTAGGTCATATTTTGAGACATGCTGGATTGGTTCATTTGTTAGTGGAGGGAACAGTCGAAGGTAAGAACTGTAGAGGAAGACAGATTAGAATATATGATGCAGATAATTGAGGACGTGGGTTGTAAGGGATATGTAGAAATGAAGAGGTTAGCACAGGATAGGAAGGGATGGAGGATTGCATCAAACCAGTCGAAAGACTGAGGACAGCAAAAAGAAAAAAAAGGAATGGAAGAGATAACCATAACCACAAGCTAGCACTTAACGCTTAATGCTTAAGGGAGTGCAAAAATAGGGATTGCTATATTCATTTGTAAAAAATATAGTGATAAACAAACAGTTTCTCGTATTACAAAGGAGCTGGGCTGGAAATCGTCAAGTATCTACAAGGTACATAGTAGCAATGAGGCCTGAACTGACATTGGGTGAACGATTAGGAGTAGGGGAAGGAAAAGATTACCATGATCCTAACTACTTGTTTGGGCTAACAGGATTCAAATTTTAGAAAGATGTTTTCATTTCACAGTTGTCCGGATTGTTGAAATGTTTCCTTGCACATTATATATAACGAATTCATGGGCGTTATAATGCTTAGTAAGTTTTATTTTTTGTTGAAAAGATTACTAATGACATGGCGTAAAGGAAATCGAGTGCATGTACCTTGCATTAAACCAAAATAAACAAACCCAGAAATGCAATATACAGTAACTGTATAACCTACTGACTTAATAATATTGAGCTAACACGGTCCTTCGGTAAGCAGTTTACCATATCCAGTAATGGAAACAACAATATACTGTGTTTCTAAAAAGGTGTTTATTTTTTCTATCACATTCAGTAATCACGAAACAATAAACACGGAATAAACGGAAGGAGGAAAGAAAGATAACATAAATTTTCATCCATCTTATTATCAAGCCTGCCTAGACTGCAAACGTCAAAGAAAGACGAAACACTTTCAGCAATGAAAACGATCGAAGTTATTATTTCACACAGAACTAAACAGCACTGTAAATACTTTTGGCATAGTAATTACCTTCAGAGTATTACTAGATGCCTTGTCCACAGGTTCGAAACTTGAAGACTCTTCTTTCTGATGTTGTTGGACATCTTTTGTCATTGTTAGTTTTGAATTTTTCGGTGAATTTACACTTGTAGCCATCTTGAAATTCAAATTAAACGAATTTCCACTAAACAACGTATAAGTCGGTCCAACGTAACCAGTTCTTCATTGTCCGGATAAACTTCACCACCCCTCATTTACCCGCACATATCATACACCCAAAATAACTATTTTTGCCACAACACAAAGTCTCCGACACATGACACAACGTTACTTGCATTCTCACCAGAGATGAAAGCGGCATTCTGTAGTCAGAGATACTGTAAAGTAAACACTAAACAATTGACAATTCCACCTCGTCTACGAATCAATCGCTTGTATTGTCTCTGTCAATCGCTGTTTCAACACCCAGTGCAGTAGTTCATGTTAGGTGTTGATTATACTACTAAAGAGTTGCAAGAATGCTTGTTGTTATATTTCTAATAGTATTTGTGGCATGTCTTACGACTCCGAATAAGACAACTGCCATCTTATTGTTGTGCTTGTGAAGAATATTAACAGTAATAATAGTTTTCATTTCAGAGGTTAGATTACTTCCACATGAAGTACATAGATCATGTATCATTATTATAAGTATTAGAAGTAAAATTACAAACAATACCACAGCCATATGAAATACATCTGTTCAACCGAAGTAAATTGTATCCATTAATATTTTACAAGTTACATAATAGAATAATTCAGTTATATTTGTACTATTTCTGATGGTTCAGGTATTCATTTGTGCTATAGAACTTCTTGACTAATAACATGTTTTTCAGTATTGTAAAAAATTCTCTCAATTTTAGCGTCAATTAAAGCGTCAAAATAAGCACAAAAAGAGATCATGTATATCAAATTGGTGTAATCTCTTGGGAAATATTTTGTTGCTTCAATCCTTGAAACTCACTACTTCACATTTAGGACCAAAAATGTAGCTAACTAATAACTGAATTCTTTTGTAAAAGTAAGAGAGGTCAGTGATTTCCCCCCCCCTCCCCCCAAATGAGATAACTTTGCACAGGTATTATTCTTTAAATGTGAAACTTACAAGTAGGGACCGAGTGTGGTGATATAACGGTTAGTGTTCTTGCATTCGGGAGGATGCCGGTTTCTTGGATTTCCATGGTTTCCCAAATCACTCCAGGCAAATGCCGGGATGCTTCCTTCAAAAAGGCCATGGCCGAATTCCTTGCCCCCCATCCTTTCCCGTCATAAAGACCTCGCTGTTAAGAGAGGTTAAGCTGTAAAAAAAAAAAAAAAAAAAAAAAAAAAAAAAAAAAAAAAAAAAAAAAAAAAAAGAAGAAGAAGAGAAAAGTTGGTTTAATTCTGGATTGCGATACCACTACAGTGCTGTAAACACTTTCCTAAACCTTTTTTACTAACTAGCGGTGATGGTAAGGTTTAAATGTGGCCTGTATCAGGAGAAAAAGAATCGTAAAAGCCATAAAAATGCAGTATTTGCATACAGTGAAAACACTCAATCCTCTCTCTAGATCCAACATGGTGGGACGTATTTATCACCAAGTCGTGGACAATATTTTGCTATCTTAAATCTCTTGTGACATTTTGCAATGTAGAAAAGCTTAAATATCAAGAACACATTATAGAAAGAGAATTAACGAACATTTCAAGAGATTTGTGTTTAATTCTAGATTGCAATACCGCTACAAGACTGTAAACACTTTCCATCAATACCATTGTTGGTACAGGGATCATATCATCACAAATTTTTGTTCTTTCCTAATGGTTGTGTATAGGTTCAAATGGGGCCTAATCCTAAAAATTTTTGCTAAAGCCATAGAAATGCCTTAAACTTTCAATTCCCATGAGAAATATTTTGCTATTGTGAATTTCTTGTGACTTTTCATAGCGGAAAGAATATAAGATGTCAATAACACATTACAACAAATGATTTGACGAACATTTCAAGAGATTTTTTATTAATTGTGTAGTGCTGGTGGCATAGTGGTATTTTGATGTAGAATTAAACTGAGATTTGCATTAATTTTGTAGCACTGGTAGCACAGCAGTATAGCATTCTAGAATTAAACTGTTAAAACTACCAGGATAATCATTAACGTTCAAGTCTGACAACATTATTAGGCCTAAGTGAATAATTTTCTACAGAGAAGTGGGCAATAATATATTTAAAATCATGTTAATCATTTTCCATAAAGACTACTAAAAAAATCTGAAAAAAAATTGAAAAGATAAAGAAAGAATTCATTACAATAACCTTAAAATCTTACTGCACACAAGTAAGCTAACTGTGTCTTTGACAAATTATTATTTAACTATTTCCAGAATTAACATACTCAAAAGTAGTGGCTTAAGTAATCAAACTAGCCAATTGCATGATGATAAACAGATGTGTGAACATACTGGAATCAATTAAAGTAGTTCGTGTCTAACGACTGTTAGGAGACAATGTATTTATGTTGTAACAGTGAGGTCACATGTAGCATTAATGATTCAAGTCACAATCTGCTGCAGTGTCATAGATTGCACTTGATCAAAATGTGGTATCTTTTGCCATATCCTTTTAATTTGTAACAGTCGAAGATATATCAGTTCTCTTATAAATGGTATATTCAGAAATTAAATGAGTGACACAGATTGGCTTTGTGAGTAAAATGATGGTAGAAAGTGATATATTTATCGGTGTATCATGCTCGCCAGGAGTGCTTGCAAAAACTAGACAAATGATTATATTAAAACATCACACACCATGCCATCATGTCAGAGGTGCATGCAGTGTGATTTGAGATGCACATTACCATTCACCAGTTCTCTACTTGACAACAGCAAAATCCGCTTTTGTTACTAGAGAATGAGTTCTGATTCCATTTGTGTGGTGACTCATTCCCATGTTAGTAAAGATGAGCATACTGTGAAATTAGAAACAGAGTCACAGGGCATTATGGAAGAGCTGTATGGGAAAAATAAAAAGTAAAGATAATAAATATTACCACAGATGTGTTACAGGTAGGAGGCAAAAAAATTATACTATACCTAGAAATATTATTTAGTTCAAGTCTGCAGACTACTTGCATTCCAGAGGACTGGAAATGTTCCCTAGTGCTACCAGTCCATAAGGAAAGGGGAGAATAACAGGAATGAGAACTATTATAGACCTATAAGTTTGACTTCGGTGGTGGAGAAGCTGATAAGAGTGTTTTACAGCCAGCTACTTTAGGAAAATCTGTGTGGATAGGAAGTGGTTTGTAAGTCAGCAGTTTGGGCTTAGAAGATTATATTCATGTGATCGCTGTTAGTATGTTACAAAAATAAGATGGCATAGGAAAAATAACCCACCACTTACCACAGATAAAGGCAGGAGGGCCAGACAAACAAAACAAAAAAAACAAAAAAACAAAAACGATTCACAATATTTCAGTTAATAATCTTAATCATGTTGGAGATGAGACATATGGCAGGATGAAAGACATGAGCTCATCCAGACCTGCCACATGAATTATTTCAGATGAACTGGATAAGGACGGGCTAGTGTGGCATTGGATATTTCTAAGGCATTTGACAGAGTTAGTCATAGAATGATTGTGAATAAGGTTAAGACTACTTTGGCTAAACCAAAATGTATCTTGCTGGGTGGAGGGATATTAAGCAGTAGGAAACAAAAAGTGGTTAATGCAATATCAAGGGAGACTGAAATGAGAACAGGTGTGCCACAGGGACTATTACTGTTCATTATTCTAATGAATGTTTCCGTTCTTTAACTGTGGTCATAGGTTAAACTGATTCTAGATGACATAATGGTGTATAATAGGATTATTTGAGAGAGGATTTTGAGCAATTGTAAAGGAATGTAGGCAGGATATCTAGATGGGTGGATAGGTGTGAAATGAATATAAATATTCAGAAGGGTCAACTCATTAGGCATTCAGATAGGAAAATAAAGGTTTTGTGTGATTATTGAATTTAATTGCTTGTCGAAGGAATAAAATGTAAATAACCTGGAAATATGAATTGGCAGTAAACTAAACTGGGTGGGGCATATTGGGTGGTATTACATCTGTTTGAGAGAATAACGAAAGGATGTACAGCTGAAGTAAGAGAGATGGGTTACTATTCTTTGAACAGACCATTGCTAGATTACTTATGTTGCATGTATCAAATACTGGAGGGTGTACGAAGGTGGGCAGTTAGATTTGTCCTTGTAAATTACCAAAAGATGTACTCGGTAACTGAAACTATGCAATATTTTGGTTTGGAGTCATTGTAGGATAGGAGGCTTTGTGCAAAGTATATACTGGTGATGAGGCCTAGATAAATGTTGGTGGAACATTTAGAAGCAGCAGGCGGAAAGGAAGACAGGACAATGATGATAGATTATATATTGATTTCAGTCAAAAAGGATCAGGAAATTTTTATTTGTAGGTAGTGTAGTTAGGGGCTGTAAGAAATTACATAAGAAGGCAATGAATATATCTGTGACTGTGAAGGAATTCAAGATAAAACTCAATATTAATTGTAAGTAGGTAAGTAGGCATATTGCCACCAGATCATGAGATCTGTCACAATTAATTATTAATAATATTAAACTTATTTCTTTGTTCCAACCAATAAGTGTGCTTTCAGAAAAGTATTTCTTGTGTTACCTGTGGATACACGAGCAAAAATGGCTCTGATTACTGCAGCGTTGATATTTTTGTTTATTGTGTGCTCTGATAGGACGAGGCTGCCCAGACAGGTATAAATCCTCTTCTCTCACAAAATTTGTGTTTATTTTCCCTTAATTGTGCCCTGATATTACAGTACTTCTCACTCATGTCACCTTCCAGAAATAAGAAGCTGTTCACTGCAAAACTGTTTTGAACATTAATAATGACATCACTGATGTTGATGTAAAAAGCATTCTGCTTCTATGCACACTGTTTATAAGACATACTTAACTTGTGTTCTAGTATTCTCATAATTTATACAAGTCTTCCTACATTATCTGTGTTCATTTTATTTTGATTTGGAAAGGATCCTCAAAACAATTTGAAAATATTCCCCTTCCCTTTCTGTCTTCATATCTGTTGCAGAGCATACAAGTTGCATATGGGACCAAAAAACAAGAATATCTGCTGACATAGTTAACTAATTAATTCTGCATTATTATTTGCAAAAGGCAAGCAAATTTGTGCTTTTGATTTCCCAAGTATTTGACAGGGTTAGATGCTATTCATTTCATGTATTATTTATCTACAAGTTTACAATAATAATGAGAAGGAGAATGCTTTTAGGTAATGAAAATATGGAAGCATAAGTAATTCCATTCACTAGAGATGAAGGTGGGAGAGCAGCAATGAACACATTTCACAATATTTTGGTATAAAACATTATTTATGTAAAGAGATAATTCATTGGACTGGGACCTAATGTTCACACACCAACTCTCACTACATGATCCAATTAGAGTTCATTGTTATGCACAGAACAGGAGTGGCGATGCAAAACACAATTGATAACTGTCGGAAGGAATTAACACTTGAAATGAGATTAGATAGAATTTAGAAGGAATATGCCTTGTTGTGGGATATGGTGGTAAGCTAGTTCCTATCTTCAGAGGTCTGAATGGGTTGTAGTTTCTGGAAAGACACTGACATTTCTCAGTTTAAAATAGTAGTTGAAGTTGCTTGCGCTGTGAGAATTGACATGGGCTGCCACTTGATGATTAAAACCAGAGTTTCAAAAACTCATTGCTCCATGTACCACAATGGTGAACCCCCATAAAAAAAACTGGCTTTTTATTTTTTTTAAATAAGGTTTTTTGTCGTCTAAAAAAAGTGATATAGTCACAAAGAGCAATATATTATTAGTTAAAAAAGGATGGGCTTGTTTCTTGTCACAAGTTGAGACAATTTAGGAGCAATTTTTCTCATTTTCAATTCACCATGTTGCACTCTTGAGATACCCAGTCAGACACCATAATGTAAATCTTGTCGCGAACCCCCCTACGTTCAATTGATGAACCCCTAGAAGTTTGCATACCTCACTTTGAGAAACCCTGATTTAGACTGCTTGTGTAAACTGTTTGTCCGTGGCCATTCACTATGATGGTTAGTGATCAGATATATGTAAGATCTAGTGCAGTGGAGGCTATATTAATAGGAATTTTTCCCAGTGGTAATACTGGAATAGGTAATAGTAGCCGGATGCACGTTGCAACTTTTGCAGTGAGGTCCATCGCACGGGAAGGATCCAGTGACATGGTTTTTGAGTCAAAATCTGTTTATTTGTTTGTCAAGATGTTCTCGAGATTGCGCAGTCTGCTGAAGCATTGAATGACTTGATTAATGAATTCTGAATATATCGTTTACACCAAACGATGAAAACAGAAAGTATGATCGCTGAAATATTGTGAGAAAATAGCACTCTCACTTGGCTTGTTTGTTACCCGAGAGCGTTAAGCCCAGTGAAACAGTTGGATGTATGTATCCCGAAGTTTTCTAAACTTTTACAGAATGCTTCGACTGTATTTCTTTAATACATTGAAGGAAATCAACGATGTTTAGTAGAGATTTTTTTTTTTTTTGCTGTAGTCAGTCTTTCGACTGATTTGATGCAATCCTCCATCCCTTCCTATCTTGTGCTAACCTCTTCGTTTCTACATACCTCTTACAACCCACGTCCTCAATTATCTCCTTCATATATTCTAATCTCTGTCTTCCTCTATAGTTCTTAACTTCGACTGTTCCCTCCACTAACAAATTAACCAATCCTGCATGTCTCAAAATATGACCTACCAGCCTGTCTCTTCTTTCTGTAAGCTTCTTCCATAAACTTCTTTTCTCACCCATCATTTCCAAAACTCGTTCATTTCTTACTTTGTCTGTCCACTTAATTTTCAGCATTCTTCTGTAGCACCACATTTCAAATGCTTCAATTTTCTTTCTTTCCGGTATTCCTAAAGTCCATGTTTCGCTACCATAAAGTGCTGTGCTCCACACAAAGAGCTAAATCAATATTTGAAACTAAAAGATTTTTTTTTCCTTTTCAAAAGGCTCATTTTGCTGGTGCTATTCTGATTTTAACATCATTCCAGCTTCGGCCATCGGTTGTCATTTTGCTTCCCAAGTAACAGAACTCACTTACTTCTCCTATTGCATCCGATCCTATTTTTATATTTAATCTACTAGTATTTGTATCATTTCTGCTACATTTCATCACTTTTGTCTTGCTTTGATTTATATTCAGTCCAAAATCTTCCTTCAGTATTTTGTTCATGCCATTCAATAACTTCTCAATATCCTCAGCCCTCTCTGCTAACAAGACAATGTAATCAGAAAAACGTAACATACTGATTTTTTTCTCCCTGAAAACTTATGCCACATGGAAATTTTTCTTTGAGTTTCTTCATTGCTTCTTCTACATACAAGTTGAATATTAACGGGGATAGACTACAACCTTGTCTCACACCATTTTTAACTGATGCATGTCTCTCAAGATTCTCTACTTTTATTATAGCCACTTGATTCTTATATAGTTTATAGAATATTCTTCTATCTCGATACTTTAGACCTGACTTCTTTAAAATTTTGAACATCTTGTCCCACCTAACATTATCAAAAGCTTTTTCTAAATCAACAAATGCCATAAAAGTATCTTTGTTTTTCTTGAGCCGCCCTTCAAGTATTAATCTTAAACACAGAATTGCTTCCCTTGTCCCGCGATTTTTCCTAAACCCAAACTGATCTTCACCTACTGTCTCTTCTACTACCCTTTCCATCCTTCTGTATATTATTCTGGTCAATAATTTTGAGGCATGTGTTGTTAAACTAATGGTGCGATAATTCTCACAGTTGTCGGCTTGTGTTTTCTTTTTAAGTGTGAATATGATATTTTTATTAAAATCAGTTGGAATTTCTCCTGTTTCATAACTTTTTGATATCAGCTTGAATAATCTTTTGATTCCTTCCTCTCCTAGGGATTTAAGAAGTTCTGCAGGGATCTCATCAATTCCAACTGCCTTATTTGCTTTCAAGTCATTCAGAGCTTTATTAAATTCTGTCCTCAAAACAGGATCTCCTAAGTCATCAATGTCGACATCACCTTCCTTTTCCATTACACTATTGTTCAAGTCATCGCCAACACACAGTTTCTCAATGTATTCTTTCCATTGGTTAGCTCTATCTTCTGAGCTTAAAAGAAGTTTCCCATCGGCAGCTTTAATGTTCATACCTCTTTTCTTCATTTCTCCAAAATTCTGTTTGATCTTTCTATATGCAACATCTACTTTACCTACGACCATTTCCTTTTCTACTTCTTCACACTTTTCATGTAGCCATTTTTCCTTTGCTATTTTGCATTTCCTATTTATATGATTTCTAAATTGCTTGTACTGCTCTCTGCCTGCTTCGTCCTGAGCATTTTTGTACCTTCTTCTCTGATCCATAAGCTCCAAAATGTCTTCTGTGATCCAAGGTTTTCTGGCAGCTTGTTCCCCAAAGCCTAATGTTTCTTTACCAGCTTTCATTATTTCGGTCTTTAATGTATTCCATTCGTCCTCGGTTGAGCTCCTTTCAGAGTTACTTTTTAGATCTATGTCTACCATTTCTGCAAATTTTTCTCTTGTGCTAGATTGTTTGAGTTTATTCACTTCCAGTCTGTTCTGCTTATACTGCTTCCTTATTCGCTTAAATTTGAGCCTGCACTTCATTATCATCAAATTATGGTCATAGTCTATGTCTGCTCCTGGGTATGCTTTACAGTCTAGAACTTAATTTCTCAATCTCTGTTTAGTCATGATATAATCTAGATGATATCTGCCTGTATCCACAGGACATTTCCAGGTGTATATTCTTCTTGCATGGTTCTTAAACAGTGTGTTTGTCACTACTAGCTTTTATCTTTCACAAAATTCTAGCAACCTGCTTCCTCACTCATTTCTTTCTCCTAGACCGAAACTTCCAATAGTATTCCCCTCTTTTCCTTCTTCCACTATTGCATTCCAATCACCCATGATTATTAGACTTTCCTCCCCATTCACATATTGGATTAATTCTTCAATTTCATCGTATATTTTTTCTATTTCTTCGTCATCTTCGTGTGACGTTGGCATATACACTTGTACTAATGTGGTTGGAACGGGCTTAGTTTCTAACTTAATCAAAATAATCCTACACCAGTTACTCCATTGATCGATTGTATGCTAATTATCCTGTGTTCCCCAGACCAGAAATGCTGTTGTCTCCTTCCATTTAATCTCACTAATCCCAACAACATCTAACTTAAGTTGTTCCATCTCCCTTTTTAAGTTTTCTAACCTACCTGCCCTATTGAGACTTCTAACATTCCACGCTCCGACTCATATAATGTTTCTATCCATTCTATTGACACCTCCTTGAGCAGTCACCACCCGGAGATCCGATTGGGGGACTATTTTACCTCCGGAATATTTTACCCAGGAAGAAGCCATCATGATATATGTAATTTGCGAGGATTGCATGTCCTCGGGATACCCTCTGGGTCTTTAATGCAGTGGTTTCCCGTTGCCTTCTGCATCCCCATGCCGTTGATCATTTCTGATTCATCCGCCTTTAGGGGCCGTTTCCAACCCCAAGGGCAAGAGGGTGCCCTGATACTAAAGCTATGAAGTCATTAAATCTGCGTGTGTGATGCGCGAGATGTGTATCTGGGGGGCTGAAAGAGTTCATGCTAATGCGTCATATACTGAGATCGTCTCTGTTCTTTAATAATTCTAAGCATCTTTGGACTCAACACAAGTTCTTAAAATTTTGCAGAACAAATCCGATTTTAATCAAGGGGAAGAGATGTGCCTGTTCATTACTCAACCGATGGCCTGGGAATTATTCTAGACCCGTGACTATATCCAAAACAAAGTCGGGCATACAACCAGTCAGCAGTTAGCGCCGAGGGTGTTGGGCTTATTCGGAAGATACCGTACTAGTAGTAGATACGCCTATATAAATTCTCCAGCAGAATCAGTGAATTTATCTTGTTACCCTACGGAAGCTTAAATTAGACTTTCAACACTCGTTTACAATAAGGTTAGCTTATTATTTGCAAAATGTAAAACATGTAAGATATGCTAGTTTTTCTACACTACGCCAACAAATTTTTGAGAATAACGTCATTCTATTGAGAGCTATGAATTAACTTTTTTAACAGGCATTCTAAATCTATGTCTTGCAGATATCGTATTAAACACTTCAGGTACAGTAATTACAATGTAACTTATGAAATGATATTCGAGGTTGTTTCCTATCTGATCTGTTTGTGTAACCGTATGCAACACAAGCTGGCATTACAAAAACTTTGAAATATTAGTGAATGAAATATTGAGAGCAGCAAACACAATGCTAAAAGCGCAATGTTTTGGGAAAAGCAAGATGGCCGCCGCGCAAACTCAGTCGGCTCCAGAGTTTACAGGAGGCTTTACAATTTTAGCGGTACGTTGTCTCCTCTCTTTTCCTACCTCAATGGTAACCCTTTGGATTGGCATTCGGGAGGAAGCGGGTTCGAATCCCCGCTCGGCCATCCAGATTTCGGTTTTCCGTGGTTTCCTAAAATCGCTTCGGGCGAAGGCTCAGGTGGTTCCTTCAAAAAGGCCATGGCCGAATTGCCTCAGATGACCTCGACGTCGAGGAGGCGTAAAGCCGAAAGCAGCGTTACCGTGCCGTCAGGACGGCCATCTCCCCTGAGAACGAAAAGTCGGAAGCATTCTGTCCGGAATTTGGCTACTTAAGCTTGAAATTCCTGTCCTGAATTTACGCTTTTGTTTTGCAATAATAGCTTTCATCTCTGGTAAAATACTTTGCTAGAAAAAAAAAATCTGGATCAAGTTTAAGCACTTTTTGCTCATTTTTAAAAATAACTTCCATTTGTATGGAAAATATTTCAAAATCAGTTTCGTTTACTTTTTATAGTTTTGCCTTCTTCTTCCTAATATCCTCTACAGTTGGAGTGTATGTTGAAAATGATGCGTCTGGATTAGCAGATGGTATGGAAACATCTCCTGTCATGGGATGAATCATGTTCTTCTTCTCCATAATCTGATACATTCGCCTTTCGATTATGCTTCGATGTAGACATGATTAGCACGGGGGACAGCATTAATTGTAGGAGGTATACTAAATTAGAAATATAATTGCTCATCAATCCCCAGTACTTTACCCAAGACTAAAAAAAAAGTAAGTTGCCTCTCGCAAGAGTCTTGCAGAACAACAGAGAATAAGGTTATTTGACAGTATTAAAAATATATTATTCAATGTGGCCATTCTCGTAGATTAATGCTTCAGGAGGCTAATTTTTTGAATTTTGAAAAGAAAAGTGGATTATTTTTAATAAAAAAATAGACTTTTCTCACTTCTGCCCACGTGACAGAAAACGCTCTAGGATTGGTGGACGCTTGAGTGACTTCATACGTCTGTAAACGCTGCGGTTGCGAATGGAGCGTTTATTATTATCCAAGTTTTCAACTATTTTTTATTGTTTGTTGCTGGTCATTTGTTGTTATTAATTAAATTTCATTTTGAATACAAAATCGAGAACAATTTGTAAAAGCGTACAGCGAAAAATATCGAAAATATATGCCTTATTTGTGGGCTAGTTATAGGAAAAACCCCTGACTTTTATTCTGCTGAGATTAAAAATGTAACAGCTTGAAATTGAGAATCATTTAAATTGAAAGTTAGAGATTGATTGTTTTGCGTTAGCAAAAAAAAACTCTTTGCGGAGTACATTTCACAAGAAATATATAAAAAATGAAAATTCGACAAGAAGTGGAATAGGCAAAGACAAAATCTACAAAACTAATTTACGATATTACTACGACTTAATACTGTTTATGAGAAATCAACACGAACCAATGGACAGTATCAGCAATACAGGAAGCCCAAATTATGAAGGGGAAGATGTATCTGTGCATTGATGTAATACTGAAGAAATCGAAGAAAATGCTTTTCAAATACTACAAGTAGCAGTATATGATCAATACAATACATTCATTTTCCATTGATCCCAATATAAGAGACTGACTCTGTGGGATGTGGAAAGTTGTCAATTTACAGATAAACAGTTGCATAACAAAATAATAAGTACACCAGTAGATGTACAGTCATAGCATACATTCCATAACAATTCCATAACAAAATAATACATACACCAGAAGATGTACAGTCATAGCAAACATGGTACATTCGTGTTTATAATCTTCCTGCAACCACTTTTTTATTATACTGTCCTTTTCTCTTTTACAGCTCTAATATAAGCGGCTGCACGAATAAATAGGCTACATTTTTTTTGTGTATAACTTAAAAACGTGATTCATTTCAATATTGTCACGTCGCTTGTAACATAACCTCACTACACTTGGCTCGCGATGTTTTGGAATTCCCAGTGAGCCGCGAGCCAGGAAATCATGACTGATAAACCCGTAGACCACTACCATAAACACAACAATTTGAGCGCGGGGAACCAAATGAACGACAAATGTGTGGAACTGATGATCCTGTGTATGGGCTCTGACAAGCACAGGGTCGTCGCGTCAATATCCGCGCGTAAATGTGTGTGTGTATGGGCAGCTAAAATTGTTCAAACTATTTTTTCTATTAGGCGCGAATTCGTGGAAGATAAACCTTTGTTCCAAGTAATATGGTTTATCTACTTTGAATTTAAATTGTTTGTTTATTCATTTAGCTACCTCGTTTCACTTCATCTCACATGAATAAACTGTGATGTTTAAGTGTTTAGTTTAACATAAAGAGAAGCAACTAAGAAGTAGTGTCCAGGTAGCTGCTTGATTGAAGAGTGGTAATGGAATTCAGAACGTCCTACGTTCGAATCTTGGTTGGGATAATATTTTTTTGCGTGCATCTTTTTCCGTTTTTGTTTTTTGCACTACAGAACTATGTTTTTAAGCGAACAATTCATAATGGTTGCTAAGAGTCATGCAACCGTTTGAAATAAATTGCTTCCATACAAGAAAACTTAATTTTGAAACTTACCAGAGATAGAATATCATGCAAAAAATACAGGTGCACGGCGGTGAATTATGGAATTTATTTTAGAAGTGAGATCACTTGTAGAAATTTCACGCTAATGTTGCAACAGTTCCGGAGCGATTTGCGTCCCTTTCGTTGGAATTTTTACGTGAAGATACAACTGCAGGTTACCTTCCTGACATAAATGCGTCTATTAGGCGGTATTTACTTTTAATGTGCAAGTAATTATCTTTTTTTACTTTTTTTCGGTGTGCAGGTAACGTCCAATTTCCTATTTGAAATTTTCTTTGGTTGTTTCAAATGGTTGTAATTCGCTTGTTATCCAAAAAGTTGTGAAGCCTTCAGAAAAAAGAAAAGAAAAATTAAATTGAAGTTTTAGTTGATTTTCGGGAAAAAATGATTATGCGATGCAACCAACAGCAACTAGTATCCAAAGAAAACAAATTAAACATATTCCAAAGCGAGGATCGAACCTAAGGACCCTAACCCTCATAATACTCGCCTTAAACAATGTATTACATTTAACTCTACGAAATTGCGGTGTAAATGAGCACAGATAATCGTATTCGTAAGTAACTTTGTCGCAATATCAAATTGAAGTTGTTACATTTTTAAGCTCCACAGAATAAAACTCAGTGGTTGTTTCTATAGCTAGCCCCACACATAAGGCGTCTACTTTCAATATTTTTTCCGCTGTAGGCTTTTACAAATTGTTCTCTATTTTATATTCAAAACGAAATTTCATTAATAATAAGAAATAACCAGCAACAAACAATAAAAATAGTTGAAAACTTGGGTAATAGGAAACGCTCCATTCACAGCCGAAGCTTTTACAGACGTGTAACGTCATGAGTGTCGTTGCCCGCGCCAGGCAGCAAAGGAACGTTTTGGCGGGCTTTTAAATTATTTAAATTTTAACTTTGAATTTTACGCAAAAATAAGTCACTTTCGTCAAAAAATCTCTGTACTCCGTGAATAAGGTGTACCAATAAACAATATAAAACCATTTTCAAGAAGTAGTCAAATACACGATTCTATAGTTAAAATAATTAAGAATAACCCCTCTTTAGTCCCAATAATTATCGAACTAACCGAATCCTCTTGATTTAACAGGAATGACATCGATTTTCTGATAGCTCTGATAGCCGTTGTTGCGCTTTTAATAAACAGCAGACATTACACTAGCAAATGCGGTTATTTGACTCGTGCTGAAAGGATTCGCCAACAAACCCACCGAAAAAAAAGTAGAACCGATCAGAACGTGTGAAGGAACAAGGTCGCTCTTTCTAGTGATGTGGAATTAAATTGGTGTGTATGACAAACACAAAAATTCGATTGTTTAGCTGTGCCACCACACAGGACCTGGTTCGAGTCCCAGTCCCCACGTAACAGCCGTCCTGATTGCGGTTTCTCACAGTCATCTAGGCGAATGCTACAATATCCGCCTTATAAACTACACATATAAAAATACACTTATCATGCAGAACATAAGTTACACGTTTTGCATATAGATGCGGCACAATCATTCCTCTAGCAGGTTAATTGCTCCGGGTAGGGCACATGCGTCATGCGTCATACTTCACCACTAAGATTAAGGGTAAGTAGAAAGTAATTTAACCAAAATACGCAAATATTGAAGTAATACAAGAAATATAACAAATTATTTAATTTAGATCCTTGAATGATTCAGAAAAATAACTCCTTAATTTTTTTTCACAATGACGCATTTAGAAGTTAAGTTTATCTTAATAGAGGAGGAGAGCAGTAGTTTCCATGTTAATCTGTTTAAACAATACAAAATGATCCTTTCACCATAAAGACGAATTGTTTGTACAAAATCGACTAATAGCAAATGACATATTTATTGAAGATAGCTCCAACTACATTACTGTTAGTGAAAATTGAAAGAAAGAAATGTCCGATTCACTCAAAATTCAGAGGATGTGTAGAACAGTGGAAAATATGATTACGATTTCAGAGAGATGTGGCTGTGATGCAGTCGGTACAGAGTCGTCAAACGAAGTGGAAAGGCAAGCCAGTGATGCGTCTGTGGAGCTATTATATGAAAGAGGGTTGTACATGCAACAAACCATGTTAGCACAGCGCCACCTTGTCCGGATGGCCGTAACCGGCAGATTAGACTCGTCGTTGGAGCACTGCAACGGGTGTGGACATACCTCCGTCTGCTTAGTTATAGACTGTTATCACGCATGTCGGCTTCCACTGATCAGAAGCCACCAATGCCTCAGTCCGCAATAGGCACGTGAACGTCGTCACTGGCAGTGCTAAGTTTCAAAATGCAGTATCCCGCTACATGTAACAAGGAATTGTAAGCCTTCCAAGAACGACAGATACAACTGAGTCCCTGGCCTCCACATTCTCCTGGCATGTCAACGATCAAACATGTCTAGGATAGTGTTGGTTGGAAACTTGTTCGTTCTCGTCCTCCTGCAATCATTGTCTATACGTTGTGGACGCGTCAACAAACCGCGTGACACTGTGTTCCCCAGCAGCATATCCAGGCTCTCTTTAATTCCACGGCGTCTAAAGGCTCTAATTATGGCACGTGACGGCTTCGCACCATGCTGAATTCTCACAGCAAGAGAGCATGTACAGCTCTGTAAATCTCCTCTGTGGAAGTAGGTGGTCATAATGTTTTGGCTGATCAGTGTATTGTATGCAAGTATAATCTATACTTTCACTTCTGTCCAAACGCAACACATCATACTTAGAGCTACATATATACTGTTAACATTAGTATGTTGGTGACCCGAACCCATCCAAAATGCGTCCAACGTGCATATCATACACGTAAAGGTTGGGCCACATTAGACCGCACCGTCACCGCACCAACACTTTTCTTATTGTTGTAGCTCAGTCGATGGAAATGAGTTCAAACGACACAGAATGTCGGCCGAGTGCCGGCCGTCACTAGTTTGGTTTACTTTTTGACGGTGCGGGCTGGTGTCGGGCTGGTCGATATGGAAAATCGTTTAGAAAGAGTTCGGAAATTTCCGGTCCTTTACGATTAAATGTTGTTTTAGTGTTACTGATTGCTTTAGAAAAGTGTCCTTTTTGTCAGCCACACTTTAGGTTCATCAAATGTTGGTAAAATGTTGGTAGAGTCCTTGCATGTTCGCATTAAGAAACCAAAGCTTTGCCAAAGGTAAAGGTCGTTTTTAAGGCCAGTAAAAATTGCATCCGGCTCCGGATTTTGAACCGGGGACCTTCTGTACCCAAATCACATGCCGCAAGCATCTGATTCTAGAAGTACTGAAAAATACGTATTCAATCATATAAAAGTATGTTTGCGTTTTGCGATAGCAAAAATAAATTATGCAGAAAAATAAATTTATTTTATTAAGTTTATTTTTATATTACATCCAGATTTGTCTCTTGACTCAGATGGTTACCGCGTACGATTGGGGTACCGAAAGTCCTTGGTTCAAATCCCCGTCTCAACTGTAATTTCTACGGGTCTTAAAATTGACATTAACCTTTAGCGAAGCTTTGGTTTGTTAACACTAAGATGCTAGGACGCTCCATGGTTCAAACTTCACGTTAATCTTTAGGTCTCCTTTTCAAATTAGGTGACAACGATAGAGGTATACTGCGCGGCTGACAATAAACTCTGTGATAGGAATTTTTAGATCACATGAAATTATTATTATTTTACAGAATATTTGCGGTCTGTATTTAAATTAAAATGTATAATAATCTCCTTTTTTGTTAAAAGAAAATATTGAGTGATTCTAAAGGAACCTCAACCAAAATAAACACGTTAAATGTGAACTGAGTGACGCTTAACATTTCATTCTGACTGTAGAGATACACGAGAATCTTTCAGTTCAATACAGTGTGACGATAATTTTTTTAAACTGCGTTGGGATTATATTTTTGTGCAGTGAGGTGATAACAGGAGTCAGGCAAATATATATATATTTTAACATACTTCATTACTTTCGTAGATTATATGCAAAATGAAGTACAGTACTTCTATAATAAAGTACAGTTGGTAGCCATAGTTACGATCCCTAAATCACATTTAAGGTAATTTTTTAACAACGGAATACGTTAAAGGAGACTGAAGACGGAGTAGGAACCCGTCGTCACGAGTGTGACGCGAGGAGGGTGAGCTGTCACCAGCCGAGTGTCGGTGCACTGACGGTGTGGGCTCGGTGCGGTCTAGAGAGGCCCGACCTTAAAACGTCATAACATGACGCGAACTAATAAGATTTTACCCATCCAAAAATGCCCAGCTTGCCTAAAAAAGTATTCACTCCAAAATTTCTTTTCGATCGCTCTATGAATCAAAACATTCATTACAAAAGTAGTCATTTCCACCTGCTAAGACGATTTCATTATAAGAAATTTACGAGAGAAAAATTGTTATGTCAGTTAACAACATGCAAGTAGAAACCAGAATGCGATTGGTGGCCTTCGAGGACAGCGCCACCCCATCTGATAAACCATTTTCTAAGTTTTGTGTCCGGTGGTCGCATGACTGAACACCAAACAACGCTACGTCATCGTCATGTGAAGACATCTGTTATCTGTGGTTGCGGAAGTTCTGCAAACGTTCCAGCATAGATTTGTTGCAGGGTTGTTTCCAATAAGTGTGGTGGCGATTCACTGCGCCACTGTAAAATAGCGTCAACAATGGTTCCGATAATTGACTTAGTACTGAGTTTTCAGTCTCCGAATACGACGAGCCATCCCACCTACTTTTCATTACCTCATATGTGGTGCAGTTATTTGAAGGAGTTTACACACAGTCAACTAAAATTCGTTTAAATTAAAAAATAATCCCACTGTTACTGCAGAGGATCTTATTTCCGTTATGGTAACGGATTTTTGAAGTGAAAACTTATATAGGCGCATTAGGTGATGATGGACCGGTGTAAATCATGAGTTCATGACTTCCCGTCACCGACATGCCAAGACGTGCTGCGTGGACGCTTTTTGGATGGGTAAAATTTTATGAGTTCATGCCACCGTAATATGTAGCTGTAATTATTGTAGTATATATGCCCTTGATAAAACTGATCACTACATCTTGCACCATTTATTGGTGAGAGCTGTGAATGTTTGCTATAAACCCTGCATATATGATTAAGAGCTGGGCGCCAGGAATTACTTCCACATTAAATTAATAAACTGTATTCCCTTCAATAATTATAATAATGATAGCAATGCAATGAACTAATTATGTTTATTAAACATTGGGAAATGGGAAATTTCAAGAATGAAAACGGTAATATACCATTAATTAAATTATACATTTATTATATGCAAAGGAAACAGCTAATATTCACTGGAATCGGATCCAATGCAAAAATAAAATAAAATACAAAGGGAACACGAAGCAGAGGAATAACAGATCACTTACAATTTAATATAATTAAGCTCTGTTCAGTGAGGATGAGAGTCTCTTTATCCCGATGAAGCTACTCATTAGGGCCGTTACTGAATTTTGTAACACAGTTTTGGGGTCTCGACAGCTTCAAATGAAGATTTACGGTAGCAAAAAGTTGAAAATTTTACCGTGGAGCTGGTCCTTGGCGACTAAGGAGGATTGAAGGGACCACCACGAGAAGTCACCACAAAAGATCACAAATTACCTGGTGGTAATTACAACCAGACACGTCACTCAGGATCTCACGTTTGTGTGAGGTCACACTGACGCGTTGTACACTTATTGGCACGGACGGCCACACACACTGCGGAGCGGCACAAATTTGCACACGCCGCACAATTCCAATCAGCCCGTAGCTATAGAAGGCTGTCTTAGCCTCCTCATTGGTCGAACTCACGTCGACTCCGCTCGTAAGATCGCAAGCACTCGACGGGAGCACAGTGTCTTCTCCCGCGTTGCATGGAAAGCAAAAAGCACATTACTCCACGTGAAACCAAACAGGGGCTGTGATTGGCTCAAACACACTCACACACCCACTCTCTGGCGCTACCTTTGTCCATCTTTGTCACAAAATATGTTCCTCTCTCTCGCCTAGTGGAAAATTTTAGCCCCGACATCTGTTCCTTCGGTCCCCACCGAGTAAACACATTCCAAGCTGCTACCTGCGGTCCCGTTACGTTCCCAGCGCAGTCCGGCACGCAGCATCTTGGCACAAATATTCGAGATGCGGAATGCTTCAATATAACATGCGCTTGTACAGCATTGAAAGTATAGATTATATTGGTATCTAATATATAAAAATGAATGTTTGTTTATTTTTTATTTTTTTGCCAATGTACTTCATTCAAACACACAGTTTTTATCCAATTTCAATAGAACTTTGCACATGTATACTTTAAAACAAATAGAAAAAACACTGTTTACGTTTGATTTACAACAAATTAAACCCTCCCTTACTTTCCCCCCACCTTAATTTTTGTCAACGTTTTTCATATAAACCCACAGTTTTTATCCAATTTTGATAGTTTTTAGCACACGTATACTTCAAAATAAGGTCGTGTGGTAGCTTAGCGGTTAGGGCGCTTACTTCCAAAAGTCTTTCTCTTAGGTTGCAGGTTCAAATCCCGTGGTAAGCAGGAATTTCTAGGAATTATATTTGATTATATTAGCTACGCCGGGACGTTCCGTAATTCTGATTCCACGTTAAACGGTAGGCCCTGAGGAAAGGAATTGGCCTTCCTATCTCTGACAAAATAACTGTTTAAAAAACATAAAAACCGCCTTCAAAAAAAGCACACTAAAAATTTTAAAATAATTTTATGCCTTGCTTAGAAGAAAGTAAATCTAAATGGACAATATTTTACATTACTGTTATTGAAATTTTTATTTTAATTAGTTATTTTTGGACTCGGTGCCAGCTGTCACATCGCGAAGATCGAATTACTTAACTTCATTTGGTGTTAGAGGCGAAACGGGGAATACGAACAAAAATTAAAAATATTTTACATCATGTAGTGAGGTAGATATTGTTATTGCGGGAGACAGTTTAGGTAAACAAATTAGACAGTATTTTAATCTGTGGCTTGGCCTCATTGGTCGTCCAGGCATATCTCTGGCGCTAGGCTGCATCATGCAGTTAATGCTTTACAGTTAGTATAATATCGTCTTATCATCTGTATGGTTCAGTTTTGTTGAAACATGTTTCTAACATTAATTGTAGGTAAGTAGTAACACGAGTTTTATGACTTATTGTTATTAATTATTGTTTTTATCTTTCTGGTTTTCTTGCTTTGCAGGTTTGTACAAAAATTAAGTGGTGTAAAACAGGAGCTAGGGTATTTGTTTTTGGCCATAAATCTTCCACATAAATAAATCATATATGTGCCAACTTTCATAAAGATCGGTCAAATGGTGTCAACTGTAGCTTTTTAAATAGAAAATTGACAAATATCAAGGGGGTGGAAACGTTGAGAGGGGTTAAGTTTTTGCAAACCAAAAGTTGACATTATTTTTCTCTTTGTTTTATAATAAAAGTGTGCTAAGTTTTATCTAAACCAGTTAAAAACTGTGGGTTTGTATAAAAATTGAGCAGTTTAATGGGAAGAGGTGGTGGTTTTTTGGTAAGAAACCTTCTTCGTGAAAAAATACATATAAGCGTCAACTTTCATGGTAATCGGTCAAACAGTGTCGACTGTCGCTTTTTGTAAAGAATATTGACAAAAATTAAGGGGGTGGAAGGAGGGAAAGGGGTTGAGCTTAGGCATACCAAATGTTAACAGGATTTTTTAATTTTATTTTAAAGTATACAAGTGCAAGGTCAATCAAAATCATATAAGAAATGTAGGTGTGTATAAAATTAAGGGTTGTAAAGATGGAGAGGGGTGAGTAGGTAGATAAAGACAGTTGATGCACAAAAAGTTCACTTTTCCGCCACCAGATGGCAGCACCAGCTGATGGCGCTAGTGTCGCCCGTCTGACGTCACTGGTTCACCAACCCGCCACCAGAGGTCACCACCTGTCAACCGCAAGGCTTGTCACTACCCGGCCTACGCCACTAACCTCAATGTACACGGCTATTTCTGGGAAGTAACTTTACTCGGCGTGGCTGACGCAGCGGTGAGAGTTATTCCAGCGCGAAAGCAGCACACACTCAGCACCGCCGCGGGGCGAACAACGGTTTCCATTAGACGCTATTCCGCGCGTATCATTACGGATTCACTGGCGTGGAATGTGCGCGTCATGTTATACACTGCTTGCTGGTATAAATTAGAGATCCCTCAACAATCGTTATTCTCAAATATGTAATTCTCTTCCTAGGACCTTCTAAGAGCATTTTGTCATGTCTTATTGATATTTCGAACTATTCTAATTCTTTGATTGTTAAATTACCATAAATTAACTTCTAATTTTTTTTTTAGTTTTTGGACAAAACTTATTGTTGCCTTCTGCAAATAGTATTTTTGACTCAAATAACGAGTCCCTTACTGGAAAACCAACCCTCCCCCCTCCACATCCCTATACCTTATATCTCATACACATTTTGTAAGGTCATTTCTTTGTATACCAATTTTTTCCCAAAAAAATTGTCTTATTACCCTTGATGGGCATGCTCTTACGCGCTTCTTGCGATATGTCAGTTATAAACTCTGATCTCTTTACATTTCTTGTATTTCATACTTGTAATAAGGGTACAATACTACTTCATCATACTCAAGGAATATACAAAATTCTTGGGTAGGGGTTTATTTTTTTAAAAAAACATAATTTCTTGATAAATGATACAGATTTATTGAAATTTTAAAATAGATTTTATTGCATAATGATACATCATTAAATACGTATGGTTTCATTCCATGTGTGTCATAGGCCTCTCTGATGTCAGTTTTCGTAGTAAATATCTAAGAACCGCTTACGGTAGTCTAATCTCTTGGCAAATATTACGTGTTTTCAAAACGAAAATCGAAAATTTTGTTTTCATCCTGGCCGAACTGAAAAACTGCTTAACTTGTTGTAATTGAATAAAAAAATAAGTTATAGATGATTTAAAACCATAAATTTTTCCTTTAAAATACGTTAACGTTCTAAATGGAAAACGTCATTAACTCAGCATGAAATTTCGGTAGACGGAGAAGTTAACGATAGCCGCAACAAATTAAAAATTCATTCACAGGCAAAGGTATGGAAAAACAACCGCTTTTCTAGTTCTAGAACATGATACATACTTTAACTTTATGAAGTTTCTGGAGCTCAACAGCAGATCGGCGGATAACACGTTCTGACATTTGGAGCAGGAACATCACTAGCAGAACACAAAACATTATTCTCATTGGGCATTAAACGTGCGACATAGACTCATTTGACATAGACTGCGTCGTTTCTCTCAAGTGATCCTGAGACAACGAATAGTGTATTGTCAGAACAGCGTGATACAAGCCTTAAAATCTGGTAAAAATTGTGTAGGAAGCATAAGAGCCTACACCATCTGGAAGTCTAGAAAAACTAGCATCAACTCATAGGTAGCCAGTCATTGTGAAATCTCAAAGTCGAGTATTAGTCGCTATTCCGTGGAATGTGTGCGTCATGTTATACACTGCTTGCTGGTATAAATGAGAGATTCCTCAACAATCGTTATTACGAAACCAGCAATTTTCTTCCTTGGACCTTCGAAGAGCATTTTGTCATGTATTATTGATATTTCCAATTATTATAATTCATTAATTGTTTAGTTACCATAAAATTAACTTCTAAAAATAACCTTTTAGGAGAATGTCATCACTTTTCTAATTATTCTAAAATTATTTTTTGGACAAAACTTATTGTTGCCTTCTGCAAATAATATTTTTGGCTCACATAACAAGTCCTTACTGGAAAACCAGCCCAACCTTCCCCCCCCCTCACTCTTTGTATGTATTTAGCTGCCATTTTTTTACCCTCTCCAATTGTCTTATTACCCTTGATGGTCATGCTCTTAACCCAACACGCCTTTTGTGATATGTCACTTTTAAAATTTTTTCTCTATTTTAGTTCTAGTATTTCATTTTCGTAATAAGAATACTATACTGCTCCATCATACTCAAGGAATATAAAAAATTGTTGGGTTGGGGTTTCGATAAATAAAAAACATAATTTCTTGATAAATGATACAGATTTATTGAAATTTTAAAATACATTTTATTACATAATAATACATCATTCAATACTTATGGTTTCATTCCATGTGTAGGCCTCTCTTGCATTCACATCCTACCCCCCTCCCTTTTTTTACCCGATTCTTCGCTTAATATCTATCTATTGCCTTACATGTTATGAAATTCCATGCCAAAGCATGTATACCAATAAACGTTGCTAATGTTTATGAGATGTGAGATGTTTTTATGTGGGTGACACATAATCTCTGTCACACATTGCTGTGAATAACATAGACGTGCAACCTACGGGGGTATCTGAAACTCGAATGTCACGAGGGAAGAAAGAATTCATATATACATCAAAACTCAGCATCTCGACAGTGGCTCAGTGGTTAAGGCGTCTGACCGGATGTAGAAAGGTCCTAGATTCGAATCTTTGTCTAGGCAGTGATTTTCATAAGCCCTTAACCCACCTTCACCTCTGGCACAGATTGCTGTGGAATGTGAAGTACGGCAGAACGCTTCCGTGGCTCGGATTCCACGTTAAACTGTAGGTCTTTTCTAAGGATAACAACTCTATGGTTGTGTACACTTTCAAAAGCAAAGATTCAAAAAAAAAAACGAAGGCCTAACGTGGCATGGGCGCCGGCAGGATTACTTTAAGGGAGGTGCATCTGGTTTTTTCAAATACATTATATATAAAACTTAATATTTATTAACTAAAGACACTGAACTTATTGACAAGGTGTTGAACAAATTTGGACAACAATCTAGGCACCTTAAGTTATTATTCAAACAGTGAATCTAATAATATTTTTTTGTTTTTTTATCCTTTTTCTGTGAATTTTCTTTCATGGCAGGGGAGTGCAAGTGCACCCCCTTGCACCCCCCTCCTGGCGCCCATGTATCATGGTCCTAGGTGACCTAAACGAGCATTCATACTGGATTGAGGGGAAGCAAACAGTGAGCCAGTCGGATGAACAATTTTAATATCACGATCGTCTCTTGTCTCTGAGCTCAATATATTGCTCTATCATAAAAAACACACCCGCACTCATTAAGGGATAAGTTTTAAGAAGGATTTGGGCAAGTATAAGGCAAATGGATGTAGGTATGGGCAGTGTAGGTGAAACACGAGTGGTAATTGTAAAGAATATACAGCAAACAGTGAGAACAATACCTAATGAGGAGATGTACACACTTTTTCTATAGTTTCATTAACCCTGGAACGAGAAAAAAATCCACCAGTAACAGCTACCAGGTACCAAACTGTTCACATTAGCATCGCCTCGCCTCTCACACACATCAGCCATCTTTGCCATCTAGTAGCATGTGCTCAAGTACGAAACTGTTCACATCAGCATCATTTCATATGACCCACATAACTACAAGCCATCTAGTAACATGTGCCCCTAGCACCACAAAGGCATGAGTAGATTCAAGAGCCTTTATTAATACATGTTGCAATGTCGTACTTTGGATGCTCACTCACAGCTGCAAACGTCACAAAACACACACACATTAGTGGTGGAAATGAACTACTCATCCTACATGCGGACAGACGAGTGAAAGAAAGATATCACCATATTTACACTATAGCTGCTTTCCCTTTCATACTACATTTCAAGTCCAAAAACTGTGGAACCCATATTACACCACTACATACAATCTATGGTCTGACTGCGGGTTCATAACACAAGTTATTCGTTTCTTTGGTACATCCACTCATCACGATTTTTGCCCCGAATGACATATAGTGAATAACTTGAGAAAAACAGTTCATACCCCAAACCTAACGGCAGCAAACTGTAAACAGAACAGTGAAATGAAAGAGTGCCTGGATTCCTGAAATCACTCCAGACACTGCCATACATCCTTTCTCACCTCTAATGACGATGGCTTCGACGAGGCACAAAGCCCGAAAAAAAGCCTGATATACTGGAAATACTAGAATTTTGGATGTTCGTTGAAATTTGTCATGTGTAACGAGAGCAATGTGCCAGTAATAATACAAGGTAGACTGGGAAATTAAGATAGCCGTGACAAACACCATATACAGCTCTCCCAACACTCTTCATATCTTCCAGTCACATCCAGCCCAGCTCCTTTATTATGTCACTTGTTGAATGTTTTCCACTAATAAATCTAGCTACCCTCCTTTGCACCCTGCATTTGATGTACAAAAAATGTGTACTCCATACTACACCACTATAGCCTGACTGAGGGTTTGTAACCAAGTACTTTGCTTCTCTGGCACACCCCCTCAGCACCCTCTCCATTAAATGAATTTTCCCCGAAGTGCATATAGTGAAAAACGTGAGAAACACAGTTTGTATGCCAGCACAAACAGCAGTAAACTGTAAACAGCACAGTGGAATGGGATAGTGCCTAAGCCCTGAAACAATGGTTAGAAACACACATTGATGGTGGGTATAATTCTATAACCAAATATTTTACACTCAAAACCACTGAGGAATCACGCACACACGCACATTTCCATGCCTAAAGCGAGCTCGACACAACATCACTAAGATAGAACTCACACAGATGAGGAAGACATACACACACATTAGTGTAGGAAATGAACTGCGCATCCTACATCCAGATAAACGAGTCAAAGGAAGGTCTGACCATATTTACCCATACATACCCAGAGAGAGACGTACACACAAAAAACACACACACACACACACATACATGCATACAGCGAGTTCGACATAAACAACAGCAAGCATCATGGAAACAATGAAGTGGGACAGAATGGTCGTTACCACTGATTAACTGGACATAACACTCGTAACAAAAATCATCAGACAGACGAGTTAAAGTCAGGTATAGCCATACGTACGCTTACATGCACAAAGAAAGACGCAGATGATGTCCATGTCTAAGACGAGTTCAGCACAACTACCGGCACCAATCATGGAATCGAAAAAGTGGTGCAGTACTCTCTTGCCTCATGACTGACTGAAAAACAGAACTCTTCTCACATATCATCCGCCTGACGAGAGAGAGGGTGTGCAAAAGATGTCATGTTTTCGCCACACACCTCAGTGTTATCCCATAAATAGTGTTAATCAGACACAATTGATTACATGTACCATCAATAAACAGATCACCACCAAGTCTCCTCCTCACCACAACCCTTTCAGCCATTCATTAACAGTGTCCCCAGGTACCATGAGTTGCAATAGACACTTGACCATCAACAGATACCAGAACACCTCATTTTCATACTAGACCTCACCCACAAATCCATACGTCTCCACACACAAGCACAAAGAAATTTAAGTGGAGGTACAGCAAATCATACGAGTTTAAGTAATGTATCACCATATTCACACATACAGACACAGAGATAGACGCACACACACGCACATTTCCATACATACAGTGATATCGACACAACAACTATCCCAATTATGGCAACGAAAAAGTGGTGTAGAACCCCAATGGCTCATGACTGACCAAAAAATCATCAGTAACATGTGTTCAAGGTACCAAACTCTTCACATCAACATCGTCTCCTTTATCTCACACTACAGACCTCTCTTTGAAATGCTGTTTGCGAGGGAAGGCAGCTAGAGTGTAAATATGTTGATACCTTTCTTTCACTCGTCAGTCTGAGTGTAGTGTGTGTAGTTCATTTCCACCAATAATGTGTGTTTTGTGACGTATGCAGCTGTGAGTGATCATCCAAAGTACGACATTGCAGCCAGTGTTAAGAAAGGCTCTTGCATCTACTCATGCCTTTGTGGTACTAGCGTCACATGTTACTGGATGGCTTGTGGTTATGTGGGTGATACGAGATGATGCTGATGTGAACAGTTTCGTACTTGTGCACATGCTACTAGATGGCAAAGATGTCTGAGGTGTGTGAGAGGCAAGGCAATGCTAATGTGAACAGTATGGTACCGGGGGTAGCTGTTACTGGTGAATTTTTTTTTTTTTTGTTCCAGGGTTAATGAAACTATAGAAAAAGTGTGTACACCTCCTCATCAGGTATTGTTCTCACTGTTTGCTGTATATTCTTTACAATTACCAAGGGATTGATTGAATTTTTAGACAAAGTACAGCTAAGGGCCCTCAATTTGTGACTTCTTGCCACAGTTCTTACGAACGCATAACAGAACTGATACATAGATTGATCTGAGTAGACAGATGGTATAGGTTTTGAGCTTGTTTGCAAACATTACGAGTGCGATGAAATATTTCATACCAATGACAGCAGAGATAAGGTTAGTGAAATAAGGTGCCGTACTGATGCTTATATGAATTCTTTCTTCCCTCGTTCCATTCAATAAGTTTTGCCATGGTCAAACTGGAAACTGATTTTTCTAGCCTTAGAGCTGGTGTGGGAAAGGCTTTGTTAATTATGTCAAAAAAATTCTCAAGTGGGCTCTTATGCTTCTTATACACTTTTACCGGATTTTAAGGCCTGTATCACGCTGTTCTGAGCATACAGTATTCGCTGTCTCAGGATCACTTGAGAGAAACGACGCAGTCTATGTCAATTGAGTCTATGTCGCATGGTTAATTCCCAATGAGAATAATTTTTTGTGTTCTGCTAGTGCTGTTCCTGCTCCAAATGTCAGAACATGTTATCTGCCGATCTGCTGTTGAGCTCCAGAAACTTCATAAAGTTAAAGTATGTATCATGTTCTAGAACTAGAAAAGCGGTTGTTTTTCCATACCTTTGCCTGTGAATGAATTTTTAATTTGTCGCGGCTATCGTTAACTTCTCCGTCTACCGAAATTTCATGCTGAGTTAATGACGTTTTTCCATTTAGAACGTTAACGTATTTTAAAGGAAAAATTTATGGTTTTAAATCATCTATAAATTATTTTTTTATTCAATTACAACAAGTTAAGCAGTTTTTCAGTTCGGCCAGGATGAAAACAAAATTTTCGATTTTCGTTTTGAAAACACGTAATTTTTTGCCAAGAGATTAAACTACCATAAGTGATTCTTAGATATTTACTACGAAATCTGACATCAGAGAGGCCTATAACACACATGGAATGAAACCATAAGTATTGAATGATGTATTATTATGCAATAAAATCTATTTTAAAATTTCAATTTCAATTTTTAAAGGCCGTTTTCTCCGAATCTATTGAGCGTTGCGTCTTACGATTGCAGGAGGTAAACATCCTAAAGGGGTACAATTATTACGCAAAGTCTCATCCCAAAATAAAATCCCAAGGTCGTGCCCTCCCCTTGTCAGTGACGCCCGGTGTGGATATCGATGATGTCACCCCTTAAATTCAAAATTAAGTAAAATATATCATCTTGTAAGTGTAAAATATGATATTAATAAAACATAATTAAATAAAAATTTATTGTTATTCAAAAATAATAGTTAATAAAATTGTAATGTTAACAACATTTAAAAGATATACAAATAAACTAAAAACAATTGCTTTCACAATCTCCTCTTTCTAGCTTTAACAGCTGAAAACTCGTAAATCACATTTTCGAAATTAACAATTTGAGTTACTTCATGTTCAATAGTCATATGGCAAGATTAAAATCTTGACTAACTGGGAATTCAAAAACATCGCGAGCCAAGTGTGGTGAGGGTATGTCACAAGCGAGGTGACAATATTGGACTGAAACATTTTTGAGTCCTACACAAAAAAAATGTATTTATTCGTGCATCAGCTTATATTAGAGCTGTAAAAAATAAAAAGAAACAGACAGTATAACAAAAAAAAAAAAAGTGGTTGCAGGAAGATTATAAACACGATCATATACTGCTACCTATTTGAATCGGTTTTTCTTCGATTTCTTGAGTATTACATAAATGCACAGGTACATCTTCATATGTATTTCCTCAAAATCCTTCATTTTGCCCTTCATAATTTGGACTTCCTATATTGCTGATACTGTCCATTGGTTCGTATTGATCTCTCATGAACAGTAGTAAGTCGTAGTGATAGCGTAAATTAGTTTTGTAGACTTCGTCTTCACCTATTCTACTTATTGCTGAGTTTTCATATATATATAAATTTCTTGCGAAACGCACTCCGCAAAGAGTGGATTTTCTTTTTTTATTAATGCACTATCAACTTTTATACTATATTTCCCACAAACCTCTATAAATGCACTACACCCTATTTTTATTATTTTTTAATTCTGTTCGCGTACTCATTTTGGTTTCACCTTCCGAATGCGGTATGTTGCTGATATGTCGCAATGAAATCAGCTACGAATTCTCTGCTCATCATACTTAACTTGTTAGACACTTATCAAGTCTTACCTGCCGCGAGTAAATTGTTAAGTGAGATATCTGTGTATATGGTTACCGTCGCGCATGCTCGCCACATTGTTATTGGGTTGTGACGCGGCTCGTCTATATGGATCGCCACGGAATGTGTGTGTGTATGCCTAGCAACAGCTCCGCACCGACACGTTTCTTACTGTTGACGCTCACTCGATCGAAGTTTGTCCAAATGCACACGGTGTGTCGTCCGACACCCGGCCATCATTGGATTGGTTTATATTTTGACGATGTGGACCGGACCAGTTTCGGCCTTTTGGATGTAGAAAAACGCATAGAAAGTTCCGAAATTTTCCTTCCCGTACGATCAAATGTTGTTTTCATGTTATTGTGTGTCTTAAAACAAGTGTCTTTCTTTTCATCCATGTTCGTAAGATGTTCTTAAAATCAATTTTAAGATCTGTCGCATGCCATGCCTGGATCTCTAGCAATATCGGCGGAGGTGAGGCAATGTTGAGGCAACTGTGTCGTTAGTGGGTCACATTGGCAGCAATTGCGTATATAAATGAGGCCACAAGACAGTGGTCGGTCGAACTTGGTCTGTCGGCGGACATCGCGCGGAAGTTATCGCCGGCCCGGGCGGGCCAGCCCGGGCCCGAACACCGGACTCCGAAGCCTCGCCACTGCCTCCGCCCTATGCTCTGCTCTAATACTGTAAGCATCTGTATCTTTATCTACTGGGCCATAGTACTGTTCCATTGTATATAGCTGAGACTGTGTGTCTCCCTTATTGTTCCTTTCAATGAAAGGGTTGTAAATATACTTCTGTATCCTCAACCACTGTTTCATTCATTTCAGTAATAGAAGCATGCACTCCCGCACTATAGACCATAGCAGTGATTAGCTCCCTCCAAGTAGTCAAGCTACTCGACTAATTGCTCCCATAAGTACCTACCCTGCGTCCCAAGCCACTAGAAATACCATGGTTAGCTATATCCAGTGTAGAGGCGTTTCTCGGAGTTCTAAGAGAACCGGGAACGCGACAGATCCACAAACAGTCTAGCTTGAGCGTCCAGAGAGCAGGCGTGTGAAAGTAAACTTCCTCGTACCGTACTTGACTGGTAGTGTGAAATTTGTGAATCGTGTGTGATTAAAACAGTGATTATTACGTGAGGCTTCAATAGTGCGACAGCCAGATGTATGGTGGCCACTACGGCGAGGGGGGCGGAACGCTCCCACCACCAGGACCACCGGACCTCACCGATGGAGCACAACACTGGCAGCAGTGGGCGAAACTATTACGGAAGCAGTGAGTACTGTAAACAACTATTTGACGGCAGCTGAAGTAGATGTAGTAATGGAAGAAGAGACAAATGTAAACCATAGAAAACGTCCAGGTGACTTGGTAGTGGATAAACGGGTAGCGTTAGCTCCAGGTGTCCCCAAACAGGTCAGCAGCATAGTAGCCACTGTAGAACCAGTAAACGATAACAGAGAGGCGGGTAGAACAGAGATGCCCGAACAGATGAACCAAAACAATCAGCAGAGCATAATCTCCAATGATAATAATAAAGACAAAATCAAGTATAGAATGGCGGACACGGGCCCGTATGTAGTAATAATAGAAGGGAAGAGCGGAAATGTAGGACGATTACATCCTATGTCGATTGGAAAATTACTACACCAAAGTATACCGGAAATTCGTGGACAGGTCATGAACATAGTAACTACAGGAAAGAACAGATTAAAAGTAGAAACACTCTCGCCAAGAGCGGCGAACAGTATTGTGACGTGCAGATCGTTGGCGGCAAGGAACTTGGAGGCATACATACCAGCCCACTTAGTCTGTAAACAAGGCGTTATACGCGGAGTGGATACCGAGTTAGAAATGCAGGAAATACTTGCGGAAATAGTGACACCAGTAAAAGTGATAGCAGCAAGAAGATTAACTAAATCCAGTATCCAAAACAACATCAGAACGGAAGTGAAACTTCAAACATGTGTGTTAACTTTCGATGGACAGGCACTACCTCAGTTTGTATATATTCATGGGACGCGGTGCGAGGTATCACCTTACACCCTAGCCGTACGCATTTGTTATAACTGTTTACATTATGGACACATAGGAAGACAATGCCGCGGAAAGCCCCGCTGTGACATGTGTGGTGAAGCACACCGTACGGCCGAATGCAACTCGGATGTGGTACGTTGCGCAAATTGTAGCGGCCCACATAACGCGACAAACAGGGCATGCCCGATGTATATAAGACGTAAGCAAGCACATGAACTAGCAGCTAGGAACAACATGTCTATTAGAGAAGCAGAAGACTATCTAAAAAATAGACCATATGCGCGGGCAGTACAGTGGCAGCAGCGCTACCCAGAAGACACTTCAGATGGACTACAGCACCCGAACATATTGCCAGACATCACTAGCCATGGTGACTTCCCGCCACTGTTACCGAACAACACGTTGGGACTGTGCAAGCCACACTGGGAGAAACCAGTGCCAGATGAGCGGTCGCTCCATAAGCAACAAACGGCAGGACAGCAGACGAAGAGATACAATACTACACAAATGCCGCTGTTAGAACGAAGGCAGGGTGCGCACCGGACCACACAGCCACAGAACATACCAACATACTCTATGATGTACCAGCATATGTTTGACCCAAGGGGCACACCAGGAACATTCATGGGTAGTAACCCCTATCGACCACAACGGACAGAAGACTCGGAGAACACAGGAAAAACACATTATAGAGCAACTAGTGGAGTTGATTACTAAGATAGTAGAGAGGACAAAAATAGGAGAACAACTGGGAGCAAACGACATTAGACAATTATTAGAAAGGAGCATGATATCCCAACCTGTTAATGAAGAACCGTACAACAATGGAACAAGCAGCTAACAGAATACTACAGTGGAACGCCCGCTCCGTTAGAAGCAATAAAGTAGTCCTACTAGAACTACTCCATAGAGCAGATATACAAATAGGTGCTATCTGCGAAACTTGGTTAAAACCTGAGACAACCTTTGAAATATCAGGATACCATACAGTAAGAGCAGATAGAAACGACGGCTATGGTGGAGCGGCAATCATAATTCGGAAGGATATAAAATACGAAGAGATCAAAATAAGAAATCCTAATGCCGGATTAGATGCATGTGCGGTTGTAATAGGCACGGCAGTTCTCTCACTATACAGAGCGCCACAGACGGTGATATCGAAACACATATTAAGTAACATAGTGAGGCAAGTTCCATCACCGAAATTGGTCTTAGGAGATATAAACGCACATCACCAGTTATGGGGATGCCCGCAGACAGACACAGCTGGACAATGTCTCATGGAAATGATCGATGAAGAAAACTTGATTCTTCTGAATGACGGTGCACCCACTCGAATTGGCTCACCTAGCCAAACGAGCTCAGCGGTAGATGTGGCAGTGGCGTCGGTAAGTCTAGCACTGGAGGCGAACTGGAAAGTAATACAGGAGTCATTGGGATCGGACCATCTACCAATACTAATATCCTTGCCGACAAAAAATAACACCAGCTGTGATCCAATCACCCTACAAATGGAATATAGAAAAAGCAGACTGGGGCGCTTACACAAGTATGTAAGGGAAAATATAGACTCGTATGAGGAATGTGGCGAAGCTAAAGAAGATTATCGTAATCTGATAGCAGCTATAGAAAACGCAGCAATGAAATCAATTCCACACAAGAAAGCAACGTATGTACGACACAAGGCACCTAAGGCATGGTGGGACGTGGAGTGCCAGAAAGCAATCTTCTCGCGAAAGGAAGCTTTTAAAAAAATACAAAGAAGGCCAACCCTAGAGAATTATCTCTACGTAAAACAGACAGTAGCTAAGGCAAAGAAGATGCTTAAGCAAAAGAAAAGGAGAAACTGGGAAAACTACTGCGCAACATTAAATAAGGATACACCAATTCAAGAAGTGTGGAATACAATTAAAAGACTAAAACAGAAAAAAAACGAATGAGAAGTGTGGAGAACCCTTGCCCGAAAATATAGCGGAGGAGATCCTGATAAAAATGGCACCTCCCTCAGCGAACCCGGAACAATTGTGGACGGAGGAAGACACAAACCATGAACTGCTGCATCCATTTAGCGTACAAGAACTTGAAAAAGCATTATTGTTTGGCAAAGGTACCGCCCCAGGACCAGACAACATCCACTATAGTATGATCAGGAGGCTACCGGCGACAGGGAAAAAGCGATTGCTGAATATACTGAACAAGGTATGGGAGGAGCGAATCGACATCCCAACAATGAAGACGGCAAGAATAGTACCAGTGAAGAAAGCGGGGAAAAAAGATAACGAAGCAGAATCATATCGACCGATCACCCTTCTCTCTTGCATATACAAGGTACTTGAAAGGATGATCAAGCACAGATTGGAATGGTGGGTGGAACACCATAACTGGCTGCCAACCACACAGCTTGGCTTCAGGAGAGGAATGGGAACCACAGAAGTCCTAGTAAACCTGACAACGGACATCCAGATATGCTTTGGAAACAATGAATACCTCCTTGCGTTGTTTACGGACTTGACCAGCGCATATGATAATGTATCAATAGCAGTACTGCTAAGGAAAATGATAAAGAGGGGAATACCTGCAACCTTCACACAAAGATTGCAATGTCTACTATCAAACAGACGAATAATCATTAACAACGGAGGGAAGATAATTGGCCCAAGGACAACTAGTCATGGACTACCACAAGGATCAATCCTCTCCCCGCTATTATTCAACATTTACACCATAGACCTACATGAGCTGATGCCACAACATATCCGGCTACTCCAGTACGCGGACGACCTGTGCTTGTACGTGGTAGATCGGATACTGAACAACTGCATCGCAGAACTTAACCAAACTATATGGAAACTTCAGCACTGGCTAATAAACAATGGCCTACAAATATCAGTACAAAAAACAGTAGTGTCAGTATACACGAGGCACAGACAGCCCTACGGGACCGAAGTGACGCTAGGACCCTACAAAGTCCCAATAAGAACGGTGGTTAAATACCTGGGCATGACCATAGACAGTAAGTTGGCATGGCGGGAGCAAATAAAACATATAGTGAATAAATGTGAAGCAGCTATAAACGTCATAAGAGCAGTCTGTGGTACGTCTTGGGGATCAGATCCTACTGTTACACTGAACATGTACCGAGCCTTGGTACGCTCTCATCTGGACTACGGATGTATCTGCTATGGATCGGCGAGTAGAAATAATCTAATTAAACTGGATAGGGTACAATACAAAGCCTTGAGGGTATGCATAGGAGCGATGAAGACGACACCAACAAACGTTCTGTTGGTGGAGACATTGGAGGCACCATTAGATTTGCGAAGACGCTACCTAGCAGCAAAATTTATGCTCAAGCAAACACAGTACAACCATACATCAATTATGGAAAACATTAGGAAAATTGCTATAGCCTATCACGCAGAAAGGTATTGGAAACGGAAACAGGCACCTCCTCTGGCAATGGAATACTCCAAAGTCAGAGACCTACAAAAAGAGATACGGGTGTCAGGAAAACCACCCCTCTATGAAAACAGATACAAGCTTTCGCTCGTAGTAGCTAAAATAAAAGACGATTCATGCCAGTATAAAAATGCCATTGATCACATCGTACAAGTACAGGAGTTTCTGCAAGAAACGTCGCCAACGAAAGCCATATACACGGACGGAGCGAAGAACGAAATGGGGACAGGCTGCGCCTTCATAGACCCCAAAACAGGAGACTCCGGTTGCTACAAGCTCCATCACCAAGCATCCGTAATGACAGCTGAACTTACAGCAATCCTGGAAGCCTTAAAATATGCGGGAGGAAGTAGGGAAGAAAAGGTTATTATATTAACGGACTCTCGTTCAGCAGTAATGATACTGAAGAACCACATCGCCCAGCGCCACAACAACCAACTAGTTTATGATATAATGAGGAAGTAGATAAGCTACAAAGCAGGAAGAAAGAAGTAACAATAGTATGGGTCAAAGGCCACTGTGGTATGCGAGGCAACGTAATGGCAGACAACCTAGCCAAGAAGGCTATCACGGACGGAGTAAGATGCCAGCACAAGATACCTGCGTCGGACCACTTGAAGAAATTCAAAGAAGCACTGAGATCTAGATGGGAAGATGAGTGGGCACGTACAGCAGAGTACAAAGGAAGTCATTACAGGGAAATCCACCCGCATATACCTAAAACACACTGGTATAAAAAATGGAGGGTAACCAGAAAATTTTATGTAACAATTATGCGCCTGAAAGCCAACCATGGAGCCTTCAAGAAACACTTACACCGCATCGGAGCCCAAGAGACGCCATACTGTGAGTGTGGAGAGGTGGAGGACACCAACCATCTGTTATTAGGATATCCGATGAGAAGAGCAGCAACAGAGAAGCTCCTCAAGAAACTACGCGACCTGGGTTACGTGGGCCCAACCAGAGTCACCACACTTCTGGCCACTGAGGACGTCAGAACGTATAAAATAATATATGAATTTTTATAACGATGGGAATCACAATATAGATATGTTTCTGAGATTATGCTGTATATTGTTCTTTCTTTTATTAATTTTAATATGGGACAAGGAAATTAGTTTGTGTAATTAATGTGTACAAATGTATATTTATATGCAAATTTATGTAACAGGTATTGAAAAAGCCTGTAATCATATGTGCTATACTGTAAATTTAAGTCTGTTTAGTATTAGTGCTATATCCGAAGAATATGAAACTTTTATTATATTAATTCATAAAATAACGCCGATACAACTGTATAATGTAGGTTTATTGCCGTACGCGTTTCGCCTCTCCTCGAGGCATCATCAGCGACGAATCTATTTTAACATTTACATTTTATTTACAAACTTATTTGACATAACGCTAAATTGATATATTTTCTTATTATTTACACTTACTATTTACATTAGTGGATTTCAGGATAGTAACCACCCATCTTTGCTGTCTCTCCAAAGCATGTTTCAGTTACAGCCATTTGTCTTTGCTGTTCTGTACCCGATATAAACATTGCGTCTTCTACAATTCGCTTGTTTTCGGTGGCCATCTCAACAACATTGCACTTTTATTAAATAATTGTATATATCACGTTTCACGTTACAACTTTAACTCTGCCTAGTATTAGTACTATATCTGCAAATCCATAATGTAAAAATGTATACATAGGTTGGCTGTATGGTCAGGAAACCAAAAGCAAAAAAAAAAAAAAAAAAAAAGATCCACAAAAATTGCAGCCGAGATCTGCATTTGAACGGGGACCTTACACACCGGAATCGCACGCCGTAACAATACGCCAGACTAATCTAGAAGTACTGAACAACACAAAAGTTGATTCGTGTTTTTGATAGCAAAAATAGATGGTATAGAAAAAAGTATGTTCATTTTATCATGTTTACAAACTGTTTTTCATTACACCTACATTCGTACTGGTGACTCAAATGACTACGTGCGATTTGGATACTGAAGGTCCCGGTTAAAATCCCGGCCTCGACTGTAATTTTTGCGGGCCTACAAACTGACATTTATCTCTGGCAAAGCTTTTATCTGTTGATGCGAAGATTCTAGGACGCTCCGTGGTTCGAATTTCACGTTAATCTGTAGGTCTCCTTTCCAAGTCAGGTGACTACGATATAGGTGCGCTGCAACTTTTCAATAAGAAACTCTGTGACTAGAACTTTGAGATAAAATGATATTATTATTTTTATTATACAACATCTTTACGACCTATATTTAAATTAAAATATGTTATAATCCCGTTCTTTACTAAAAAAATACTGAATGAATCGAATAGAACCTCAAACAAAACAAACACCTCAAGTGCGTAGTGATTGACATTTCATTGTGATGCGATGAAACACGCGATAATCTTTCATTCCGGAACAGTGTGGTGATGATTTGTTAATACTGCGTTGGGATACTATTTTTATACATAAAAGATCAACCAGTTAGTTTATTACGTGAGTGAGATAAAAACGGATTTTAATGTACTTTTGTATAAAAACTGTGCAAAATAAAGTACAGTATAATAAAATAAGGTGTCAGACCTACCTGTCATCCCCTGAAACAATCACTTGAAAACGTTAAAGGAGACGGAGTGGGAACTCGGGCGAGCTATGGAAGTGTGGACGCGAGGGGGCGAGCCGTCACTCGGCCAGCTGTCGTTGCAGTGACGGTACAGACCAGTATTGGCAAAGCAGAGCTCGACATTTACACGTAGCAACTGATACACAACTGGAGCAAATTAAAATCCCAACATCCAGACGGTGTTGTGATAACTGCATGTCTGGGATACCAGGAGCAGACACATTAGAGCACAGGGTCACCCAGCACAAACTGTGCAACAAATGACTGCAAAAGATATGCAGGAGTAAAGAGAGATACCCCAAGAAGACATCCAAACACTTGTTGATTCAATGCCGGCAAGGATCCACGAATGTGTCGGTGCTCAAATTGGACGCATTTCTTACTGACAACTGTATCTAAGGGTAAAAACTTAGCCTGATCCATTTCCGTTTATCATTTCTTCTGGGTATGGCCCTGGTATATCTTCAAAGTTTCCTAAAATTCTGCCATTCTTGTATGCATGTTGAGATTTTAATTTTCGCCTGTGTAACTATAGGGCGACCATAATATTTCGTTATAAATTTAAAAAAGTCGAAAACTACCCAATCATTTGTTATTGAAACGTTAACAGAGGCTGTATTTTAATGACTTCTTATTTGCAGGACCAAGGGATATCGAGAGGAAAGTTAACAGAAGTGTCTTGATCCAAGTAGAAGCAATTCCAGAACCAGATGGGGTTCCATCGGTGCAAACCCAGAATCCGGGTCCCACAAGTCGTGAGACCCTGGGGATACTGCATAGTCAGAGAAGCAACTCTACATTAAGTTCCTTCATAAAAATAGAAGAATAAATGCAATATAAACACCGAGTCACCTAATATAACAACATGCCTTTGCGATATCTGCCGTCTTTACATGAAGTACTTAACAAGTGAAATATTTTACTACCCGCCTAAGATACACGTCGCTAGACTCCTAAATATGACATTGTATGTACTGAAGACTGTCTCCACGTGTAAATTTGAGATTTCTAGCGCCGCTCTGTAGCATATAAATAAAAATGTTGTAAACGGCTCAAATAATCTATCAGTTTATACTAAGTAAAACTCAATTTTTGTTCAGGAACAGAAGTTCGACATCCCTGTCGATTTAAGGAACCAACAATAATTTAGGTACCTGTTGAAGCGGGTACGGTATAGGCCCTACCGCTGTACTGAATGGTAATTAATATTTATTTTAATTTTACCAAAAGCATATGAGTATTTATATTATGGATTGAAAAGGGTTATCAAAATGATTTCTAATCACTAATAAGCATGAAAAAGTCATAACCTGACCATATATTCTCTGAACGAAGGCCAACAGACATAAGGTGGATTTAAATTTAATAATTATACACAATCAAAATTATTTACAAACAACACCTTTGCCCTACATTAATGGCCACTAAATTAAGCAATACAAAACGACAAAATATCCGTTCAGATTTTCATATATAAAATGACAATTTACAGTCTTCGGCAAGACACGTAATGAGACTATTTTTATACAAGCTAATGTCCGTTTCAATCACAGAAACTACTGAATCAAGTTAAAAAACAAAATAATGCCACGGCTAATATCTCAGTTTATCTATCGGAGAGTGAGAACTCTTATCGTGCGGACTTCTCCGCTCAGAGCGTTATGTTGGGTAGAGTGCAAGCACAATATTACTAACTGCTGCAATGTTTGTCTTTTACCGTCTGTCCGGCATTGGCGAAGTCAGCAAACTCTGAGCCCACACTGAATTTATTTGTCACCTTGTGACTCAAAATGCAGACACAACCGATCGCATGATATGCTGTCGGCTTTCTGGGTCGTTCTTGTGCGCCAGCACAAGTGAACAGGAACCAGTCAGACCCAAAAGACCACGAAGAGCATCTCGCAGCACCTTTTAAAACTTCGGGATGCCGCTTCTCCTACTCCTCTTTCTCTGGTCGTATCGGCGATGTAGACGTTCCTGTCTCTCTCCTCATTGGCGGACATGAAACAAGATTATACAAAAAAAAAAAACTATTCTATATATTAAAATACTATTGGCAAAACATTCGCCCCTCCAAGCACTCTCTGGTCCTATGACGGGGTTGGAGGATTTTGTTCGGAAACTGTCGTATTTCTCTCGTGATCACTCGTTTTTCCTAGTTTCCGCAGTGGGCACACAGAGAATCTCTAATTTGGCGTGTCTTGACGTTATCACGTATCTGCAATTGGTCACGCGATATACATCTCACCCGTCAACACTGTCAAGGCATAGAACTGCGGCCGACCCCATACTGAGCAGTGAAAGGTCGTAAATCTGCCTTTTCAAACTGGCAGCTATTGTGTTTAGTCTTTCTTCCAGCTTGAATGCAGAATTCGCTGACCCCTGTCCTTCTAAGCCAGCGTAATGCGTGCCTTGTTGTGTTGGCCAGAAACCGCACGTGAATGTGGCTCTAGGTCATACCACACTGTATGCGACAGAGAGGTTACCCACAGTAAAAAATTTCTTTTTCTCTAAATTTATTATGGAAAATTCTTAGAGAATCATACGCTTATTTATTTCATTGCGATCATATTTGCATATTCTCGTTCAGTAGAAAGCAAAACAAACTTACATGAACCTAGAATTTAAGTGCTTACTAATGTTACGATTTCGCTAGCAAGATACGAGGTTCCGACTGTTTTAAACACATGCTCTAGGAAAACTGATTACCAACGACAGACGATACCATCAACGAACACTTGGACCCGTTGTATTTTCACAATTTAAGTGCAGATATTTTAAATAATTAGGAATGGAAAACATACGTCTTTTTTCTCATTATTTCAAAGAAACATGAAATTCATCAGTGCAATCATAAGTTTATTATGAATTTACTAGAAGTAATGTGGTTGGTGAGGAGAGAAATATTACTATTATTTTCACCCCAAGGTATAAAAAAGACGATGGAGAACTGTATATGCAGTTTTATAGGAAATGCTGAGTGGAAAAAATGTGACTTGTAAATAGTAGTTGTGTTTAGGAGAGATTATTTGTGTAGTATATGTGCAAGCTATTTTACATAAACTATACAAGGGAGACCAAATTAATAGTGTAGAATTGAATCTCTAAAAGTTATTTAACAAACTGAGAACTGAATTGAGGTAAATAATGTGAAAACCTATGAGGTAAATCAGGTGTGATTTGCTGACTGGAGAAATTCTTAAGAGGCAGAAAGTGCAGAGTCAGAGTTTCACACAGGAGTGCCAGAGAATAGTTTACCATGGCTATTAATAATTCTAATTAATGTTCTGTTGTTGGTTTATAGTCTGAAGTTATGTTAGCAGATGACATTGTGTTAAGTAATAGAATTAAAGCAATAAAGCATTATGAATATAATATATATAACTTATAATTATTGTTTATCAATTACTTATATCTATATATACAGTTGTGGTTGTTAATGGCCCACTGTGTATTATCACCCTCCCCCCCCCCCCAACCAAACCTGGCTACAATGACCAGTTCTGATAGTCATGCAATGAGACCAGGGGCGTAGCTACTATGGGGCTAGGCGGTGCAGTGCACCGGGGCCCCTACGCTCAGGGGGCCCCCAACCATGCTCACGGGTCCCCTAAGGACAACTCAAGGACCCCAATCCTCAGCTCAGGGGGCCTATGCCAGCACACGAAGCAATAAATTTTTTGCACCGGGGCCCTTGTTGACCTAGCTACGCCACTGAATGAGACTGCCAGTAATTTGTGTAAATGTAGCTGACATAATGTGCAATGTATGCTATGACTGTATATCTTCTGGTGTACGTATTATTTTGTTATGCAATTTTTTATATGTAAATTGACAACTTTCCACATCCCACATCTCTTATAAGTGGATCAATGGAAAATAAATGTATTGTATATTGTACTCAATGTCTGCTTATCTGATCCCCTTGCCATGTGCCTTATCTCTTTGCAAGAACAAGGTTACACATCAAAATATTGTAAATATTGTATATTCAGACAACCAGAAACACAGGTTTCTTAAGAATTATAATTATTAAATTACTTATAGATGCACTTTAGTTAAGTATGCCATGGCCAGCTCTTTTGTTAAACCATGTTGCATTAATTCAGTCTGATGAAATTATTAGTGAAAAACATCATCATTTGAATGTTTCCAGTTTTGCCGGTCTTTCTGCATGTTCTCTTCCAGAGCCGTGCTTATTTCCAAAGCGCGGTTCCATTTTCTACTGGTTTTCTAGGCCTGTCATAGTTTTGATGGAGGAAGTGGATATGTTTCAATCTGACTGTGAAACATGATACTTCTGTTCTACATGATAAATGTATTTTTGTTTCTGAAATGCGCAATTTATGAGGTGAAGATTGATAACGGTTCCAACATTCACCTCGATGATTGCAGAATACTGCCTGGAAACTGCTATTAGGATGGCCCGTAGGCAGGACCCTGGATTTAAGTGAGGGATCATTTTACTTCCCTACTTCCCATATACCATATGAAAGTGCTTTAAAACTTGCAGCTACACTGGTCAGTACTAATGAAAATGAGAAAATTAGTTACCATTCCAAAGTTTTTACTAGAAAATGTTCTGTTGTAAGACTCTTCTGATTAATCAGTTTTGGCTGTTGTGTGAATTAAAAAAATTCTCTTTTTCTTGCCTGCTATAAGTAGTTTGTTGCATTTTTAAATTTGTTTCAAGAAATATCCAGTACCCATTGTGTTATATGATCTAAAACATTTCAAATATATCTGTTAAGAGTAATTAAAAAAAAAAAATGATTTTTAAAAGAATTATCTAAGCTATTAAAAATTATGATAATTTTTCCTAAAAAAGCCAAAAAACTATTTAATAGGAAAAATAATATGAGAAAACTTTAGCTATTGGAGTAAGAAGGATCCTAGTAAATCATTTGTTAAGGATAGATTGTGGTGTAGCTTTGTTTTACATTAATTTCAGAAGATCACAAACTTTAAACTCAGATTAAAATATCTTTAATGATATTTCCATTTGATTCTCGGTAAAAGACAGTAATTAAGTAACATAAAAAAGGGGAGAGTGGTTAGAATTTTCTAAACAAGTTGACCCATTTTTGAGTCACTGACATTGTGCAACACAATCTGAGAACATCTATTCCTCTTTGTATGGAGAATGAGAAAATTTTACATTTATGAAATATCCTTAATGGGACCATTCAAAGCAGAGGAAGGAAAGCTTTAACACAGAAGTCAAATCCACAAAAGTAAGAATGGCAACCAGCAGATTCAGGTGACCAAGGATGATATGGCTGAGGAGCAAATAGCAGAAGTTATAATACAAAACAATAGTAAGTTACTAAAAATTGCAAGAATTCCAGCAGAAGGAAAAGAAGAAAAGAAATAACATCTGACTGGAAGGAGGAAAAAACAAAGAAAATGTGTGAAGAACTATTGGAAAGTGAGAAAGATAGCATTAAGATTTGCTTTTGGTGGTTTTTCATGACCTGTAGTTGACTAAAGTTGAAAGAATATTCATTCTTAATATTCTAATGGTACAATTTATTTATTATAGTACAGCACAGGGGCGGATCCAGGATTTTGGTTTGGGAGGGGCTTGATAGGACTTTGGTTTGGGGGGGGGGGAGCCTTGAGTCGGGTAAAGGTTAGTATTTATAGCCCCCCCCCCCCCCCCCCCGATCCACCCCTGGTACAGCAATACATTAACAGAGAAACTTTGCAATCTATATCATAATTGTAGATTTTGTTTGTGAATTTTTTAATATATGTGTAAATGACTGTCGTTAAGTGTACTATAGGGTATCACGATGAAATAAGTAAGAATATTATAGCTAGTATCAGTCTATTTAAGTTTACTCTTCTGAATTATGCCAAGGAAGCTGCCAAGTTGAATGTCTGATGGACCAACAGTGTCATATGTCCTCACTATATACACTGTGATGAGGTCTAGAATTTAATCCCAGGTGTTTTGGTACACAATCTGGTAGTTAGCAACTACAGACCACCATCTCTATCACTTTGCCAGTAAAGTCCTGTTGATGAAAACTTCTCTACCACTGAGGCACAAACCAGCTAGCCCGGACTATCATGGTGCTTCAATGACCAGAAGAGACAAAGTGGCAGGCAATGAAAGTTCAACAATACTTATTTTACTTGCAAAATTATGCTTTGTTGCTGCATGAAAGTGGTAGAAAGGGAAGCCATAAGATCTTCCCTCCTATTGTTCATTACAAATCCTACACGAGTAACTCCATTGACAGCTTTTGTGTTAATTATTCTGTTATTGTTGTAATTATCCTTTGTCTCCTTCCACTCAATCTCACTAATGCCAAACTAACTTTGGTCGTTTCATCTCCCTTTTAAAGTTTTCTAATCCACCTGCCCTATTCAGTCTTCTAATATTCCACACTCCAACTTATAGAATGTTTCTATCCAATCTGATGACTCCTCCCTGAGCAGTCCCCACCCACAGATCTGATTGGGGGACTATTTTACCCACAAAGAAGCCATCGTACCATACGTAATTTTAGAGGATTACATGGCTTCAGGATACTCTTTGGGGTCTTTAATGCCCATTGTCTTCTGCATCCCCATGCAATTGATAATTTCTGATTCATCCACCTTTAGGAACTGTTTCCAGCTCCAAGGGGAAGACAGCTACGTGCTCTTTTACCCTCTATTAGGAGTCAATTGGAAAGCAGTAGGTGGCTACTTATACAGTTGCCAGAGCCTCATCCAAAGGAATGGAGTGCACCACATGAAGGAGAGATTAATATAGTTTCTCCCAAGCCCATATACAGACTAATACTCAAACTCAGAGTTACAAACATTCTTTACTTAATTGATATCCTTAACTTTGCACTGACATTTAAAGAAGCTACTGTCATAGTATGCAAAAGAATCATAAAATGCCAATATGAGAATTATTATAATTTTTAGCCACCTGCCAGCTTACTAGGCTAAATTGAAAACTAATACTTATAAGTCTGATTAACTCTGTAGATAGTTTTTAGTTTGTATTAACTTCTGTCTTCATTGTGTACGACAGTAAATTTTTATTAACTGCAACCATTTCACAATGTTATGTTTTGATGTGGATAAATGTGCAGACTGAGACACTGCTTGGGTGCCTGTGGACACCATTGGTAGGTAGGGTTTCAGTAGGCATGGCCTACACCTAAATAAACGGTGTTAGCTAGACCTGTAAAGGAGCCCACTTCCAGTTATGATTTTGTAAGGACTGTGTATTTATTAGATTAGAGGCTGCTAATGGCCACAGAAATACTGAATGCACATCCCACAGAGCCAGTATCTTATATTGGGATGCATGGGAAATGAATGTAATTTATTTTATTGTATGATGCAAAAAAATATGAATAATAAAGAAATAGAAACTGATGAAATAATAAGAGACTGTCTTGCAACTAGGAAGGTGAAGTATAATGCTGAAAATATTACACAGACTTACTACCGAAATGTGAGAGTATAATGAACAAAGTAATAGAGTTCAGTAACATAATAGACATACACAAACCACATTTAGTTATAGGAGTGGAATATTGGTTAAAGGAAGGATTGCTAGATGATGAATTTTTTCCTGATTGTTATAGAGTGTACTGAAGAGATAGAGGACTAGAGGAGGAACTGGTGGAGAGATTTCCATGTAGAATAGTTCACTGCTGTTCATAGATCATAGTCATGAGTAACTGGTGATAGATTCCTCAGATGCAACAAGAATAAAAATCATTGTCCTGGCTGCCTACAGTAGAGGAAGAATTAATCATGATGATGAGGCTCTTTGGAAGAAATTAAATTCATATTCAAGTTCGGAGGTGGGTATAAAATGGTTATTATAGGTGGGGCTTTAAATTTTCCAGGTGTTGACTGACAGGGAATTAAGATAAATAATATAAGAGAACAGAGATATGCAAATATATCAGCAAAAGACTGAGGCTTCTCACAGTAGCAGAGCAGAACACAAGGGGGACAAGCAAGTTGGATATGTTTCTAATATAGCCTGATAAAAATTTTAGGGTCTCAGGCTAGGATATGGAAGGAATAAGTGATCACGATGCAATATTGTTGGGTATTAGAGGGTTTCATAAACTAGTGCTAAAAACTGAAGGTGGTCATAGAATGATATCTCAGAGAAATATTCAGTATGTGGAAGAAGAGAACTAGCACAGTGGAAAGGAGTTGCGTAGAGGTCAAGTAGATAATAAGAATGGGGGACTAATTGTTTCAATCAAAACAGAAAATATTAAAAAGTGCAGAACATGTATTATAATATGGAGGTGACAGTGGCGTAGCTGGCGGGGGGGGGGGGGGGGGGGGTAGGGGTGGTCCGTCCCGGGTGTCACCCGTTTGGGGGTGACACCCGCATTTCAAAAATAGTAATCGAAATTAGTGTGATACAAAAATTTGTTTTATGATATTCTTTTATCCTTTGGTGTCGAAACGCTTCTACTTTTATTGTTTTGAATATTTGTTTTTAAGTTGATGTAGCGCTTTTGCAAAAATGATCCAGGGGGCTTTTTCATTACTATAGAGTATAATTACTGGCAGCACGGCGCACTTAAACAAAGAAAGCATCCTAACTCTGTAGCTCCAACAATCGCAGAAAATCGTTGTGCTTGCCGTCCGTCACTGTTGTTTGGTTTGTTAGTAGCGGCGGTGTATATAATGGAAGTTTTCTTGAATAAAAGCGAGGAAGTTTTAAAATTAAAATTAAAATTGCTAAAATCATGGTAATTAGATAGTTAAATTGTAAATCCTCTAAATTATTTAAAGAAAAATGTTATATTATCTTTTGAAAATGAAGAAAGCAACCTAGCGTATTATTATTACTCTGCGATACACTAAAAGTGGGTGCATTACACGAATCCTAATGTCAGAATACGTGTAGTCTAGGCTTCCACTTCCATTGTCCGGTCAATTAAAGTCAGACATTTTAAAAGCGTGGCACGAAATTCATTTTTCTAAAATTGTTTTGCTTGTTTAGAATTCCATTATCTTTCATGCTAAGATTCACATGCCCCTTGAAGTATTTTCTAGTAATTTTTGAATTTATCATCTGACAGATTCATGTTGGACAAATTTAGTACATTTTGCGTTATCCGATTTACACTATGCGTACCTACCTATTGTCGACAGTGCACCTATACTCGACATGAAATCGCATCATATTGGAATTTATACAAATAAGATGATTCAGAAAACTGCATTAAACTAGCAATACTGTCAGGTTTCAAGTCAATCCGAATGGGTCCAAGTGTTCGTTGAGGGTATCGTCTGTCGTTGGTAATCAGTTTTTGTAGAGCATGTGTTTAAAACAGTCGGAACCGCGTATCTTTCCAGCGAAATCGTAACAGTAGTAAGCACTTAAATTCTAGGTTCATGTAAGTTTGTTTTGCTTTTTACAGACCGAGAGTATGCAAATATGATCACGATGAAATAAAAAGCGTATGATCCTCTAAATATTTTTCATAATAAATTTAGAGAAGAAGAAAATTTCTATTATGGGTAACCTCTCTGCCGAATACAGGTACCTAAATTCTAGCGGGTTCCTTAAATCGACAGGGATGTCGAACTTCTTCTGTTCCTCAATAAAACTTGAGCTTTAATCATAAACTGAACGAATATTGGAACCGTTTACATTTTTATTTATACGCTACAGAGTGGCGCTAGAAATCTAAAATTTACACGTGGAGATACGTTATATTTAGGAGTCTGTATCTACGTATAAATATAAAGATTTCACTTGTTAAGTACTTCATATAAAGACGGATGATATCGCAAATGCATGTTCTTATATTACCTGACCCGTTGTTTTTTTTTTTTTAAATTACTTTGTTTTATATTTCATTCTTCTTTTTTTATGAAGGAATTTAATGTAGAGTTGCTTCTCTGACTATACTGTATCCCCCAGGATCTCACGACTCGTGGGACCCGGATCCTGGGTTTTCATCAATGTGACCCCATCTAGGTCTGGAATTGCTTCTACTCCGACCAAGCCACTTCTGTTAACCTTCCTCTCGATATCCCTTGGTCCTGCAAATACCAAGATTTTGAAGGCATTTAAAAACAGCTTGTGTTAACGTTCCAGTAACAAATGATTGGGTAGCTTTCGACTTTTTAAAAAAATTTATAGCGGAAGAGCTATATACACTAGGGGACGAAATATTTTGGATGTATTCCTAATAAAGTCCGATGCTAACCTTGTGGGGTGTCAAGTAGCGGAAGGAATAAGTGATCATGAAGCAGTTCTGATGGATATTAGAGGATTCAGTAAACCGGCAGCCAAAATTGAAGGGGGAAATAGGTAGAATTATAAAAAGGCACAGGTTTCAAATTTGAACAGTTATTTCAGAGAACGATTCAGCAAATGGAAGGAAGGCAGAAGTACAATAGAGTCAAGGTGGGAAGAGTTCAAGAAGATAATAAGAAAAGGGGAAGAAAACTTTATTCCAAAGCAGAAAATAAAGAGAAGTAGAGAACCTGTGTACTATAATAGGGAAGTGAGGAGGTTAAAGAGATCGGTTCGAAGAGAACATAACAGAGTGAAGAGATAGCAGGTTAGTAGGGAATATTTAAAACAACTAAACAAGGACTTAATAACAGCAAAGGTAGGTTTATGAAGAGTATTGTTAGTGCAGGAGTACCATTGACTGATGCATCTTGAAATTTCTATGGCTATATCAGGAAACTGAGGGGAAGGGAGGGTGTAGAGACGCTTATATATAAGGATGGAGAAGAAGTTACTGAGGATTTGAAAAAGGCAGAGATTTTAAGTAACTGGTTTAGTGAGAGCATTAGGGACAATGAATCAGAAACGGGGAGGGTCTAATTCAGAGAACGAGCTTAACAATACCATTAGAAATGAAGATACTAAAAAATTGGAAATTCATCATGAGGAAATCATGAAGGAAATAAGAAAGTTAAAAAAGAACATAAAGGGGCTGGTGTAGATAATATTACTACAAATATCTTAAAGATAGCCAGATGCGACATTATACCTTATCTCGAAATATTATTTAAATTGAATCTGGATACTTGCTGCTTACCACAGGACTGGAAAAGTGCGATAGTAGTACCGGTACATAAAGGAGGGGTGAGAAATAAAGTTGAAAATTACAGGCCAATCTGGTTGACATCAGTTGCAGGTAAATTAATGGAAAGATTGATATGCAAACACATCAGAAATATATGTGAGGAACGTAAGTGGATTTCAAGTAGGCAACATGGGTTCAGGCAAGGATATTCATGAGAATCTCAGTTGGTGGGATATTTCAGATGGAATGGACAAGGGAGGCCAAATTGATAGTGTAGCACTGGATCTTTCAAAGGCGTTTGACAGAGTGAGCCATAAAATGGTAGTAAATAAGGTAAAAACTATTGGAGTAGATGAGAAAGTGATTTGCTGGGTACAAGAATTTTTAAAAGGTAGAAAACAGAAAGTTAGGGTAGGAAATGCGGTATCAAAAGAAGTGTAAGTAAAAATGGGAGTGCTGCAGGGTAGTGTATTGGGACCATTGCTATTCATTATTCTAATGAATAATTGTGTTGATTGTTTACTATATGAAATTAGATTGTTTGCAGATGACATAATGCTATATAAAATGATAAAAACGATAGAGGACTGTAAACAGTTGCAGGGTCATCCTGACAGGATATCTAGTTGGGTTGGTAAAGATGGGATGAAGAGTCAGCTTATTAGATACACAAATAAAAAACAAAAGGTTAATTATGAATTTAAGGTGGGAAAAGAATTGCTTGTTGAAGACTTGAAATGTAAATATCTTGGCATTACATTTGATAACAAGCTTAACTGGGCAGGACACATTGGACAGGTGGTAGTAAAAAGTTTGAAAATTCTACACTTGTTCGAGAGAGTGATGAGGGGATGCACGAGAGAAGTAAAGGAATTGGGCTACAAAACTTTGGTCAGACCATTGCTTGAATATGGTAGTGTAGTATGGGACCTACATTTTGCGTATCAAATACAGGAATTGTAGAGGGTGAAAAAAAGGGCTGCTAGATTTGTTTCTGGAAATTATCACAGAATGTAATCAGTGAGATAAATATGATAAAGGAGATGGATTGGGATTCATTGCAAGACAGGAGGAGGATGAGGAGGGTCATGGGAGTGTACAGGGCGTATACTGCCGATGAGGCATGGAAAGATATTGCAATAGGTATGAAAAGTAGTGCATGGAACGGAAAAGATGGCCATGACCACAAGCTGGCACTCGATTTCAGGCACAAGGGTGTGGGAAGATTTTCTTTTTTGGGTAAGGGTGTCAGGGATTGGAATGAGATACCAAGGGATATGATAAATAACTTATCGAAAACGTTAAAAGAATTTAAAGTTAAAATTTGTAGAGGAAAATGTAGGTGGGTGCTGGTTAGGGGGAAGATGGGTATTTAGGGAAATTGCCACCGGGGCGTGTGTTCCATTGCAATTAAATTAAAGTGAATTAAATCTTATGGTCGCCCTATAGTTATAGCACAGGAAATTAAAAGCTCAACACGCATGCAGGAATGGTAGAATTTTAAGAAAACTTTGAAGATATATCCAGGGTAATACCCAAAAGAAATGATTACAAATGGAAATGGATCAGGGGTTTATTACCTTTAGATACAGTTCCACCTTGAGCACCAATACATTCGTGAATCCTTGCCGGCATTGACTCAATAAGAGTTCTGATGTCTTCTTGGAGTATCTCTCTACGACCTTATGTCTTTTGCAGTTAATTGTTACACATTTTGTGCTGGATGACCATGTGATCTAATGTGGCTACTCCTGGCAGCCCAGACATGCTCTATTGGGGACAAATCTGGGGACCATGCTGTAAAAATTGTGATCGTAAACCCTAGCAAGTCTTGTGTTGTAATGGCCACATTATGAGGACGGGAATTATCTTGTTGTAAGATGCGATTTGGATGGTGAACATGTAGGGTAGCACAATAAGCTACAGCACCACGTCCACATAGTGGTGGGCTGTCATTGTGCCTTCAACAACAGCCATCTCAGCCATGCTGTTGAAACTGATTGCCATCAAAACTGACACCAGTGGCTGCACTTGTGTGACGTTCTGAAATCATATCAGGTAAGCCGTTTCTCTGCTACGCCTGCAAACATGTAGTCGATTATCACTGTGTAACAAGTATGTATACTGACATTGCACCTTGCCAATCCTTCTGGAGATTTCTCGATTTGAAGCACCCTTTTAAAACACGCCAGTTCTCCGACCTCTCTCACAGTTTGACATTTGGGTGTAGCAGGTGTCGCTCTTCGCCTTGGCCAACAAGAACTTGTGGACAACAAAGTGTCATTTTACACCACACTGTTCGCCACTTATACGCTTTTTTAAATAAAAATTTGTTAAAAAAAGCAATTTACATAATAAATAGCCCAGTAATTCTCATACTATTACATACAAAACTTTCAATTTTTAATCATTTAATACTTTTCATGCAGGGATACTTGGGTCCAAATTTCATTAATTTATTACAACACCGTCTGAATCTGCGGCAGTTTGTGTATCAGTTGCTAGGTGTAAAGGTCGAGCTGCACTTTGCCAATACTGGTCTGTACCGTCACCGCAACGACAGTCAGCCGACTGACGGCTCTCCCCCCCCCCCCCCCCCCGCCCCCGGTCACACTTTTCCATAGCTCGCCCGTGTCCCTATCCGGTCTTTAGTCTCATTTAACGTTTTCAAGTGATAGGGGATGGCAGGTAGGTTTGTCACCCTGCTTTATTATAGAGTACTGTACATTATTTTTCACAGTTTTCGTGCGAAAGTACATTAAAATACTTTTTAATCTGATTCAAGTCATCACCTAACTGATTGATCTTTTATGAACAAAAATAGTATCCCAGCGCAGTATTAACAAATCATCCCCACACGGTACGGGAATGAAAGATTCTAGCATGTTTCTTTGCGAATTTCCTGAGTGGAAAATTCTGTGAGTCTTGTTTTAGGCTAAAAACGCGTATATTTATCTTAGAAATTCGGATACTAGGTCACAGATTCCTGGACAGTTTGTTCTGAGAAGAACCGATTGACTAATTACTAGACATCATGATTGTCGGTTGTGATGTGGAGATAGGCAGTATATCATGAAATTGTCTACTGCCAATAGTTGCTAGTTCATTTAGCGGTATCCAGAATGAACCAACTGGAAGCGAACTAGTTTTGCATTCCTTTGATTCAAATGACTGCGATAAGGAGAACAATAGGGCTCTGATGAAGACCTACTATCCTCTCCTCCAAAACCAAGATTTGACGAGACAGCTGAATCAGAGCGCGAGAGGCAAGCTATCAATCTAGCACATGTATTCATATACTGCAGACAGCAACAAGGAGATGAACAGGTGGCGCAAAACCAATAATCTGGAACTTTTAATAACCTGCCACTGACTAAAGAAAAACCCATGGATGAATGCAAATTATAGTATTTCTTTGGAGTTTAGATAAACGCATTTGACAGCGCTCTGTGAAGACACCGAAAAAGATTTTATTCGTTGGAATTACATGCGGTGTTGTGAGAGTACAATGTATTTGCCAACCCCATTCTCACCGTTTTTACGACTCAGAGCAAGTGAAGTTGAAACTCTAGAATTCGAAGTGACAAGACTGGGCAGAAACTGAATCACGTCTTGCTATAAAGGTGCATGCATCGAACACTTGTAATGAGCAGGTAAAACTTAAAAAACATTTTCGCACCGACTGGCATACTGCAAACAAACGCCCAACACTGAAATGTTACCACACAAGAAAAATGCGCTATTAACCTGTAAATTAAGCAGATAAGGTTATTTTATTTTAATTCTTCTGTAATATGAGCCGTTAAAATGAACACGACAGAAAGCGTCGAATCAGTGTAATATACATACCATCTTTACTTCCTGAGGTTGTTATACACACTCCTCGAAGATTCGAATAAAATTAAGGCAATCAATAGAGTCTTTATAATTGCTGTAACCATAATATTGAGTTATTTAGCTGAAAAATGTTGCTCAGTCTTGATTTGTGGCATCTGACTGTTCAGCCAGAAAGTATAACACGATTAAATTGTCTCCAGATTTACTCCCGATTGCGCATTGGGAAACTGCGAGACTAAGAAATTTTCAGACACAATATTTGGGTTCTACGGGGTGCATAACTGCTTTACAATCTGAGGGTTAAAGGAAATTCGACTTTTGTGTAAAACGCTTGAAATAAACTATCTCGCCGTCAAATAGCCGTAGAGATCCAGAAAAGAAAGAAATACGATATAGGAAACCATGGGCTCTGCGCTTCATATTTAGATGGAACAACAGTAAGATAAAGAATTTCTTCAAGTGAATTGTGACATTCATGGCAGTGCAAGCTTTAAATTATGTATAGAAAATAAGAATAATTTTGTTCCATTCTGAGTGTTGGCTTTATTTTCTACGTGGCTGAGCTACGTGCGGGGTAGGCAACGTAGCTTTTCATTCAAAATGTTTTGCCGCGGTTAAAATAAGGTAGAGAGCAACATTTGAATACTTTTTCCATCATTTAATTTTCTCTATATGTAATTTACGATAGTCTCACAAGACAAAACAGAACAAAATGTTTTTTGGATTCAATAGCGAAACAAACTACGTGCCACGCGCGTTGAGGGGTGGGGGGGGGGGGAGGAGGGTGGTAGAGGAAAAAGCCGTCGGGCTACGTGGGGATTCACAAATGGACACTCCCTTATTATGATCTGCATGTGAATTGGAGATGTGTCTCTTGAAATAAAAACAATCGTTACACAAGAACCCAGCGTGGTGGGTGAACGGCAACATGCTATTGGTCGCAGCGGATGGGTCCTTCAAAAGGCCATGACCGAATTCCTTTCCGTTCCTGGAATTAAGTTCTTCCACGCCTCTAATGACATCAACGTCGGCGAGGTATAAAGCCAAAATAAAAAAGTCACCTTTCATTCCAAGATCAATGAATCTGTTAGTAGGAATGGCGTGCCAATGTGATACGCTCAACGCTGTTGACTAGGCAGCATGAGGCAAACATCCTGCATCACGTACTCCGCTCTTGCCTCTTAGACGGACGTAAAAAATGGAAAATTATAGCAATACAAATGGTACCATGTTTTATGGTGTTTAGTGGCTAAGCAAAAATGTTTAATTCTCGTGTACGTTATACGACTTGATGCCTAAAATTAGATTTGCCTCGCATTTCTCCTGTGTCATCAAATGATCCCAACAAAATCAACCCACATGAAAATATGGCCACGTCTAATGACTGGCGATGAGAATGTATGAGATCTCGTTCTGAGCCAAGTCTACGCTGTAGCATAAGGTGCCGACCATTAATTACGGTGGGGGCGGGTCGACGGAAATCTCACATAAGCTTTTGAAATTCTTGAATGACAGTAAAGCTAAATTAATGGTCCACAAACGGCGAAGTTGTCGGCTTTAGGGGGGTATAAGGTCTAGGGGGTACAACAGCCCTCGAAAGCAGGAGAGGTCGATTAGGTGAGGGGGGGGGGGGGTCCGACCAGACCTCACCTCACGTAGTTAAAGGACGCCCCCTAAGAGTTCTCTTCACTTTCTAAAACAGAACGTTTTCTAACGGTAAGAAATTCATTTTATACTACTTACACATTGACGTACACGTCTTTAAAATAGGTCATATTACTAAAATAATTTATTTCTCTCTTTAACGCTACAACACCCTAGCCTTGACATTGCAACGAATGGAATTCACTACAAAAACGTGCAAAGCACATGGAATACAAGCCACCTAGTGGCAGGAACATTTCTCGCGTGTCATAGTTTTCAGAAAACAAGCTTCATTTACATTTTGAAAGACGCTGAAACCTTCCGAGTGCCAGACCGGGATTTAACTACTACGCCACCTAGGCTGATGAAAATAGGTTTACGTCTCTAATATACACAGTTCAGCTTGAGATTTTAAATTTTGCAATTTCTCAAAAAATATTACTTTGCGAACGCTTTATGTATATAAATTACACGTTTTTTAAAAAAATTATCTATTGATAACAATCGTTCCAAAAGCGATACAGTACAATGACCTTTGACCTCGTTTTTTAAAACTATCGAGTAGTGAGCTTAATCCCTTTACAAGGCTTGGTTTTGAGTGGACATCGACCCACATACCAAATATCATTGAATTCCATTCCATTGTTAGCGTTCAGCAAGCACACTATACGTTTTTCTTAAGTAAAAATTATGGTATATCTTTCTATCACTAAACAGTAGTGAGACGTGACTACACGAGAATTGTTTTTGTAAGAATTTAGTTTCTTTTTATAGATTGATCTCTTATGCTGTTTCATCTTTCTTTTCTGTCTCCGTTTCTTAAACATCACCTACTGTTCTTTGTATAGTCCATCCTTTATCCTTACCCTTCTATTCGGTAGTTTAGAGTAATTTATTTCAGACAAATTTAGTCAGAAATTTAACGATTATACTCGGTATAATAGCAGGTTTATGAACTTATATATTAGTGAAGCACTCCATAACGCTAGATAGTCTTGCCCACATGTTGAGATGAAGAATCTTTTATTTTATGTTATTCATTGTAACAATAAATAAAAACTGCACGCCTTGGAATTGTTTAGCAAAGAGTTTGAGGAGACGATTGTTTAACACAGGTATGGAGTATTGTCTAACCAAGAACTGGTTTAACTCCTTTACTGTGTTAATTTCGCGTAATGTAGATGACAGCGCGCTTTCAAAACTTAACTACGATTATAACCACATTCAAAGTGCGGTATGATTCTTATCAAATGGAGAGTCATTCAAGAAGTCTTCCAAAATAATTCTCAGAACTTTTTTTATTTCGTCACGTTATTTTAAAGATAAAACAATTAGATCAAGATCATCTTTATACTCCAACACTAGTCAACGCCCTCACATTTAAAGTCTATGTGGGTAAATATGGGTAAAATCACACACAATGGAATTATGTTACGATTTGTGTGTAAAACCTTATCTCTGTACAAAATTACCCCTTTATACGAATGCAGAAAGTACTATAAAATTTTGATGATCATCAGTGAGTGTCATTTTCGGTTAACTACTGCATGCGTTAGTTTAACCAGATGATCTTTATGTATAGTACTGTAGGGGGTGCTTGATTGGGTGGGAGGAAAGGGTGAAAACTTTCTACTCTTTAATATGAAATGAAAACCCTATGCTGCTAATTTATTTGGTGCTCGTACAGGCTGAGGCTTATTTATTTTTAACATTAACACATGGAATCTCAAATCCATGGTCATGCAGAGCCTCGCCTTACAAATGCCAACATAAATAATCAAACAACAACATTTAAACACTACTACATTAATAATTGATCATGAAACAAATTCCCAACATTAATAAGCAAACAAGAAAGCTTCACTTGGTTTTAATGGAAAGTTTCCTTCGTAACAATGGGGAACCATAAATAAAACATAATACTAATATGAAATTACTTTAGATTTCAAATGTCGGGCGCCAGGATAATTTAAATTATCCACCAAGTGTTGTTATAGGAAAGTCTCTCCCAACTAGCTTAATATTTGTCGGAGCGAGATCTACTAATCATTCAAAGGTCATTACTGAGTTGTACCCAATGACTGAATGCAAGTAACACACCGCACTGTTCGTAGGATTATTACCGCGATGACGGTGGGCGTCCCTCGACGGCGGAACGGTTATAGCACATTCGCTATAGCGGACAGTGCACCACGTCCTTCAATCAACGTACTGAATGAGGGCCCAGAAACCTCATTGCCACAATACGCTTGTGTCGAACCCTTCGGTTCGATGCCAAGGCAGGACGATCCTCAACCCTCCTTCCAGTCTGAAGGCTGGACGTCGAGTCTTTCTCTCGCCTCCGCAGACTTCGTTCCTCTCCATCACTCGTGGTAGCCACGCCTCTTTTCCCGGTCGCAATTTTAACATAGCGAGAAAACAACAGGAATTAGAAAATACGGAGGATAATTTGCCGTTGATTGGCTCCGCTATTTGACTCCTCCTACACTGGCTACGACGATTGGATAACATCGTCTTTTAGAGGTTCGTGCGAACTCGGACATACGCGCCAAATGTGACCTCCAAAGCGTCCGCTTGAGGACCGGAGGTCGCCGAACGTCCGATCACCTCAGTGGGGTATTTTCCCGGAGCTAGGGATTATATGCCTGACCTGATCCGTTAGGCAGGGTAGCTGCCTGTCTATTGTCTCCGGTGTGGCGCGTCTAAAGGGCCCCATACACACAGCAACTTGTTGGCCAACCATGTCTCCCAACTTGGTTGGCCAACACAAAAACAAGTTGGCCAACACTGTTGCCCGACATCAGTAGAGAAAGAACAAGCATACGGAGAGCAAGGTGTTTATTTATACAGTAATGTTGGAACTAGAAGAAATAGCTTTATGTACAGTTATCATTGCTGCCTGCGTGGAAAATGAGAGGGAAAAGAGAAAAAGAAAAATTTGGGCAAAAAAGTGGCTCCAAAAACGTCCCAAATTTTCACATACAAATTTGCTGTCGGAGCTCAAAGTAACTGCACCGGAAGATTACAAAAATTTTCTGGGGCTGAATGATCCTATTTATCATGAGCTTCTGGAAATGATTTCACCTGCAATTAAGAAAGAAGACACCAGAATGAGGGATGCAATATCGGTGAATGAACGTCTCTCCACTACATTGAGATTTCTTGCTACAGGTCAGTCCTTTGAAGATTTGAAGTTCCTGACGGCTATTGCACCTCAAACAATTGGGAAAATTGTTATAGAAACCTCCGAAGCAATCACTTGCGCGCTGATGAGAAAAAGAATTATCAAGGTAAAAATATTTCTAAATCATCTTTGTGGTCCTGCAAGAATGTGCAAGGTCTTGAAATAATTTATTCGTAATATTTTTTTTTTTCTGTTTTAGTTGCCCCAAAGTCAAGAAGAGTGGAAGGAGATCTCTAATAATTTTGAAAAGAAATGGAACTTTCCGCATTGCATTGGGGCTATTGATGGGAAACATATTCACGTACGAAAACCGACTGCCTCAGGTTCATATTATTTTAACTACAAGAAAAACGTACAGCATTGTTCTCCTTGCAATAGCAAATGCCAATTATGAATTTATAATGGTAGAGGTTGGAGCAAATGGAAGAGTATCAGATGGTGGAGTTTTATCAAACAGCAAATTTTATTCCAAGTATGAAGGTCGTATTTGTTTACCTGATCCAGAGCATCTACCTCCTGGAAACAATGGCGAAATACCTTTTGTGTTCATATGCGACGAAGCTTTTGCTCTCTCAGAACATTTCATGAAGCCCTTCAGCGGTTCAGTAAATAAGGAGCAAGAAGTTTTTAATTACAGACTATCCCGTGCGAGACGCGTTATAGAAAATAGTTTTGGAATATTAGCCAGTAGATTTCGTATTTTGCTAACAACTATAAATTTAGCACCAGAAAAAGTTAGCAAAATTGTTCTAACATGTTGCTATTTGCATAATTTTCTTATACAAAGAAACAAATCAGCATATCTTGCTGGAAGCACCGATGCAGAAAACTTAAGGATGGAGGCAGATTCAGGATGGTCCATGGAGAGGAGAAGGAGGACATTTATTACCACTGGAACCAACTCGAAGCAGAAATCCGCAAAACAATGCTAAAAAAGTAAGAAGTCATTTTTGTAATTACTTGAACACTACTGGGGCAGTTCCTTGGCAATGGAAAATGGTAGGCCACGCAGAACCTTCACCAATAATGAAGAACAAAGCTATTTCTAAAACAAATCATTAATGTAATTTATTAATAATTAATGTAATATTGTACACATCTTACCTTAACAATTAATGTAATTTATAATATAGCAAAAATAAATAAATTAATATTATTGAGTAATTACTAAACTTTGTACATTGCTAATTAAGATTAATTAATAATTATTGGTATTGCTGATCTTGAAATAACTGAGAGACATTTGAATAATCGTTATTATTTGCATTTCTGCTGGATTGTAAAGGTGTTATAAATACCACATTGTTCGGTCTCGTTTGGTGAGGGGGAATATTGTATAGAAAATTCAGAGGAATTTGATGATATTGGTGGATGGGGATCTGATGTGTTTGAGGTGCGCTTACCTACGGCACAGATTACACTATTTAGGCTCAGCTGATTTAACTGTCCTAAAATTAATATTTCGTCTATAGCTCTCTTTGCATAAAGCTTTTGTTCCTCGCTCAGCTTTCTGTATGAGACGGCCCAAGACTCGGCGTATGTTGCTGCTTCATCTTTCTCCTTCAGGCTTTTTCCTTTAATTTCTTCCAAATGTTTAACTGCTCTCTTTAGGTAGTCTTCCTTCCCAACTTTACTGGTTCTCTTTCTCTTAATGACTTCTAAGGTCTCCTACCAAACATGCAAATATAAGTTAGTAACTGCGAAACTTTTCGATGACGGTGTTCCATGCATCGTTGTTCTGAATAGTAGCCATCACAATACCACTATTAGCATAGATCACTAGCACTGCCTCGATGAGAAACCGGAGCAGACTGATGTTGGCAGTCAAGTTGGACAACTTGCCCATACACACTACAACACGTTGGCACAACAATAGGCCCCGCCTACAAATATCAAAAGCGTTTGAAAACCACCAACTTGGTTGGCCAACTTGTGATTTGGTCTGCCAACCTACCCATACACACACCAACTTCAGCTACAACACAACCAAGTTGGCCAACAAGTTGCTGTGTGTATGGGGCCCTTAAGTGGCTGCTACCTGACTTTGGGTGGTCGCATGGATGCTCGCTGGCGAGACTTTCTCAGATTTATTCCTTTAGGACATTCTTTTTATATGTTAAATGTAAAAATATATTGGAATGACCCATTTATGTTATTCCGTTACAGTACCTAGCATGGTGGGTGAGCGGTAATGCTCTAGCCTCGCATTCGGGAGGACATGTGTTAATATCCCCGTCCGGGCATCCAGATTTGGGTTTTCTATAGTTTCCCCAAATCACTCCAGGCGATGCTTCCATAAAAACCGTGGCCGAATTCCTTCCCGTTCCTTGCCCCAAATCCTTTCCTGCCTCTAATGATCTCGACGTCGACAAGACATAAAGCAATAAGCAAAAAAAAAAAAAAAAATATACATAAAAATAAAAACTGTGTATAGTAACAATTTCAGGCATATTGTATCATCCAGAACAAAAATATTGTGGTACAAGTATTTGTCGATTTTCTTCAAAAAATGGGTGGTACGATAGATAGTGCTACTTGAATCTCGACCTGGCGGGAGATCTACAGTCTAACAAGGAATCTGAACTATACAGCGTCTTAGCGTATTTTGCAGGAACAAAAGAAAGGTTTTCGAGAGATGCTGAAGTTCCTGCCAACAGCAGAATTCTACCAGAGTGCCTATCTATCCACAGTTAGGGACTTTTATCATCGAACAACTGTTCCGCCCTGCATGGTAGGTGTAAAATGATGATGTTTGGAATAAACAAAGCGGATTTGAAGATAGGACGCATGAAAACAACAAAACTTTTTCGTTATACCACCCTCTCTATCTTCATGATTGGCGTTAAAGCATTAATGTTTACATTTATGGTCATCAATATAAGACAGTCGTACGAAAAAAAATCAGTTATCATATTGTTGGAAAATATCAAGCTGTCTTTACTCAAAAGCTGTTTCGACTGTCGCTAAATGGGTTTGTTTCATGATCTCTATCACTTACGTATCGGCACCTGTGCACAGGCGTGCGGTGTGGGAGGATTTGACATTTCAAGAGCATCTATTCTATTCCATTGACGGAATGCTGTGTTGCCATCTGTCGGCGAAACGAGTAATTGTATTCTGTGTGATAATTGTATTTTTGCATCTGAAATGTGTAGTTTATGAGGCGGAGATTGGGGTCGTGACAACATTCTGCTTGATGATTGTGGCTAAAAAACAGCACGGCCAATACGCGAACAGGACTCGAACCTCGTCCCTTTGTACCTCCTAGATCCAGTGTAGTGACGCCTTAAAGCGCGCAGCTGCACAGGAAGGGCAATATTATTATTTTTATTTGCAGAAAGAAAAATCTCTACTGGTACGTAGTAAATTAACAACCCCTGACCACACGAGGAGGTACCCAAAAAAAAAAAAAAAAAAAAAAAAACCGAATTATTTTTTAAAAGCTGTATATTTTCATATTTTTTACAAAACAACCTTATCTCCTGCAAAATACTCTCCATTACAGTAACAAATTTTGTCCCACCGGTGCTTCCACTGTTCGAAACATTTTCAGTAATCATTTTTATAAATGGCTGACAGCTCGTACCTCTTTTTTTTTTTGACCTCTTCAGTGCTGTCAAATCGGTGTTCTTTTCAAGCATGGAAATAAGAAAAAGTCGCATAGAGCCAGGGCAGTCGAGTAAGGTGCATGGGGCAGCGGAACCATGCCAATTTTAACCAAAAACTGCCTAACAGAGACAGCTGTGTGTGCAGGTGCATTGTCGTGGAGGAAGAACCAGTCTCCTGTCTGCGACAAATCGGGTATTTTTTGACGAACACTGTTGCATAATCTTCTTAAAACATCAAAATAAAAAGTTTGATTGACGGTCTGATGTGGGGGAACAAACTCTGGAAGAACTACGCCCTTGACATCAAAAAAGCAAATGAGCATTTTTCTGACATTTGATTTGACTTGATGACATTTTTTTGGATGGGGTGACTATGACGTCATCCATTGGCTTGACTGTTGTCTTGTTTCTGGGTCACAACCATAGTACCATGACTTTTCACCAGTAGACCTTTGACAGAAAATATGGATCAATTTCAAGCTGTCGTTTCAAAGCACGACATGTTTCAACTCAACGTTCTTTTTGATTGTCAGTCAGAGCCCGAGTAACAAACTTGGCAGCAACCCTTTGCATTCCCAAATCATCGGTTAAATTTCACTGAATCGAGCTCCAAGATAACCCACTAATGTAATGGGGATTTTAACTCAAAAAGGAGTAAATAAATATTTTTTAAAGTACGGTACTAAACGCCGGCTGTAGAGTGCAGCGAAGCCGAGTGACGGAAAGTAGATTGCTGACGGTGTTGTATCAGCAAAATCGCGCATCAGTCACATGTGAGACAAAGGGTATTGAACGGAGCTAAACGTGACCAAATGGAAAGTGGTCTAAAGGCACATGGCATCCTTCTAGAACATTCGGGAGGTCACCGACTCAAGTCACGCGCCGACTTTCGAGTGTACTGGCGTGTGAGTTACGCTATAAAAGCAAGGCAGCAGAGTGCCTTGACCTCTCAATTTGGAAACACATCTACGCTGTCACTATGTCGGGAAAGCCAGCCGGGTCCACTCCTTGATGGAAATGTTAAACTGTAAGTTACTTCTCCAGTCAGTTGGAATCTAAGCTCCCTGGACACTTGCTAGCGTTAAACTTCTAGCAGTGTAACTTCTGTATGGCACAGGCGTAATAAATAGGAAATGGTAATTGGAGACTTTGCCTTATTTCGTAACCTGGTTGGTCAATGCAGTCTCCTGAAGCCACAGCTAACTGTCGCAGACGGATGGAGGACTGACCGGACGGGAGCGGAAGCAGAGATAGTAAGCCAAGTAAGTGCCATAGTACATCCTGGCCTTCAATCGACCAAACCCCATAAAACGGTCGGTTACACTAATCTCTGACAGTTGATCAATTGTCTGTCGACGGTCTGAGAGCACAAGTTCTCGAATTTTTTCAACATTTATCGATTCGGACAGTTGATGGACGTCCAGAACGAGGTTTTTCATCAATCGACATGTTGAAATTTTTACACCGAGCGAACCACTCTTACACTTGAGTTTTTCCCGCAGTGTCATCTTTGTAAGCTGTTTTCAACATTGAAACAATTTCACCAGAAATGTTATTGAGTAGAAAACAAAATTTCATAGCTACACGTTGTTCTCTTAAAATTGCCATCATCATAAACGAAACAATAACAAAACAGCGCTATCAAAAACAATCACTGCAGATTAACAGAACAAGACAGGTAGACCACTGAACTGATAATGAGTTGCGCTATAAACGCCTGGCGGCAGAAACGCGTGCTACACAAGCTCCGCCCACGGCGATGCTATTCCGGTTATTTTTGGGTACCTCCAAGTAAAATAATCGAATTCGAGTCAGTGCAATCTTCTAGACGTAAGAATAGTTTGAGAGACCGGCATGATGTACCGACTCACCTCGGGAATCGGTGGTTTTGATAAATTGTGTTCGTCTTAGCTTAGATGTGACCATTGATACCTGTACACCATGGTGGGAAAATGTAGTTGCTGATTGCACAGATTAAAATGTCCCGTGTGTACGAGACAATTTAAGGCATAATTCAGTGACTGTGTTTTCTTGTATGACTCTGGCATTATTTCTTGTAAATATATATACAATAATCAGCTTTCACAGTGGGATTTTTAGGGCAGTTAATGTTAAACACTGCAGCATCATTGTATCGTCGGAAACAAATAGTTAATTAGGATCTTACTGATGCCTCACAATCGGTTGGTAGTAATGGATTACGTATGGATCGATGGACAACTACCTTCCGAACACTATAATGAGTAAAGAAGCAATATTATTTCTATTGTACTGTTGTTCTTTCAGTTTTAGTTTTTACGACCAAAATTCAGTTTTATGTCTTATAGATGGAGATGGAAACCATATTGCAGATTTCTGGAAAACAAGAAAGGAAACAAAACTGAAGTACATTAACATTTCCTGAATATTTACGTACTTAATAAATAAGTCTGAAAGTTTGTTTGCAGAATGTAAAAAGGCAAATGTTCTCTCTGTTGAACTATAGGGAATAGTAAAATTGGTTGAAGTAGATCAAGGCGTTACTCAGCACTAAACTGAAGGTCGTGCGGGCTGCATCACTCTCCGATTGCTATACATCCTAATCAGAGCTGTAAGTACCCCATACAACATCAAACAAATTTGCGCCCAAAGGATGTTGCCCAAAAATTTAATTGTTTATGGTATGGATTGATTAGTTGCACAACAGTTTGAAAGTAATCGGCAGAGACCGGAATTTGTTGTGCCACTCTCAGTGCTTAACAAGCTGTTTACCTAGCGTAGTGGCCACGCATTCGGGAGAACGCGGTTTCGAATCCCCTCCCGGTCATCCAGATTTGGTTTTTTCGTGGTTTCCCGTAGATAGAGACGGGGAAGCAAGGAAGTTGTTGGAATTCCCCAGGCTCAGCCAATGGGAAGCGTTGGCGGTCTTCCGAATCCGCCAATCAGAGTGCAGGGGGGCGTGACCAGACCCCGGAGCGCCGCAAGATGGCAGCACCGGACAATGGTAACCTCAATCTGTGCGTGACGTCATACCATCACACTAGTCAGTTTGCGGTCGACGCTATAGTGCAGTTCAGTATTGCTAGTGAGGCTCTCCTGTTTTCAACATGCTACAAGTTAAATAGCAGTGACACCAAGTGGCTCACCGTCGGTTTGTAGCCTAAACTGGAATTTAATCCAGTAGTTGTACTCTAAAAAGTTGTGCTGGTTCTCCCTGCACAACATCAAACCTGAAGATGGCGGCAGAGTCAGCTGCCGAAAGCTCGTTGTCGCATTTCATACGGCGGGAAACCCGTGAAGACTAAATTTCATCGATACGCCGTGAAAGCCTTCAATCTCACAACTAAACGTGGCATTATAAAGGCTCGCAATGCAATTCGACGAAAGTTACTCGAACTGAAGACAGGTCAGATTGACTCAGAAAATTTTTTCAAGGATTCATTAAGACCTGTGACAGATACTATGGAAAGAGTTTTCTTACCTCAGCGACATATACAGCAGCAGTCTCCTCTCTTGATCAAAGATTTCTTGAAGTCACTAAGTCGAAGTGAGCGAGATTATGATTCAGTGTATGGTGTCCGAAAGAATAATGATTCACTAATGATTGGGAACTCACCTGTTACTATTGATGAAAATGTTATTTTAATCGATGGTAACGAATGTGAAAGAACAAGAGGGCTAATGAAATTGTTATTTTTGAAAAACAGTATACCGCCAAGGATTGAAAAGCTATTCTGAAATATTAAACAACGTGAGTGCTCACAGAGTAAATTTTAGTCCATCAGGCAAAGTTTTGAAGTCACATGGTAATATTAAGTATAAAACCAAAATCTCTAAAATTGTAAGTCAGTCTGGTTCTTGTCTTCTTCCTATGAAGGAATATGTGTACTGGGACGATCCAAATGAACTCGTTGAAAGATTGAAGTTACTTACCTCATCGACATCGGCAGGATATACGGCAAACTCCAACGAAATTTTATCAGTGGTTGAAGAATATCGTGAAAGAGGCATTATATTGTAATATGGATCAAATTGTGGCAGAACTCCATAGACCAGCAAGAAGAAATTTCCCAAGACGTCACATAGTCATCAAAGGACTCGATGATCTGTTGCAAGCTGATATAGTGGAAATGATCCCATACTCTCATAAAAACAGTGGCTATAAGTATATACTGATAATGATTAATACTTATTCAAAGTTTGCCTCTCAAGAACAAGACAGCTAGTTTGGTAGCTGATGCTATGACGAGATCCTAAGTGAAGGTCGTGTACCTAAAAACTTACAGACTGTAAGGTGACAAAGTCCCTTACACTTTAATTTTTGTTAAAAGTTAATTAAATATTAGTCTTGCTTGTGTTGTGTATACAAATGTGTTAAATTGTTATGAAAAATTGATAAAGATAAACGTATATTAAAGTGCCAGAGTATCTATGGACAATGGTTATCAATGATAATTTATATCTTTGGACGAAAGACAAAGAAAATATGACGAGGGTATGGATGAGAATATAAAATATATCTGGCAAGTCGTTGAATAAAAGGAATGTAAGAAGTGTGTTTTGGCCCTTGTGAATATAAATAAAAAGTGTTTTCGAGTGTTACTTCAAAGAATTCGTTGTCTAGATATTTATTATTTATTTGTTTCTGAACTGTGAATGGAAATAATCTGCCGGCTTCTGCAGATTAGATTACGGCTTGAAGACGGGCAGATTACATATACCTAAACCTAAATACAGGAAGAGGGGACCTTACAAGACTGACAACGGAAAAGAGTTTTTACAATTCAAAGTTCAAGAAACTCGTGAATAGATATGGCATTAATCACTACTCAACATATACCCATCTTAAAGCATCAATAGTTGAATGGATAAACAGAACTATTAAGAATGCAACGTGGCAAGAATTCAGCAGGCGTGGTTCACATCGGTGGATTGAACTTCTTCTTCAGTTAATGTCAAATTATAACAAGTGGCACAGCACCATCAAAATTAAACCCTGTGATGTAAAGGACAACTCTCTACTTTCAACAGTGTACTTCAGTGTTAAGATTACCACACCATCAAAAATCAAAGTTGGTGACCATGTTAGGATCAGTAGGTTTATAGGAATGTTTGAGAAAGGTTATCTACCAAACTGGTCAACTGAAGTGTTTACCATTAGAAAAGTGAAATTATCAAATCCTGTAACTTATTTACTTAAAGATTATCAGGGTAAAGATATTGCAGGAGCATTTTACCAGCAAGAATTACAACAAAACATCCAAGTACATACCTTGTTGAACGAGTGATAAGGAAATGGAAGAATATGGCATTAGTGAAGTGGTTAGGTTTTGATAAATCACATAACACATGGATAAATGTAAAAGATTTATTTAAACTATAAAGTATCTTTTGATCAATGAAAAGTAGTACAGCATGTGTTTGGTTTTATTTCACATATTCATAAAGATACAATAGCATTTTTTTATATTCATAAAGATTAATATTCTTTTTACATAAATTAGTGCATTACTTATACATTTGATTGGCACTGATATTTGATACCTAATACTAAGTTACAGTGCACTGGGAAACCCCCACAGCAATTTATCACATGTCAAATATAAACTATTTACATCAGACAAATCACCATCATCTATATTCAAATCGACATCAGACATATGTCCATTAACTATTTACAATTTGACATCAATCAAATGATTACGCATCAGCATCAACTATTTACAAATCATGTTTGTCATCAGACAACAGATGACTACAAAGCAATTAATTACAATATATTTAAAAAACATCCCAACCCATTCAGTGCACTGTAATATATACACGGGACAAACGGTATATTTATTCTTTATTCATACTTATTTTATAAACTGATTCATTCTCTGGTACAGACTTGTGCCCCAAAGGTAGGGTTCCAATCTCGTTGGGGTAAATATAGCGTTTATCATCCAATCTAGACAGACCCAGCTTGGATACTTCAACAGTTGTTACTCTATGGAGATTTGACACAAATCGGCGTTGTGTGTCGTGCTTTTCTGAGACACCCTGTAAACAGTCAATGTAATCTTCTATTGCAAGTTTTTTTGTAACTGTACGCCCCAGACCCTTGGCCTGTCTTGAGGTCTGGTTAGAGTCTAGTCGGAATGAATACATTTTCGACCTAAGATCAGCAAACTCAACAATCAGAGAACTATTCGCCCCATCTTTCATAATCCCAACAACATTTTCGTTATAGGGTTCTATATCGAAACGATTGTTGGGTTTATATCCAGACGTGTCGAATTCCTCTGTGTTGTGTTTCATTACTTCATATGGGTCACAGCCATTCATCAAAAAGATGAAACTGTCTGTCTCCATATAAAGTAATTTCGGGTGTATAAACTGCGGAATGGCGAATTCATAGTGAAATCGCAGTTTAGACATGTCGAGAATGCACATCCCGACGTAGACCGGCTTGTTGAAAAGTATCTTCAGTTTCGACATCTCCAGAGCCACAAAGTCCTTCTCGAAAAAAGTCAATCGCTTTAAGTGTGGGGAAGCCACATGCTTGCGGGCACCGCGGCGGCCCACCCAACCTGTACATAATTTCACTTCGCGGTGTTTTCTAAGGTTCTCCATTGTTTTGCCAAAAATTGAATTATTCATTAATTTGAAAAAGTCTCTCTCAAATTCTGATTTTGCCGACTGACGAGAACACGTGTTGAGAGAGATATATTTTTTCAACCACGGTGACTGGTTGAAGGATATTACCCGATGAACCGTGCCCAACTTCATCCCCAAGCCTACATACACATTGCTGGAGGACTCGGTAATGGAGAACATACCGAACCTTATCCTCCAATTTAGTCATCAGCTTGGGGTAAGTAGATCCAGGGGCAGCTTTGTGCTCTGGACTTGGCGGTAGGTCTGCTAGAAAGTCGTGTATATCCTGGGGAATCGCCAAGTCTACCTCTAAAACGACACCCCTAGGTAAGTCGGCTGCTTAGCTCATGATGTCTATGGATGCAATCTGCTCGGCCGATAACCATTGTAACCCTCCAGAAAGTAGATACTCTGACCTGGCCCAGCTGTACAAATTGTTTACATCAAAATACATGATGAAATTGTCAGGTGCGTTGTGGCTGTACTTCGCCATATACCGGCTATTTACCTTGGCGTACCTATGGACGCACTGGCAAATACCACCACAAGTTCCACGTTCGAAAAAGAGAAGCATGTCAACATCTGTCAGAAGATCTAGCTCGACACGCGTTCTCTTTAACATAGCCTGCCACGAAAGACCTGGAGCTGTGTAATAGTGGGTGGGGTCCAAGGTGTACGTCTCCAAACATACACTCCTAAATTTTTCAAACAGATCTGCAAATAGCCGTACATCTGTCCCCATGTACAGACTTGCATATTCTACCAAGATTTTGATCTGGAAAATCCGCCACACTCGTGTCGCGTGCTCATAATCTTCATCAGAAATTTCTGACTCCAACAACGAACTATAAAATTTTGACATAGGAGGGAGCGTGGCCTCTTTGAGTTTCTCCATCGAATCCATGTATTCACAGGGGAAGACTCCTTTATGCTTCACTAGTTGGAACTTCTCAGGCTCCGTGAAATAAGCACAGGTAATGTACATGAAACGGTCCTCAAGGGTTCCAACCAGCTTATCTAACGCGGACTGCATGAAACGGTACGAGTCCAGGAACCGCAATTTAATTGACGTACCGTTAATCTTTTTCGAAAACGAAATATAGCGTTCAGTGTTGATGGGTAGGATATCTATCCCATCATAATCGAGGTGTGCTAAAGCCTTAACGATAAAGTGCGCATCATACCGAGACAAATTATCGATAAAGATGGGTATTCAACTTTGATTTTTGTACTGTAAATTACAGTTATTGTGTGCAGCCCCTCTGAATGCACCTGTGATGTGACAATGATCGCGAACCTTAACGGCCTCCGGTGCAAAGCCATCACCACAGATGTGGCATACCGTAACACTGGTCAATCGTGCTTTCTCATCAGGTGACATTACAAGAGGTATTACCCCCTTGTAAATTCCATCAACATTTTGGGCCAGTTTCACGAGCTGTTCCACTAGCCACGTCTCAGGGTTTTCTCCCAAGAATGAGTCAAATCTGTTCAACTGCTTGTCGTATGCGCAAACGATCTGGTATGCCGCCGCAAAAGGGGTGTGTTTCTGGACTCCTTTGGAGTAAGAGGCATTAGGATCGGGTCTGCATGTGTCAATGGGTTTCAAGAAGCATTCAAAATCCACGTAATTGACGAATGGTGCACCCTGTTGGTACACAAAATCCTTAAACATTAAGATATTGTCTTCGTCGCTGGGTAGATCGACTCATACAGCGCTACCCTTGCGCAGTCAATCTCATGGCGTTTCAAGAGATCTTTGCGTCCGAAATGCTGCAGACATCTATCACATATGAAAATTGCATTTTTATGTCTAGTTATTGATGATCTGACTAATTTTGACAAGTTCTTGATCCAGCAGTATTGAAATTTTATCTTCACCCTCTGTAATCAACAACATGTTGATATAGAACTTGCGTTTGACTGCAGCATGATGGAAGGGACGTACAACTCTATATTTTCCATTTTCTGGTTCCAAGCCATAGTCATTGATCGAATATTTAGGAATTTGTCTCTCAAATTTAGAAATGACTGACAATTTTACGGGGAACTCTATGCCTGCAAAATCTAAATTGTACTTGGAACGTACTTTAGTATACCTGCTAACTAATTTCGCGTGAACTTTCACCTGTTCGCGAAATGCCAGGATCGTCCAAAGAAACCAACAATCGTCATTGTTTTGAACATTGACAATTGCTTTCTTTGCTTGGATATCGGATGGCAGAGCTATAAGTGAAGAGCCCCAATACAGCGGTTTGAATTTAGCTACATGGATATCGATGGCATTAATTTGATCGAGGGATTTACAACTATGTCGATCCTGGAATTAACTATATCTCTTCAAAATATCTTGACGCACATAGACATCATACCATTCTTGAGGTGAGTGCTAAATGTAAGTTCTCGCATCTTTGGCATTAAACAAATACCTGATTTTAGTGACATTGTTCATCTGTATTTGGAAAAGGCAATCCAACCCTACCTAGCATTTTATAGCTGGTATTGAGGGATTGTTAATAATCGCGGAAATTTGGTCTTAAAAATTTTTGAAGCAAGCTCTAATATAATTTTCTGGATCTTTAAAATTTTCTGTATTTATAACTGATACATGGAGGAACCTGTTCCTGAAAGCACTTGCCCTGATAGTTGGCTTCAATCGCGTAGCATCCGGCTTACCTTTTTCCCCACCCGCGTTAACGTCGGCCCCGGTTGCTTGTGTGTTGGGCGGCCACTGGGACGATGGTTCGTCTGTCGCCCAGAGTGCCTCTACTGGTGACAGAATAACTAGTAGATCGTCATCAATTGGATCTGCCCACGCACTGGTGCTGGGTTGGGTTATGTCCACTGTTGGAATACTCCACAGTGCTTCCAGGTCCGGCGGTGACATATAAACATCTGCGAATAGACATAAAAAATTAGATTCATAGTTACAAGTATGATAAAAAGCAATCAATAAAAGGAATACATTACCTGACATTTTAATCCTTTTTGATGGGCTGTCATCATGGGTTAACATCCGTTTGTGTGTAGGTTGCACATCATCATCTGAAACACAATGGATAACGTTGGTCACACATGAAAAATTATTTAAAGAGAGAAAATTTATAAAGTATTAGCTACTTACTGGTAAAGTCAGCAGCATTATTATGACCCATATTGTGCCCATACAAATCATCATGGGTATCTACAGCAAAATAAATAATGTCAATCACATATGCATTAAGCATTCGGATGGAAAATTATTTAAAGTATTAGCAACTTACTGGTAAAATCAATAGCATTATTACTGCACATATTGCGCCCATACACATTATAAGAGGCATCTACAGCAAAATAAATAATGTCAGTTACATATGCATTAAGCATTCACATGAAAAATAATTAAAGTATTAGCTACTTATTGGTAAAACTATCCATCAATTCCTGAGTGGTGATCACAGGCAATGCACATCCACTCACATCTAAAACAAAATAAATAATGTCAGTCACATATGCATGAAGCATTAACATGAAAAATAATTAAAGTATAAGCTACTTAGTGGTAAAGTCAGCAGCATTATTATTGTGTCCAATGACGTCATCAGAGGCATCTACAACAAAATAAATAACGTAAGTCACATAGGCACTAATCATTCGCATGAAAAATAATTAAAAATTAGCTACTTACTGGCAAAATCAACAGCATTATTACTGAACATATTGTGCCTATTCACATCATCATGGGTATCTGCAACAAAATAAATAATGTCAGTCACATAGGCACTAAGCATTCTCATGAAAAATTATTTAAAGTATTAGCTACTTACTGGTAAAACAATCCATCAATTCCTGAATGGAGATCTCAGGCAATATACATCCACTCACATCTACAATAAAATAATTAATTTCAACAACACATATGCATTAAGCATTCACGTGAAAAATTATTTAAAGTATTAGCTACTTACTGGTAAAGTCAAGAGCATTAATATTCCCCATATTGAGCCGATTCACATCATCAGAGGCATCTACAACAAAGTAAATAATGTCAATCACATATGCATTAAGCATTCACATGAAAAATAATTAAAGTATTAGCTACTTACTAGTAAAGCCAAAAGCATTATTACTGCACATATTGCGCCCATTCACATCATCATGGGTATCTGCAACAAAATAAATAATGTCAGTCACATAGGCATTAAGCATTCACATGGAAAATAATTAATGCATATTGTCATCTGAAACAAAATGAATAACGTCGGTCAAAAAAATAATCTGTAACATAAAATTATAATAATCACTTACCACTTGCAAGATTGTATCGCACCTCAAGTTCGGCCATGGTTACCGATCGTGAGTCTACAATAGAAAAAAAAAATTAGTAATATCAAAACGAGAAAATTTATCAGCAACAAAAAAAAAAAAAATATAATAAAACTTGTCAGTCAGAAATCCAACACTGATTTGTTGCGAGATGTCAATAAGACCTGTAAAATAAAATTAAAATCAGACTTACTTGTTTATACTAATGCAGCAAAACAATTAATAACAGAAAATTAACTTACCGTTTACCAAATTCTGATCAATTTCTTCAGCAGTCAGTACTGGAAATTCACCTGAAGCACGATCCATGTTGTTCACTCCGCAAGATACTGATCAGCAATGAGGATGGGGAGAAGGTCGACACAGAATTTATACTCAGTCAGGTATGGTAAATTGTATTGTGGAAAGTAGCCCAGTCCACTATCGTAACGGGATCCGTTGTTCGCCCGGGGGTGTGTTGTGAGTGGTCTGCTGCCGCGCCCACTGAGGCTCCTCGCGGCGCGACCTAATTACCACACAGACTGCTGCCATCTGGCGGCGCGCCGGGGCCTATTCACGCCTTCCTGCACTCTGATTGGCTGATTCGGAAGCCCGCCAACGCTTCCCATTCGCTGAGCCCGGGGAATTCCAAAAAAATTCCTTGCTTCCCCGTCTTCTACCTACTTTTCCCCAATTCGCTCCAGGCGAAAGCCGGGATGCTTCCTTCAACAGGCCTTGGCCAAATTCCTTCCCGTTCCTTGCACCCAGACCTTTCCCTGCCTCTAATGACTTCGACATCGACGAAGCGAAATGTCAGAAGCAAAAAACAAATAAAATGAAAACGCTCATTCTGTTCCCTATTCTGTGTCCGGTTTGCACAACGAATAATATTAAAAATTCTAGCTTGAGTATTTCACTGTTTATTGCAAGTTGCTTCAAAATCGCTTGTAATCTCTATTTTTCCGGTATTTTTTCCATCATGACTGTACTTCTTTTTTCAATTAAAAGGGTGATCATTTTTAGTAGATCACCAAACGTTATCTGCGCTCATTCGCAGATGCTTTTGTAGTCTATTGCGGAATTTATTTTGAGTTCTGTTATGGCTAAAGTTACTTCATCTAGGTCCCCTGCTATGTTTTTCGATTTTTTTCCGTCAAGAAAGCATTTACTATCGTGGCGCAAACAGCATTCGTAACGGATTTCATCTCCCGAGAATTTCAAAGAATGAACTGATGTTTGCGCAAGTCATTTGCACCATAACTGTTTTTGTTTTTTGTTTTTGTTATTGGTCTTCCGAGTTGCATCTAAGATGCATTTGTTCAGTTGCAAGACTGAAGACAAAAAAAACACAGTTATCCTTTTAGCAACTAAGAACGTTTGGCCAAAAATGTTAAATCAGCTTTCAAATATTTTCAACAGGCCTACGTAACAATTACAAAAGGACTCATTTCAAGCTATATAGACGTTAAGGTTCGAAACAGTTCCATACCAATCGAGAAAGCCATACAAACAGCAGAAATCCACTGGTTAAACAACGAAATTAGAGCTCACTCTTCAAACAAGTATCTGATGCATCTAGAATAGGATATATGCATGAAATGTTTTTATTTTTTTTATTTTTTTTATCAATTATTTACATTTGTACATAATCGTAAAAAATATAACATTGATGAAAATATTAAGATTTAACTTCAAAATAAATACTTTAAAACTGAAATCCAGTTCCGTCGATTTAAACGCTGCCATTTTGGCGCGCTGCACTGTGACTTGTAAGTACACGATTACGTTGACGTACTGTATGGTATAGCGTGGAGTGTTTCATCTCAAAAGTATTATGTTTTCTAACTAATTTAGATATGGAAGGAGGTCGAAAACAATGTTATGGGTACTGTATCATACCTATGTGCAAAAATATTATAAGAAATGCACCTCATAAAGTGTATTTTCTTGTCCCGCGGGATGCGAATATAAGATAAAAGTGGTGTACGGCTTTGAGAAGAGAAAATATCTGCTACTAGTTGTTTATATTGTTGTGAAGATCATTTTAACGTAAGTACTTAGAATTTCTAAAATTATGTATTTTAAGAAACGTAACATGATAATTCGTTACCTGTTCTACAAAAGATTCTTTGGTATGTTCTTCAAATAATTTCTTATTGAAATTTAATCCAAAGCAAGTAACTTGCGAACATTTAAAGCTCAGTCAGACATTTAGTAAAACACTTTTCGAGCCTTCACCACGTATAGGTCTTTCTCTCGTTTCACTTGTACATATCCAACTGTTGAAGGTTCCCGTCCAGATCCGTCACAAAAAAACATAACTCTAGTTCATTCTACGGGATTCTATGATAACCGTGGAACCACAATTTGATGTAACTCGATGAGAAAAATCTAAAGTGAATCAAATAATTAGAATACTTTTTTATTTGACATGTTGCTTAGTTCTCGAGATATAATGTCTCAAATGTGAGGTGGTTAGGTTGAAACACGCCCGGCACCAAATGAAAATATTCGCCAAAGCTAATTCAAATTTGTTGATCGTATGGGTTAGGTATGGCAAAGATACTGAGATAAGATATTAATATCCTCGTTTCTGCCAACTTCTTATCGCGAAATGGATTGTTAGGGGGCGATGTTTCTGCTCACCAACTACTCTCGGTGTTCACGTGAAAATAAATTCTGAACCAAGCTCTAAAATTATAAACTCATGGCAATGGCGCACATGTATTTTCGATTCATAACAAAAAGAAAGCCAGTTAGTTAAGTTTTGTTAGGTTACATTGCCAATCGTATTTCTCAGATGAACAATCGCTGCAATGTTCAATCGTTGGTTCTGGCATATAACTTCACTGAAGCTGTTTGCCAGATAGTAACTTAGATTATTTCTACAAATCTGTGTTCCTTGATTTTCCTGGCAATATCTTATTTTGTGATGTGTGCCAAGAAACATTTCTAACAAAATTTCAGGCCGATTTTGACATCTGAGCTACAGCAACAAACCTGGTATGAAAAGATAAGCCATTGCTGTAATGATAAATTCAGTGTCAGATTATTTCTACACTACGTGGTCTATCATTTTACATACCGGTACAATGTTTTATGAGATAATTTGTGTTCAGGAACGTGTGTAGTAAATTTCAGACCGATAGCACATTTCCTTCTTGGGACCCGGGCGTTGCGCTTGAACCACCAATTTTTGACAGTTGATATCTCCAGAACTAAGCGATATTTCGAAAAACTTTATACCTCAGTTTCGATTTTTTTTCGTGCTGTCAGCTTTTCAACCTAACCACAACCTTATGATGGTGTTGCCATTTTCACGAGGTGTAAAATCCAAAGATGATTTTAATCTTTCGTGGAAATTAACACTGTAAATTATAGTTAATGTTAATTGTCTTTTCAATCTAACTTATTAAAAAGGTAAAAAATTAATAATTAAAATAGATTTCACTTCATTACCTTGCAGCTTTCACTCCTCTGAACTCCGCGGCCGTAAAATTAGGATTTGATGCAAAATATATTATCATTATGAAATCAAATTTTGGAAGATTATCCGACTGTGCTTTCAGAAAACCGCTTTCAGTCATTGTTTGTTGTATGTGTACTGTAGCAAGAATATAATATCTCATGAATTATGCTGTTATGTCAACATAAACTTCAACCCATTTGCAAAGCTATTAAAACACCCAGCAACTACGCCTTTGTTTACAATACGATCGTGTACTTGATCGTCACGATTCGATTCGACCAATGGCGTTGCGTTTTGCGAAGTTACATTTCCCTTGTATTTTTAACACTTTTGATTAATTAAAATCAATAAATAAAAATCGAATAAATAGGAAAAAAACGTTGTAGCGGTAATTCTACAATAATAAAGTTTCCAAATAAAAATACTAGGCGTAAATTAAAATTTCATGCATATTCCCTATTATCAAGTGTGACAAACAATCCACAAATTCTACAAAATACCGTTGATATGCCATAAAAGGCATTTGTTTAGTTGCAAGACGGACGAAAAATAGAATAAAAAACAGCAATTATCATAGCACTTGAAGACTTTAGGCCAAACTTACGAACATTTGTACCACATTTTGCGCAAACATGATGTTGCACAAACACATTTGTGCATGGGGCCCTAACGATACAACTAACAACAGCCTGAGTCCCAACGTTTTTACTTCAAAGAATAACTCCATCACCAATCAGGATTTGAATCCTGGGTGTTCGCTCTGATGGTGGATCCATGCGTCTGTGGTCCATATCTTTATAATTCTAATGTTATTACGAGAGTCAAAATGTGATATAACCTACGCAGTTTCTTTTTCTGTGCTTAGTTTTAGCATTCTGCCATACAATCGTTTTGATTTCACTGTGAACCTACTTTACTTTTATCTTTCGTTCTAACAATAAGACGTGTCTGGCAGCTGACAGTTTCTTCCTTTTTGGTAATCGCAGAATAAAACGGCAGGCTCGCTCAGCAGGGATGGGGGAGACGATTGAATGGCTGTGCTGGGGTCAGGCATGACTCACCCCTCCGCTCCCTCTCCAGTCGAACTGTCTAGTTCACCCAGATTGCTCGGCTTATAATGAAACCCGCGTAGGCAGGATGTCCACCCACAAAACTAAAGCCAAAGTTTAGTTGTAAATTGATTTTTGTTCAGTGCAAGCAGACTAATCAGTAAACAGAAATGTGCTGTGCATCTGATGTGTGTGTGTTTCCAAGTAGGAACTCCTACATGGAAAGGGCTGCTAGATTTGTTTCTGGAAATTATCGCAGAGGATATGATAAAGGAGTTGGAATGGGATTCATTGCAAGACAGGAGGAGGATGAGGAGGGTCATGGGAGTGTACAGGGCATATACTGGCGATGAGGCATGGAAAGATATTGCAATAGGTATGAAAAGTAGTGCATGGAAGGGAAAAGATGACCATGACCACAAGCTGGCACTCGATTTCAGGCACAAGGGTGTAGGAAGATTCTCTTTTTTAGGTAAGGGTGTCAGGGATTGGAATGAGTTACCAAGAGAAATGATGAATAATTTACCGAAAATTTTGAAAGAATTTAAAGATAAAATTTGTAGAGGGCAAATGTAGGTGGGTGCAGGATAGGGGGAAGATGGGTGTGTAGGGAAATTGCCACCGGAGCCTGTGCTCCATTGCAATTAAATTAAATTAAATTAAATTAAACTCCTATTTCGAGATCACGACACAGAGAACCACTCAGAGATACATGACGGCATTCATTGTCTTTTTTTTTTTTTTTTTTTTTTTTGTAACAGTTTAACGTCCCTTTTTAACAACGTGGTCTTTAGAGACGGGAAAGGATGGGGGCAAGGAATGGGAAGGAATTCGGCCATGGCCTTTTGAAGGAAGCATCCCGGCATTCACCTGGAGTGATTTGGGGAAACCATGGAAAACCCAAATCTGGATGCCCGGACGGGGATTCGAACCGCCGTCCCACCGATTGCGAGGCCAGAACGCTATCCGTTACACCACCACGCTCGGTGCATTCATTGTCAGTCTCTCAGAATAAATTGCCGAGATGCATGGACACATTGAAACATTTTCTGTTTTTATTTTATTTTTTCGGACTTAGAATCCGCTGGGGATCGATATGACTAAACCGTGTCTATTAACAAGTGAGGTTCTTTAATCCACGCTATACACGGAATTCATAAATAAAATAAAGGAAAAAAATGCTTGTCATTAGTAAACACGTACAATGCTAAAACAACACCCGAACGGAAATATGAACTGACACAGTTACACATTTTTATAGCAGCAGAAATTTCGTCCAAACCTACATCAAACTCTAATGCAGCTTAATTTTCTTAGAAAAACAAATAAACAAAGGTCGGAATTATCATTAAATTGTCCGAAAGTTACTGGAAGAGTCATTAAATTTCTAAAGTAATCATCTTCTTTCACTAACAAGGGACACCTTTGACCTCGAACGCTCAGAAGCGCAAGAAAACATGTTTAGAATAACAAGCGATCATAAAAAAACAGTGGTGTGTGTCATTTCCATGCAGAACTCCGCACTTGTCTGCTAGCGCCATTAGTTGTATATCTGTTTTCAAGAGAAGCAAGGCACTTTCGGTCCAAATATTTTAAAGAATCTTGAAACAACCTGTCCACGAAACATTCATGTGGAGGCAAGCAAAAGTGGAAAAATGACTAAAGAACACATGCAACGTTTTCTAACTTCAGTCCTTGGCAAACACGTAACAAATGATAAGATCCTATTGTTGTGTGATTACTGGTCAGGTCATACAGATCGTACCCTTCTAGATGCAACTTTTCCAAACAAAGATGATATGCTGAAGATATTGCCACCGAAAACAACAAAATATTTCCAACCCCTTCCAACCTCTTTCGGCAATATAAGCTCTATATCAGAAGGTTTACTGATTTTGTAAGACTACAATGTGCCAAACCACAAGTGAAGATACATGATAATTATTTCATCATGAAACTTCACTCTGTGATTTACAATCAATTTGCTGCACTTACCTATAAGCCTATGTTGCAATATTCTTGGCGAAGGTTATGACATTGACATACCAACATCATCATTTGAAAATGTAATTTCTGTGGCTTTTGATATTGGACTGCGTGAATGCGAAAATGATTTGGAATGTGATATTGTGGCTTTAGTGAGGTGTGCACATTGTTCTCTTCCACTTCGTTTTAACCACTTCATCGAAAATCTGCATCTGCACTTTGAGGACTAATACAAGCACTATCAGGTGTGTGCTACTGCTGTATATGCGTGTTTTGCGCTATATTAAGTACTTTAAGCAGAGAGTTTATGGCACTGTTGATTGAAAATGTCATTGCATTACGTATAATTTCCTTTATATGGTATTGCTATCTTGTTACTTGAGGTAGAATTTAACGTTTTGCATTGAAATGACGCACACCAATCGCTTGTTATTGTAAGCATGTTTTCGTGAGGTTCCGAGCGATCGAGGTCAAAGGTATCAAAAGTGCAGTTCATTTTGTCGTGCAGGAAATATGCCGAGAAATCTTCACCTGTAGTATTAACGAGGAAAGAAAACTAAACTATAGTTAGTTAACAGAAAGTAACTCTTAATACAGTAGTTCTATATGATGTTTTGCAATGTGCGATTTGGGTCAACAAAGCAATTGCAGATAGGACTAACGTAAGATATAATCTTGTTTTTTGATAGAAAAATGGACTTTCTAATCTACATCTATCACCGAGACTGGTGGGTGGGTGGCTAACAGTCTCGCAGGGCCTGGGTTCGAATCTTTGTCTGGCCGATAAGATTTCGGATGATTCCGTCAAAAGTCATGGCAGAATTCCTCCCAGTTTCTTGCCTTCTCTACCAACTCTTTTTTTTTTTTTGCTTATGGCTTTACGCCTCGGTCATTAGATGCAGGAAATGACTATGGATAAGAATCTGGAAGGAATTCGGCCATGTACTTTTGAAGGAAGCATCCCGACATTCTGGGGATAGCCCGAGTCCTCCAGAGCGTCACGCTCGGGTCGGCTTTGTCGATGAACCGTAAAGGCAGAAAAAGCAACTCTTTCCATCCTCTTTTGTCTCTAATGACCTCCACCTCTAACTTGTTTGTAATTAATCCTTTTTTGCTCAACAGATTCATGTGAGGTTTGGCGCATTCCTCCTATTTTGAGCTAAACTCTTCATCTCAGTATACTCAATACATCCAACGTCTTTAATTAACAGATTTAATATCATCTAATCTTTGCATTCCTCTACAGTTCTTCCCTATGATTGCTTCTTCCATTCACAGATTAACCAATGCTCACTGTCTTAAAATAGTAAACATCATTCTGCATCTTTTTTCTGTGAGGATCTTTCACAAACTTCATTCCTCATCCATACTTCCAAAATGCGATTCACCTCATGCATTATCTGTCCATATATTTTTGACCTCTTTCTACAGCACCGAATTTCGAATGTTTCTAGTTTACTTCTTTCTAGGATTACTAAAGTCCAAACGTTACTTGCACAAAGTGCTTTACTTCATGCCTAAAATTCTATACAGTTATTTTGTTTGTTAAAATAAATGATTCCTATTTTTGAAGTAGGCTCTTTTCGGTAGTGATATTCGGTGTTTGGTATCATTCTAACTTTACTCATCAGTTATAGTCTTACTTTCTAAATAACAAAATTTGTCCACTGTTTCTACTATGTTTGATTCTATTTTTACATTTAACCACACTACTGTTGTTAATTCTGCAACATTATATAACTTTCGTCTTGCTTTGATTTATATTTGGTCTAAATTCTTCTCCCAGTTTTCTTTACAAGATATTCAGTAATTCCTCAATATCCTCACCCTCCTATAATAACAAGAAAATGTCATCAACAAATCGTAAAACAATTATTTCCGCTCTGAACCATAATGCCACATTCGGATTTTTTTTTCACTAAACAAAAGTTCATTAAACAAAAGTTCAAAATAAATAAAGATAAACTAAGATCTTAGTTCACACTCTTTTTAACTAATGATTCCCTTATTCTACTGTTGCCAACTTTTATTTCGTATTTTTGTGGAAAATTTTGAGTTCATTTAAGATGTCAACTTCTGGCATTCAAAGTTTAGAAAAGGGGAATATGTAAATAAATTCGCATTGTTTGTTGGAAATTATACAAATAGCAAAGAATTTTACTCTTGTTAAGAACAGTTGGGAAGTTAAAGGACATTGTGGTAAACATTTGTTCGTTGTATTATATTATCAGGTTATTTACTGCTGCAGAAGTCTACTAGTCATTAACTTCTTTTGTTGTTGGGCGTTTACAAAAATAACTATACTGCCATCGTCTCGGAATTGTGCGACTGGAGCGGACAACATACAGATGCAAGGTAGAGGACACCTGTGTCAAGATATAGTTTCATGTATTTTCTCTGTAACCTGACTATGCCTATTGGGAAAACCGATTGGTGGATCCGGCCGTCAAAATCCTCCCCCGTCCACACTGAGGTCGTTAATGAGCCACTCAGTTCCTCATGTATTATTAATAATAACAATAATTAATTAATCAGTGCTAGTACCACTTTTACTTTACACATTTCGCGACTGGAGAGATGCCTAATGTTTTTATAAACTTAATTTTTCTATTCCAAAAAAAAAAAATATTTCAAGAAAACCACATGTAGTTTGTTTTTATAGTCAGCTTGTCTGCAGTTAGACAAGCCAAATAATCGTATGACATGATTGGCCAGTAGATCCCGAAGGACTATTCGGCCGCCAGGTACAGAGTTTTTGATTTACCCTTCGGTAACCTAATTTGATAATCCTACCGGGTATAGCGGACTACAGCATTACGTGTAGCGTTCTGGCATACTTCAAATCACACAACAAGCTGTGTCACAAATGAAAATCCCAGCCGAGACTGGCAATCAAACAAGGGAACTTTCGATCCCCAATCAGACGCCTAAGCCACCAAGCCGACACTACAGCCCGTTCACAACATGTCAGTTAATTTTATAGACTCCTCTTCATTTCTTTCCATAACTTCACTTTGTTGACAAACAAATTAAACGAAAAAAGAACTTTTGAAGACACAAAACACGCACAGCAGAATGTCGTTGTCCTGAATCGGATCTGGATTCCAGCCATCCAGATTGCTGTTTCCTAAAATCAATCCAGGCGAATTCTGGGATGGGCCATGATCGAATTCCTTCCCGTTCCTTGCCCCCGCCTCTAATGACCTAGACATCAAACTTTTCTCACATGTGTGGCTTTGCTGATCGGCAGGATGCACTTTGAACACTGACCTTTGTTTATTACGGTTTAAGGCCATATTTTCACTTCATTTTGCACAGGTAATAGTTGGAATAGAATATATAGCAGCATCTGAAGAAATTTTAAGGGAAAAAAAAGTTTACGTTAAGACAGATTGACTGTTTCAAGTACATAAGCCTTGAAAAGTTGTACGTATTGCTAACTCCGCCCTGTTCTATGACCGGATAGAGAATGAAATCCAGCGGATGATGCTTTCCTAGAAAAGTTTGAAACAAATATGGGAAACAAATACAAGATTTTTAAAGAAACAGTTACTGCAGATGTTTCTTAAATTGAAAGTGTTGTCAATTTGATCTTTAAGTTTATTTTAGGTTTATCCATAATAAATCCTATTTAACCGACTTCAAAACAAGAAGGAGGTTCTCAATTCATCTGATTTTTTTAAAAATTATGTTCAGCGATATCTTCGCCAAATTTGAACCGCTTTAAATGAAATTTTTTTAGTAGGTAGGGTATACCTCCAAAGTTGTCGCATATGAATTTCATTGAGAAACAACCCCTTCTACCCTCTTACACCCCTTAATTTTTACACAAAACCACATTTTTTATCCGATTTAGATGGAACTTTGGACGTGTTCAGTCAAAAATAAAGAGAAAAATACTGTCAAATTTTGTTAGAAAAAAACTGAACCCCTCTCCCTGTAACGTAACCATGAACGTTACGGTTATATTTGGAGTGGATAGTGTAATCTGAGAGGTATGTAAGGTCTTTGGCGGTGGGCGAGCGCCGAGCGGGGGAGTCGGTGATTGTCAGTGGTAACGTACGGAACAGCCGGCGGGAACGGAAGGTCGACGGCAGTGTGTTTATCCCGTGAATACATCGTACGGCCGCTTGGCGTGTGTTTCGTACTAAAGAACGCTGTGGGATGTGTGCTAAAGTATATGTGGGACTATGAAGGTTCTTCCGAGAGACCTGATCCAATATAAACTGTGTTTAGTAAACTAATGCAGAATCGGACTATGGCGATTGTTTGTTAATTAGTTTCGAGAATTGTGCTCACTGCTTATTTATGTTTTGACTGTACTTGAATCTGCTATCTTCGGTGACGAAGAAACATTAGTATTATTGTCTGGTGGCATGCTTGTTGACTGTGTAGTCTCAGAGGAATAAATCTACGAAAACTAGTACGCATATGTGTTCTTCTTCTGTGACTTTAATTAACCAATTAGCATAGCCGAAAGACTGGCGACCGCACGGCAAACGAACCTTTAATTAAAAGAGTAAGTAGTGGTGGAAGAAAGATTAGGAAAAATCGTGTTAGGAAGGGTAGCTGCTCCATTGCTTCAACGAACTTTTAACTATACAAACACGAATAGCGTTGAGTAGCCGTTACATGGCTTAACGTGACAGGACAAGTTGCAGTTAAAATTGTTAAGGACGGACAGTGATTAATATAAAAAAAAATGCTGGAAATAATAAGCAGTGAGTAGAGCGGTAAGACAACAATCGGCGATGGTATGGCTACTTCGAGGCGGCGAGTGCACAACAATGTAATAAACGAGAGGACCCGAGCTTTCACGATCGGAACCGAGCAACGCAGTCTGACGGGAAGCCTCGCCAGAGCAACAACTCGACACCGGGACAACGCGGGTACGCAGAAGCGGCGCGGCGTCATTGCGGTCGACGGCAGCGCGGTCAGCAACTGAGATTCTTCGAAAGGAAAGTGCGAACAAATTTTTAATTAAAGAAAGACACAAACTGACATTAAAATAATTAAAAAAAAAATACTGTTTCGATTGGAATCACATTTCCGCGGTAGTAATTATTTCTTTTGCATCAATGAATCTTCAAATGAGCTACTGACTATGCGGATTGCAAATTTTATGCATGCAAGCATAATTTTATTCTGATTTGGGTCAAGTTATGTCAGTTTCTGTTAACGAATTAATTTGTAGATTTTTTTGTTGATTTTCCAAAGAAGTGCAAGATTTATTTTTCAGTCTTTGTAAAAGCACAAACCGGCACGAATAATTCGCGATTTTTTTAAGAGAAAAAAAAATTAATTATTATTTTTGCATATTGAGTAACAGAGGTCTTTTTCCTTTTCTTTCGTTAACTTATTAAAGTTGAAAGCCGGACAACTGTGTTAGACTTGCTTAGCAAATTATTTTTCAAGGAAAAAAAAAAAAAAAAAAAAAAAAAAAAAAAAAAAATTATTTTAGAGTTTCCGTAATTTTTTTTGTCATTGATAGTAGTGTATGTATTCAATTGAAAGTGTATTTTATGACATGGTGTATATCTTGTTTGATAGTTAAGTTAGAAGATTTGGAAACAGAATTTTACCTTTTTTCTGTGCTAATGTATACTGGTGTATTCTGTTTGCTGGATTGACGGCGTTGGTTACTTCTTGTCTTTTCTACAACGGAAGATTGAATTTGTTGTGTGAAATAATTTCGTAATATGGCATCTGAGCTAGAGGGTGGTGTGAATGGGGGGATGGTGCTGGGAGGTGAGTCCCTTGGTGACGCACCCAGTGTAGACATTAATCAGTCCTCCCTTACTGTGACGATGACGAGTTTTGCTAGTGAATCAGAAGTTGACAAGTTAAGAGAAGTGGTTAGGGAAAGTAATGAGGCGTCCATGTCGGAAATGTTTTGTGCTTTCCAGGGACAATTTGTCACGTCAATTCAGTCCCTTCTTGAAGCTAAATTAAATGAAAATAGTATTTCACTTGAATCCAGATTAAATGAATCACTTGCATCCAAATTAAATGAAAATAGTATTTCACTTGAATACAGATTAAATGAATCACTTGAATCCAAATTAAATGAAAATAGTATTTCACTTGAATCCAGATTAAATGAATCACTTGCATCCAAATTAAATGAAAATAGTATTTTGCTTGAATCTAAATTAAATGAAAATAAGGAGAGTATCGAATGTCTTCGGGATGCTTTTGAATCGCGACTAGGGCGGTTTAGAGAAGAATTGACCCCAGTATAGGGAACTTTGTACGCAACAAACTGCTGAAATATCGGGTAAATTGACTCAGTATCGTTCAGACTGCGAACAAGTAACTAGTGTTTTGCACCAAAATATGGAATCCCTAAAGAAAACAGTCGAGCTTATAGAAGATAACCATGGTGAAAGATTGTCGAAGGTGGAGACTTTAGGAGAAACTCTTACCGAAAAAATACACGGGAGTAAAAGAAGAAGTTGACCATTTAACAGACGGCGTAGAGAAATTGTCGTGTCAGGTGGAAAAAGGTTAAGGCTTCCACTGCAGTGTGGGTGAATGAAAAGTTACAGTTACAAGAGAAGCAAATTGAAAAAAGTCTAAAGTTACGAGTTCCACAAGTTGTGCGAGAAGAGGTTGTCAAAATGTCAAATCTTGCCAAATGTGAATGCGCTCACTGCGTGCATGGTAGAAGAGAAAGTGGACTGGGAGGACTTTGTGATAATGGGGGGATACACCCAGTTGATTTTGTGAAGAAGTTTGAAAATTTTGGGCCGTTCTGTAGGGCCGTAGAAAGAAAGAAGATAGAAATGTTCAGTAAACATATCAAGGGAAATGCCCGAATGTGGGGAGAACGGGCTGCAGATAATTGCGAGACGTTTGAGGAGTTTAAGTCAGCTTTTTTGGAACATTTCTGGTCCATCGACCGGCAAATTGCTGTTCGGCGGAATTTAAATGATGGGAAAAACCATACTCGCCGGGTGGTGGCACTCAGCAAAATTTTTTCTTGAAGTGTGTTAATTCTTGTAAACATTTAAGTTCACCATTTAGTGATGGGGAATATGTGCGGATGATTAGTGCTCGTTTGCCCGAGTCGACACAGCTTGTATTTGTCAGTCACAATATATGTACCATTGACGAGGCGGTAAAAGATGTTGGGTCGGCTGGACGAACAAGAGAAAAGTATAAGAGCAAAAGAATATGGGTGAGGACACCCATACATTACGCGGAGAAATCGCAATCGGAAGGGGACAGAAGTAATTCACATCAGCAGCAGGAGAGCTACAATCATTTTGATAACAGGAATCGAGGCGGCTACAATAACCGCGGGCAGAGAGGAGGATTTGGACGTGGTCGTGGAACAGGAGGAGGAGGATTTAGAGGTGAATATAATGGACCAACTGGAGATGATCGGTCCCGAGAAGAGTCTGTAAATCAGGTGCAGGTGGCCGTTGTGGAGAGTGAGCCACAGGTAAACTAGTGTCTGTCACTGCTACAGCCTCGGCGGGGACAGGAGACGATACGAGGCTATCAAAAGAAGAACCAGAAGACAATACGAAGGGGGGAGATGAAGATAAGATTTCTAATGAACCAATTACAAACGATCAAGGAGAGGAAAGAGTGATCTGGACGAATGTCGGAGATTGTGCTAAACTGTTCATCGCTAAAGCGCGCATTCATGAGGAGGAGAGTGATGACTCGTCAGAAGAGTGGTCAAGTTGGAAGGAGATAAGGTGGTTCGGACAAGAAAAGGCAAAGATAATTTCAGAACTAACTTATAGATCAAATGGAAGAGAAACTGTGAATAAAAATGATGTTTGTGAGCCAGATGAGCAGGAGAAGGCTTGTGTGACTGACGACAAAATTGTTAAGAAAGATACTGTAGTAAAAGAAGAAATAAGGTCAGTAGAAGAAGATGGAAGACAGCGAGAAGCAGTCCTTGTGGTGAAAGAAACACTTCAGGGGACAGAAACAGTGAAGCCTGAAACTTTGCCGGAAGGGAATCTCGAAGTAAGACATTGTATGATGGTAAATGAGAACTATCCATTATGTAAAGACACAAAACAGAAGGTAATTAATGGGAAGAAAGAGACTAGGCAGAATAGAGGATACTATGTGAAGCCAGAAGAATGGTATTTGCTGAGAGAAGAAAGTTGGAAGAGGCACAGGAAGAAGTTACGGTTATATGATGAAGCAAAGAATGTAAATAAGAAGAAAGGAGGAGGAAGAGAAGAGAGTTGGAAGAAGCGTAAGAAGAAGCGGGTTTAATGCTGTTTGGTGAAGGAAGGAATATTGTAAAGAAAAAGAAGTAGGTACATTAGGTAGAGAGGGTGAGGTACAGTCTTCAGTTGCCTCACTACGCATGATGGAAACATCCATGCATAAATGCCTTAGCGTTATGGTAGGTTTAGGTTTTCAGGTTGTTTGGTCATCACAATTATTTCTTCTATGGTACTGCACAGTTGTTGTATCAAATGTCTTTTGCGGTTGTGCGCAGATTAGCGACCCGCACACTCCTTGTTTTGGTGCAAACGCATTTTAAGTCGTCACGAGTAAAGAAGGAGATACGAAAGTTTAAAGTTTTGTACGAAGGTCCCTATAGGGTCAAAGCCTGTTTGAGGGATAATGCTTACAAATTAGAATATGCCGATGGGAGAGAAGTTGCCGGGATTTTCAATGTAATTTCTCTGAAACCTTACAAATATTTTGGTGAGGAGGGGAGTGTCGGTGGGATGTCAGGCACCGGATAGAGGGGCCCACCTCACAGCACTGTCGCATCTACCACACCTCCAAGCATTAAGGGTTGCCATGATTTAAGTAAGTTTTCAGTAGTTTCTGGTAACAATCAATCGCAGTCGCAATTAGAATGTGTAAGAGGCTGTGTCAATAAGTTAGTGGGGAAAGGACTTTTAGTAGCTGGGTACAGATTGGAGAACCACGTAGTATTAATACACAGTTGCGGAAGGCATTCTTGCTGGTTTGTGTTTCCCAGTAATTTTGGCCCCGAGGCTGGACAATGTACTTAGAAGTGCGGTTTTCCCTTTCATTAAAGTGTTAAGATGATTTAAGTGGGGCGCAGCATAATGTCAGTTTGCGTCTTTCCGCGTGTGGAGTGATCAGTGTTGGTGTACAACAGTCAGTGAATGAGGCACCTGCCTGAGCAGGGCACACTGTCAGTGCACTGGCGAAGTAAACAAGGCACGATTCAGTGCATGTGTCATACATCAGAAAAAAAAAAGAGAGGAAAAATTGTTGTCAAAATATATTGTAACTCAATTTGTAATTTCTTGGTTATATGTCATGGATCTAAGCAAGGACATATGGACATTGAAAGGTTTGATGATTTGTTTCATGCAGTTTCAGACTGTGTGTGTGTTATTCTTAATGTGTATGTAATTATGTTAGTTTAAGGATAAGCAAGCAGCCACCCAGACTTCCCTTTATGTTTGGTAAACATTTAATCTTGTATTTTTTTGTAACATGTTTCTATGTATATGTGAACAAGTGTGGTTTGTGATGACAAAAGTCGGTGCTTTGTCAATGCCGACTTTTGCCACATTGTAACGGTGGGGGTGTAACGTAACCATGAACGTTACGGTTATATTTGGAGTGGATAGTGTAATCTGAGAGGTATGTAAGGTCTTTGGCGGTGGGCGAGCGCCGAGCGGGGGAGTCGGTGATTGTCAGTGGTAACGTACGGAACAGCCGGCGGGAACGGAAGGTCGACGGCAGTGTGTTTATCCCGTGAATACATCGTACGGCCGCTTGGCGTGTGTTTCGTACTAAAGAACGCTGTGGGATGTGTGCTAAAGTATATGTGGGACTATGAAGGTTCTTCCGAGAGACCTGATCCAATATAAACTGTGTTTAGTAAACTAATGCAGAATCGGACTATGGCGATTGTTTGTTAATCAGTTTCGAGAATTGTGCTCACTGCTTATTTATGTTTTGACTGTACTTGAATCTGCTATCTTCGGTGACGAAGAAACATTAGTATTATTGTCTGGTGGCATGCTTGTTGACTGTGTAGTCTCAGAGGAATAAATCTACGAAAACTAGTACGCATATGTGTTCTTCTTCTGTGACTTTAATTAACCAATTAGCATAGCCGAAAGACTGGCGACCGCACGGCAAAACGAACCTTTAATTAAAAGAGTAAGTAGTGGTGGAAGAAAGATTAAGAAAAATCGTGTTAGGAAGGGTAGCTGCTCCATTGCTTCAACGAACTTTTAACTATACAAACACGAATAGCGTTGAGTAGCCGTTACATCCCCCTATCCACCCCCTTAATTTTTGTCAATGTTCCTTAGACAAAGCTACGGTCGACACCATTTAACTGATCTCAATTAAAGGTGGCAAATACATGTAATTATTAATGGCGAAGGTTTCTGACCAAAAACATTATAAAAATCACCCCATCTCCCCATTTACACCCCTTAATTTTATACAAACCTACATTTCTCAACTGATATTGATTGAATTTTGCATACGTATACTTTAAATCAAAGAGAAAAATCCTGTCAACATTTGGTCTACCAAAGCTCAACCCCTCTCCCTCCTTCCACCCCTTTAATTTTTGTCAAAGTTTCTTTTATATACCGGTATAAAAAGCTACACTTGACACCGTTTGACCGATTACCTTGAAAGTTGGCGCTTATATGTATTTTTTCACGAAGAAGGTTTCTGACCAAAAAATCCAAAAACCATCCCATCTCCGTATTAAACCGCTTAATTTTTATACAAACCCACAGCTTTTATCCGGTTTAGATAGAAATTAGCACATTTTTATTATAAAACAAAGTTAGAAATAATGTAAACTTTTAGTTTACAAAAACTGAACCCCTCTCCCCGTTTCCACCCCCCCCCCCCATTTTAGCCAATTTTCTTTTTAAAAATCTACAATCGACACCATTTGAGCGAACTTTATGAATGTTGGGAAACATGTATTTTTTTATGGAGAAGATTTCTGACCAAAAAATCCAAAAACTACCCAAGCCCCCCTTTTACACCCCTTAATTTTTGTACAACCGTACATTCTAATTATATTTCGGTGGAACTTCGCATGCGCATACTTAAAAACAAAGAGAAAAAGAAAAATACTTTCCCCATTACTTTCACAAAAACGCAAACCCTATTCCCTTTTCAACCCCTCTAATTACTGTCAATGTTCTTTATATAAAGCTACAGTTTCTATTTGATTTTGATGGAAGTATGCTCACGTACACTTCAAAACAGAAAAATACTGTCTACATTTGGTTTAGAAAAGCCAAACCCCTCTCCCCCTTTCCATTCCCTTAATCTACACAAAGCTACAGAATTTATCCGATTCTGAAAGAAATTTGCACACGTATACTTTAAAATATGCAGAACAATTGTGTTTAAATTTGGTTGCAGAAGCCCAACCCCTCTTACCGTCTACCCCAACCCCTCCTAATTGCCAATGTTCTTAATAGATACCCACAATTTTTTTATCAGATTTCGATGGAACACTGCACATGTATACTTTAAAACAAAGAGACAAATGCTGTCCACACAAGCTTTACAAAAACCAAACTACTCTTCGCCTCTACACCCTTTAATTGATTTTTTTTATACATACCTACCGTTTTTATCTGACATCAATAGAAATTTACACACATACACTTTAAATAAATCAGAAATGTCTGTCTACATTTGGTATACAAAAGCCCAATTCCTCTTCCCCTTTACCCCCACACCTTTTAATTTCCAATGGTCTTTACAAAAACCCACAGTTTTAAATCCTGTCAAAATCAATTAAGTTATGGCAGAATATTCATAAAATAAAGGTGTCCTATTGTCTCAACATGTACCTCATATTTCAACTTGGACCAAAAGCATTCACGTTGTGAAAACTAATTAAATATCTATATTTTCCTTGTGATGCCAGAGACAGATTAACTCCCAGATGTTACAGTTTTGATTTTCGGGCGGCAGCTTTAACTGATGTTATGATTACAGCCTGAACCAAAATGTAACCTGACATGCCTTAACACAACATCCAATTCACTTCGTTCTGGAAGTTTTTGGGGTATATAAAGTAGAGATGAAACGAATAGTTGTTTGACCGGATACCAGATACCGATTATCCGGCCATAAGCCGGATAGCCGGATATTCGGCAGCCGAATATCTGGTTGAACGTTGTTATTTGAGGTTATGAAAAATAAAAGTGTTGCCAGTAAATAATGGATTGCGTATTTGAAAATATTTTGATATAAATAATAACAAGAAGTTTTCGATTTTGAATAACTTTTCGCGAGGCACGTTTTGAGGCGAAGTTTGAATCATTTCCTTTTTCTCTTTGTGTACTTAAAGAAAACATAATAACGTATTTTTTTTTCGACCAGATACCTCTGCCATGACAAACCACTTAAAAATCAAACATCCAGTAAATTTTCATGAAATAAGGAAAGCTACAGCCGCTCTCATGGCTATATTGCCGTTAGACATCCCCGGGACAAGTTCGTCTTTGAGATTTAAAGAAAATCAGTTGACTATATCAGAATCGTTAGATATCGATGAGAAAGCACAAAGAACTCCTGACTTACCATGCATGAGAGCCTCTTTAAAACTGAAATAAAAGGTCGTTTCGCTTCCTTAAGCGAAGACACAAACTACTTGATTGCGACCTTCCTAGAGCCAAGATTCAAGACAAACTATTGGAGTTTGCTGAAGCTCGTCAGAAGATTCTGTTGGAATCTATAAAATTGTCTTGCGAGGAATCTTCCACCAGTAGCAGTTCATCCTCAACGTCTGTTAAAAGGCGTAGAGGGGCAAGACAGAATCAACTGTGACTCACGAAGCTCTCGACACGTTTTGGAACTGTTTTAGCGAGATAGCCAGTATATATATATATTATTAATCATTATTGCCCTTGAAGACAGTGTTTAAACTCAAATTATTCATGATTATTCAGTTTTTGTTTGTATTTGTCTTCTTCCTCTTCTCTTCCCAAAACCTCTTCATACGCTTACTGTTTTCCTGTTTCCTTTGTTTAGTCCATTTTGTTCCTGTTTTCTTCTGTATTTTAAATTTTGTCTTCATAATTTTGTTCTTGAATTGTCCCCTTTCGTGTGTCATTTCCTTGCTAATCCCTGCGTGATTCAAGTCCTCTTCTATTTCCTGGAACCAATTGGTTTTCCTGAGTGAACCATTTACCACCTCAAAGATCCTCTTTGTGAGTCTAGTGCTGTCCATTCGCTGTAAATGTCCGTAGAATTGTAATCTACGTCTTCTGATCATATCTGTCAATCTATCTGTATGTTCGTATAGTTCTTTCGTTGGTCTTTTCATCTATATACCGTCTTTATATATTGCTCCAAAAAATTTTCTAAGGATTTTGCGTTCAAATTTTTCCGCTTCTGTTATGCCTGAAGCCCAGTATATATATATATACGTAAGGTCTCCCAAAGTCAACCCTTCGTCCTCGTCGTGGGAGGCGGGCAACGTCATGAAGTAGGAGACTACACCTCAGGGCGTGTACCATCTGGGACTTGTTTCCCTGGCACCTCGAAGGTTGATGTTCCGTCCTGTTGTGAACTCTGAAAAGTGGCGGCGAATGGGGCTCTGGTGTAACAAGGCAGCGTCTGTACCCCAAAGGGGCGGCTGGCTGAAGACGTCTGTACTGCAGGTTAGGGGTGGCCTGCAAACAAGCTTCAGAGATAGCACCTCTGATTCTAATTTCCCCAGCAATGGAACATACTCAATAAACCATCGTCATGAACTGTGTGAGTAAAGAGAAAGTTACCTCAGGTGGACTATCCACCCGACAACAAGTTGGCTTTCAAGGCAATAAGGATTCTGACGGCCTTGAGCTTACACATCAGGAGAAGTCGAAGTCTTCTGGCAACTGCCCAGACGAAAACAGCACACATTTTTTGGAACACTAAACGTTAGTGTGTACTAATCCAACCAGGAAAAATACACCAACTAGTCACTGAACTGGATAAACAGAAGATCACCATTCTTGCACTTGAAGAAACCAGATTCACAGATGAAGATACAATGGACTATGAAAACTTCAGGATTTTCAAAAGTAAAACGCAGAGAAAGATTGGCATTTGAGCACCGCTACTTGGAATGGCCTTCGCAGTCCACAAAACCGTTATGAATGCAGTAAAAGAAGTCGTGCCCATCAACAAAAGACTAATGATTCTAAGGCTACAATACAAAAACAAGCACTATACCATCGTCAACGGACATGCCCGAACAAACATAGACAACTGGAAAAAACCCAAAAGATGTATAAAACTTCTAGAACAAACTAGAAACTACCGTCACCAAAATCCCACAAAAGATGTAACAATTCTCCCTCTGAGATTTCAATGCACAGCTAGCCAGAGAGAAAGAATACCAAGAAACCATAGGAAAATTCCCGGCCCACAGATTTACGAACAGGAATGGAATCAGGCTAGTGGAGTTATGCAAGCAGAATAACATCAGCATCATGTCTACATCACTTCGTCAGAAACCAAGCAAGAAAAAGACCTGGAGATCTTCAGTAAATTCAATCGGAGAATTCCAAATCGACGATGTAGTCATATCCGGAAACTTCAAGAAAGAAATTCACAATGTTGAAGTCAGAAAAGGGGCTAACATCAACTCTGACCACTATCTCACAAGAGTCAAGATTAGAATGAAACCTCGAAATTTCTTCAAAAAAATAACACCACTACCCAAATTCTATCTTACCAAGCTACAGTTATCAGAAATAACCGAGAGGTGGGAGGCAATTCCAGCGAATAATTGGATAGAATTCAAAGACAAAATCACCTCATCGGCTAATGAACAAATTCCATTAAAAAAGAAGTACAAACACCCATGGTGGAATGAAGAATGCAACCAAGTAATAGAGTACAGGAAAATTGCATACAAAAAGTATAGCGCTCACAAATCACCAGAAAACCAAACAGAACTTGATGAAAAGAGAAGACTAGCCACAAAAATCCTCAGAAAAACAAGAAGAAAATACCTCAAAAAACAATTGGATTCAATGGAAGAAAACTTCAGAAATTATAATGCTAGACACTATTATAGAACATTTTCAAACAAAATTAAGGGCTTCTCCTCACAGAGTCTTTGCTTTAAAAACGCAAATAGAAAATTGGCACTAAACAAGAGAAAACTGGGAACTCCTCGCTACCTACTTTGAGCAACTGCTAAATTGCCCAGAACTAGCTGAAGGGTTCTCAGAAAAATCAGAAGAAATCAATCCAGATTCACCAACACTAGAAGTCATCAGGGAGCATATTCAGAAACTCAAAAATGGGAGGGCATCAGGAGAAGATGGCAAAGTGGCGGAATTCCTGAACCATCTAGACCAAAGTTCACTCCAAGAACTAACAAAAACATCGGACATTGTTGGGAGACAAACGAAATCCCGAAAGACTGGAAGTGCGCTCTCATACTTCCCCTTCACAAAAAAAGGTGACCGCACCAATGTGAACAACTACAGAGAAATATCTCTATCAGTCCCCTACAAAATTCTCTCTGCATGTTCCCGCAAAAGAGTACAAGAACAAATCGAACACAAAATTGGCGAATACCAAGCAGGCTTTAGACCTAACAGATCGTGTGGAGAGCAAATCTTTAACCTAAAAACCATCCTAAAATACAGATCAATCAGGCACAAGAAAACCATATACACCTTTGTAGACTTCAGGAAGGCGTATGACTCCATCGACAGGAAAAACCTACTCAGCATCCTAAGGGAATATGGTCTGGCCAATAAATCAAGAGAATTAATCAATCAGACACTCACCAATATCACAGACAAAGTAAAATTCATGGGAGAACTCTCCAGGGAATTCGAGACAAAAACTAGCGTTAGACAGGGTGACGGTCTCTCGCCAATCTTATTTAATGTAGCCCTGGACAAAGTCATTAGAGAATGGGAGAAAAAGAACACCCCAGTAAAACTAGGCAGAAACAGACTAAATATCTCATGCTTGGCCTTCGCAGATGATCTGGCTATTCTGTCAGAAAGTGAACAACAAGCCATCAAACAAATTGAATCACTCAAAGAATTAACACAAAAAATTGGACTAAAAATGTCTTTGAGAAAACGGTTTTTCCTGGCACATGAACTGAACATAAAACACTGGACACAAAATATGAAAAAATCAACAGAGTCACCAAGTTTAAATACATAGGCGAAATAATCAGTCCAACAGGACTCGAAAAGAAGGCACAACAAAACAGACTCAACAAAATGAAAAAGGCTTTCGGACAGACTTGCATTATTTACAACAAAAAGAACATAGGAATTCAATAAAAAATTAGACACTACAATACAGTTATTAAACCCAACGCTCTATGCGCCACAGAAACACTCACACTAAACTCTAAGAGGGATATCGAGAGAACATCCAAAAATAAGAACGAAGAATAATTAGGAAAATTATTGGACCAACCAAAACAGAAGAAGGCTACAGACTAAAATCAAACAAAACAGTAGAGTCCCACTCAAACATAGCCAACGACATCAGAAAATGCAGGCTAAAATTCTACGGTCATATCTACAGGATGCCAGATAACAGATTAACTAGGCAGATATTCAAACTCATGCAGCCATTAAGAATGCGTAACAGTTGGTTCGATCAAGTAAGACAAGACCTAGAAAAAGCTAAAATCAAGAGTTCAGAAATCTTAGATCGCAAAATCTTCAAACAAAAAAATACACGACTGGGTAGTCATGCCAGAAACCAAAGCCAAGAAGACCGACACAACATGGTCAGAAGAGAGAAAACTTGCCTTCAGTAAACGGATGCGAGAATACTGGAATGGCAAAAGAAACTCAGAAGGAAAAGACTACATTTTGCGTTATCTGTATAGGTCTATTCACATAAAATAAAAATAAATAAAAAAGTGACTGTCAGCGAGTTTGAATTTTATTTAAAGTCATCTCTAATTGATCGGAAGCGTGACCCATATATTTGGTGGTCAACGAATGCGACAGAGTACCCGAATTTGACAAAATTTACTAGAATTTATTTTTCAGCGCCTTGCAGTAGTGTATATAGTGAAAGACTTTTATTTGAACCTGGCCTTGTTTACGAGGACAAGCAAAACTGATTATTACCTCTTATTACAGAAAAAATGGTGTTGATTAGTACAAGAATCAACTTTTTATGTTAAAAACAATATTAAAAGGTATTATGATTTGAAGACTGTGTTTTATTTGCATTTAGACTTAGTACATACTTATCATTTGAGAATTTAAAAAAAAAAATTTATGAAATTTTCGTAATTTATTGAGAATCAGCTACCCGCCGGATACTGACGTACTATCCGGTATCCGGCCGGATATTAAATATTGGCAGGAGAGGCCGGATACCGGATAGTTGCCTGATATCCGTTTCATTTCTAATATAAAACCACTGAGATAATTTAAAATACAAAACCGACTATATACAACTAAAATTTTTAAAAAAATAATTGTTTAAATAACATAAAAACCGCCTTCATAAAAGCACACTAAAAATTTTAAAATAATTTTATACCTTGCTTGGAAGAAAGTAAATCTAAATGGATAATATTTTACATTGCTGTTATTAAAATTTTTACATTAATCATTTATTTTTGGAGTCTGTGCCAGCTATCACATCGCGCAGATCGTATCACTGAACTTTATTTGGTGTTTGAAGCGAAACGGGGAGTACAAACAAAAATTCCGAATATTTCACAGCATGTAGTGAGCCATATATTGTTATTGCGGGAGACAGTTTAGAGAAACAAATGAGACAGTATTTTAATCTATGGCTGGGCCTCGTTGGTCGTTCAGGCTTATCTCTGGCGCTACGGTGTCAGTTGGTAGGCTCCATCATGCAGTAAATGCTTTACAGTTAGTATAATATCGGCGTATCATCTGTATGTTTCAGTTTTCTTTAAACATGTATCTAACATTAATTGTAGGTAAGTAGTAACACCATTTTTATGTATTACTAGCTTCTAGCCCGTCAAAAATGACGGTTTGAACGCCATATTCTGGCAGTTCATTTTATTATTATTATTATTTTGCAGTTGGTTAATTATACGGGATTGTTATTAGATAATGCTAGTGGCCTTGATTTGATAATGTTCTACACAGCAATACAGTAGTAACTTCTACTGAATTAATGAGGGCGGATGTATAGAACCAATAAAATGAAAAATAAATTATGAATCCAGAAACTTTTGCTATCCATGTAATATCAGTTTTATTTCTAGTCCAGGCACACTTCAGCACGATAGGTACGAACTACGTTCACCCGCATTTATTAATACCTTCAGTAACTTGGCGCATAAGAAAGCAGTTTAATTGGTTTGTAAAACTAATTTCAGAGTGAATTGCGCTGTAATCAAATGTGTAGGTGGGCTTTCTGGTCAACTTAACCACAACCCTCCATTAATATTGCTTTCGAAAATCATAACTTCTACTACTCTCAAATGCTGTAGTCAATCGCAAGACATATTGTTTTTAAGCAGTGATTCCGTTGTAATACAGCCTGTAGACTAACATTATTTTCAAGCGGAAATTAGGGTGTAATACATCCTGAACGGGCATAATACAGTTAAATGTACTACGGAAAATATTTCTACAGGATTCTTCCATTTTACCACAGCAATTCCTGGCAGAATCGCGATCTCCAGTAATACCGATTTATTTACATTATTTTACTTTAAATGACGGGAAGTATAATATCAAAAACGGGTAACTACCATTTATCTTAATGATATATTTCGTGATTCGTACATTTTGTGTAAACTTCCTCTGAGTTTTTAATAAACTTCATCGTTTCTTATCTCTGGCCAAAAAATAATAATCGTAGGTTGTGTTTTAACCTAGTACTCATTATTGATACAGGTAATATAACGTACACATACAATATCCTTCTCCTTACATGAATTTTTACATCTGGCTGTCGTAGATAAATAAAAAGCAATATATAAATTTAAACGAACGTACTAATTGTAACTTTGTGACACATAATTGCCTCGCATTAATTTTTTCCCTGCTCTCCATAGTTCTAATATCTCTGCTCACTGCTCTTTTGCGGCAATAATATCGTTGTTGTATTCCGAGTGTCATATCGCTTATACTGTAAATAGTCATATCCTTGACTGTTTAAATCTAATCAAAAGTTTATATTAAATCTAATTTAATAGTTAACACATGTATCAAAAACTAATGGTATCATATATAATGGTAGTAAGAATTTATTCTGGAAAAGCTTATAAGGAGAAACGAATTAGTCATTTTTAATTATATCTTTTATTATATGAATACGTTACTCTGGTTAGATTATCAAAGTATTTAGTTAGGATTTTGCATAAATAAATGCATTTTACTTAAGATCACATAGACTACAATTTCGAAAACGGATAACTGTTATTTATTTGACGAATACATCATTACGTTTCTCCGAGTTTTAAATACACTTCACTGTTTCTTACCATCTGCCGAAAAAATCTTAGGTTATGGTTTAACCTAGGGCTTATAACTGACACAGATAAAATAGCGTAAATATTGAATCCCTTCTCCTTACATGAATTTTGGTGTATAACTGATACAAATAATATAACATAAACATCAAACACCATTCTCCTTACACGAGTTTCTACATCTAACTGTAGTAAATAAACAAAATGCAACATGAAGGAAGGAATGCAATATGGTGGCTGTTGATTGGCGAGTGACGGCTGTCACGTGACCTTTCTGTAGCCAATACGTGTAGCAGCTATAGACGACGTACGCAGACGCCACGTTAGCGTTTTATATAATAGGATTGTTATACATTATTGTTTTTATCTTTTTCTTTTTTTGCTTTGGCTGGCACCGTCTCCAAAAACAACTGATTAATGTAAAAATTTCAATAACAGTAATGTAAAATATTGTCCATTTAGATTTACTTTCTTCTAAGAAAGGTCTAAAATTATTTTAAAATTTTTAGTGTATTTTATTGAAGGCGGTTTTTATGTTTTTTGAACAATTATTTTTAGTGTGCTTTTTTTGAAGGCGGTTTTTACGTTTTCTAAGCAATTATGTATGGGATAATATGATGGAGAGGTCAGTCAAAGATAAGAAGCATACCAGCTGCCTCGATTGTGCCATTTCTTTATTTCGTAAAGGGGCTGGAGTAAGGTTACCAGAGGCCTTCGAAGACTCTCGGAATGTCGCCAAATGGCCAACTTCTTTTCAGAGGGTCTGGTATAGAATATCACTACGTTACGGCGAATGAATGCGGAACTTTCAGCAATGTTTTCTCATGTTTAGGTGACGCTAATGATATACCTAAATACTAATCAATAATACAATAACACTTCATTGAAACAAAAGACGTCTACTATTAGGGACCTAATTTTCTTTTATTCTATCACCAGCATACGTAAAAGATGTATCTATTTATATAGTATGATCTCCGTTTTTGTAGGGTTAAATCAATGACAAATGAAATTGGAAACTACATTGAAGTATTAAAAGTCATGGGATACCACATAATATCATGTGGGACCCCTTTTTTTTCCGCCACCGTGGGAAGACCCCTGAAGATATGTTCAACCATGCTCCCTCAACAGACGTCAATAATCGCGAAAGCGTTTCCCCCGCAGGATGTTGTCTACATCATGTCCCAGATAGATTTGATTGAATTCATGTCTGGCTATCTAGGTGGATCCAGAATGTTCCCCAAACCAATCGTGAACGATTTTATCCAGATGACATGGCGCATCGTTGTTTGCTAACACGAAGGCCATAAATTTCTGCAAATGGTCTCCATGTAGCTATAAATAAGCATTTCTGGTCAATGGTCGGTTTAGTTTGACCAGAAGTCCAGGATGGAGCCACCACCAGCTTGCACAGTGCCTTCCTGACTGCCTTATCCATGGCCACGTGAGGTATGCATCACACACGAACTTTAACATGAGCACTTATCAACTGGAATTGTGACTTATCTGACCACGCAAACTTTTTCCAGACATGTAGGGTCCAACCAATATATTCACGAGCACAGGAAAGGCAGAGACACACGGGTCGGTCGGTCATATCCCATCTACGTCAAATTTCGTTTCACTATCCACACAGATACGTTTGTTGTACATCCCACATTTACTGTTGCTCTTCTTTGACGCAGTGTCAACAATGACACATCGACACAGATGTCACTGGTCTCGGTCATTCTAAGCAGACATTGTCGGCCACTGTATAGACTATGGCGGAAGATAATGCGGGAAATTACATATTCGCGGCACACATCTTGGATCAAGGGATGTTGAATTCACGAACAATTTCCGGAATGTAATGACCCTTGCGTCTAACGCCAACTACTATTAAACGTTCATAGTCTGTTAATTCATATAATGCGGTCATAATCACGTCAGAAACATTTTCACGCGACTCGTGAGAGAATAAATGAAAGCTCCAACGCTGCGCGGCACATTTATACGTTTCTTCTGCTGTACTACCACCATCTGGATTCTTGTATCTTCCTAACCTGTGATTTTTGGCACTTCATTTTATTTGTTACATTTGGCGTGGTGTAGCAGCGTTATGCTTGTTCTCAAATTACTGTAAGGGGACCAGAAATCCCAGAATTTTGTAACTGTGAAGTTAATTTAGCTCGCTTCTAAGTGGCACAGCTAGTGAAGGTAATACGAGACGGTATGCGCTGACATCAGCAAGTATGCATTCACTTGCTCTTGCAGCTAGAGTCGCCGGACAGTTAGCCTCGGAGAGTCTAGCGTCGCGTATGTAAGACGTTATCCGCGATTGCTGCCAACGGTACCACTTTGTACCCCATTTCGGCAAAAACAGTCTAAATTCAAGTTATTGGGGGTACAGCTAATAGTGTTGCGTGGAAGGGTAACTAAGTTCTGTGTTGTGTATTCGCCAGTGTAGAATTAACTGCAAAAAACCGGATCTTGCTTGTAGCTACTGTTTCACTACGCAAAACCTTCTAAAATCCGTATCAGGCTAATAACACACAAGCCACGAAGAACTCAACGCAGCCTTTCTATCAAAAATTATAACATCTATAACAGACTTAAGTTGCTACGCAGTCTTGTAATGGGCCTACTGCTTTATCGACAATTACCTGGTGTCAAGACAGAAGACCGTCAACATGACAAGAAGAAACATCAAGAAGACGTCACTATCGGACCGGTTAGTTAACCACGACCGCTAGACAATCAATCAATATCCACTCGGCCACCCAAACGTACTCTGGTGTCATCTGTGGGTTAGCAAACACAGCACCACACGCACCAAAGAGTACCCTGGGATGTTAACACTGTACAGCTACATCGCCGTAGTCTTTCAATCACTATTTCGAATCTGAAAGTTGCCCTTACAATACATAATAGTTTATTAAAAGTAACTCTAGTACTTCCTACAGTGGATGGACATCAAACTTTTACCGTGAAATAATGTTCGTGTGATACCAAGCCAAACAACATTGACTATGCACAGGTTCAGAAAATGACAATCATGGTCACCATTCCTTAACGAACCGAGAGTGCTGGTGTAACGGATAGCGATCTGGCCTCGCATTCGGGAGGACGGCGGTTCGAATCCCCGTCCGGGCATCCAGATTTGGGTTTTCCATGGTTTCCCAAATCACTCCAGGCAAATGCCGGGATGCTTCCTTAAAAAGACCATGGCCAAATTCCTTCCCATTCCTTGCCCCCATCCTTTCCCGTCTCTAAAGACCTCGCTGTTGAGAGATATAAAGCAGTTAAAAAAAAAACTTATCGTTGACGTAATTTCCTGTACACAAACTGCACTCAATCCATTTGGCGTTAACTTTGAATATCTGCACAGTGTAGTCTGATGAATGAAATCCAGGTTTTAACACACGTTTCGAAAAACCTAGCAATGATCCAAAGGAGTTTGGTTTACTGAAGTCAATTTCCACAGGCGTTTGTATCTCACACTTCAGCGAATTGTGTTACTCTGACCGAGGTTCATGCAAGACTGATGTCAAATATTTTCGTACGATAACGTTATACACAAATGACCCTAGACGTGTGTACCGTATTCCTGGTGACGTTGTACATTGTACAGTATTCTGATGCCTGCAAAGTACCACTGCAATTCCAATGGTGGGGGTAAGTCACCAAAACTGTCGAAATATTTAACTATACCTTCTTTGTACTTTATGTATGCAACCCTATGTGTTCCGGCATTTTCAGCACTGTCCATGTTCATTATTCCACATTCACGATGACGAATTTTATCAGGTAATTCATCACGCATGAATACACCTCGAAAAATGAGGTATACACAGACGCTCTACATATCTATAACTATCCTCGTCCATCAGCGGCTGGATTAATATATTTTTTTTCAATCCTCATCCGCCTTTTCCGTGTAGTTTCAAATAAAATCTTCATTGCAATTGCTTCCATAGTTTCATTGTGTCGTTTCTCCTCAGACAACTGGTTTATACCTTCTTTAGCTGCTTTGAAAGCTCTGACTAAGCTCGAGACTCACCCTGCAAGAGCTCCAGCAGCCGACAATCCTGCAAAAATAGGTATTAAAGGAAGGATACCACCCTTCTTCTTCTTTTCTTTTTAACACCTGAACCTAGCTTCATCTAAGCACGCATGGTTCTGTTTACTAGAAAAGCATTAGCTCGTTCACCAAACTTTGCATCTTTAGCCATCATTCTGTTTGAAGTCTTTTCCACGAGAATACGATCAGAATTACGTCTGTCCGCACCCTGTGCATATGCAATGTCATGCTCCCTGCTTGCCGCATCTAGTGGATTGATGCGCGTCTGACCGAGTTTCAACCGTTCTTCCAGTTTTTGCCTCAAATGGCATTTTATCGATGAGCTTGTTTAAGAAGCCACGACCCTTCTTCTTCTTCCTCGTAGGAGGCATTGTTATGGACTGACTGTTTTCACATTTTAGCTCACCTATATATAGTCGGAGCAGCTTGAAAACCCCCATCAATATGCGCTTCGCCAAACAGCAAGCAACATTACCCGCGAGTAATGCAGATGTTGTGGACATCAAGCGGAATAAGAAGAAGAAGAACTGACCTCTGTTCCCCGAGACGTGAGGGCGATAGTTGTGGATCATCAAACTGTCGGAAGACTCATCTTGTGCCCTCCCTGCTGGAACACCCCAATGTTCTCAGATTTGAAAATGTTTATGTGTTTTCAAAGTCTTTGTACCGGCTAAAGTACCAGTTGCTGGGTGAAATACTAAAACCCATTAAAGAAATTCAGTATTTGACATTTAGCGATAATCAAAGAGTGACTTCGCCTTGTGAAGCTCTACCAAATTCAATGTTTGTGTTTGACGATGTTTCGTGTGAGAAACAGAATAATATACGAGATTACTTTTGTATGGGAAGGCACAGGTCAGTAGATGTTTTATATTTGTGTCAGACATACAGTCGTATACCGAAACAGTTGGTTAGAGACAATGACAACTTGATTGTACTCTTTAAACAGGATTATATGAATCTCAAACACATTTATAATGACCACATTAATACCTATATGCCGTTCAACGAGTTTAAAAACTGATGTGGATACTGCTGGTATTGGAGTAAACACGGATTTGTGGTTATGGACGGTACCGCAACGGATTTATTAATTTTTAAAGAAATAGTCAAGCACACTAGGAACTATCATCGTTACAAATATGGACAAGTTTGGTAGAACATCATTAATACAGAGCAAGACAGTATTGGTGCACTAACCTCAACACATACTTCTTACAAAAGAAGGAAGTTTGGATTGTCAGGGTCGAATATTAAAACATTTAGCTGACCCCATCGATGATGATGATGTGGTAACAAAACGATATGCTAACAACGCTATTAATGATGGTATAATGTTTTTAAAATCGACGGAGATGACTATGGTTGAGAATATAGTTGCAACGGACACATTTCAAGATAATGAATATGCTCTAGACAGGGACCGAAATTATTGTGAAATCGAAGTCAATGGTATCATCCTCTCAGTAGACAAACCGAAAAGGGTTGGGTATACGTTAACTATCAAGGAGAGGTACTCCATGTGAGTCGTGGCGATAAAACTTAGTTTTTTCCCCGCATATACACCCTACGAAGCATTTACAGCACAAGTGACTTTAATATATAAAATAATACAGTAAATTCCCATAAGCTTCATTTAGTGCATAAACATAGAAACGGCAACAACTAAACGTGGCATTATAAAGGCCAGGAATGCTATTCGACGCAAGTTACTCGGACTGAAGATTGGTCAGATCGATACTGAAAATGTTTTCGTGGATTCGTTAAGACCTGTGACGGATACTACAGAAAAAGTTTTCCTACCTCAGCGACTTCAGCAGCAGCAGTCTTCTGACTCGATCATTGGAGAAGATGTTATTATAATAGATGGCACTGAATATGAGAGGACACAAGGGTTAATGGAACTGATGTTTTTAAGAACCCTTAAAATATATATCAACAAGGACTTGAAAAGCTATTCAGAAATATTAAACACTATAAGTACTCTCAGAGTAAAATTTAATCTATCCGGTAAAGTTCGGAACCTCGCAAACAATAGCAAGTATAAAAACATAATCTCCAAACTTGTCATTCAGTCTGGTTCCGGCCTTCTCCCCATGAAGGAATATGTGTATTGGGATGACCCGAATGAGCTCGTTGAACGACTGAAGCTACTTACATCATCCACATCGGTAGGACATACAGCACACACCAATGAAATTTTATCAGTGATTAAAGAACTTCGTTAGAGAGACATCATATTGTAACATGGATCAAGTTGCAGCAGAACTCCATAGACCTGCAAGAAAGAATTTTCCAAGACGACGTGTAATCATCAAAGGACTTGACGATCTGTGGCAAGCTGATATTGTAGAAATGATCCATTACTCCCGAAAAACAGTGGTACAAGTATATACTGATGGTTATCGATACATATTCAAAGTTTGCATTGGCAGTGCCTCTCAAGACCAAGACGGCTAGTGTTGTAGTGGATGCTATGAAGAAAATACAAAGTGATAATCGTGTTCCTAAAAATTTGCAGACTGACCACAGAAAGGAGTTTTACAATTCAAAGTTCAAAACACTCATGACTGATAATGGTATTAATCATTACTCGACATATACTCATCTGAAGGCATCAATAGTTTAACGACTCAACAGAACTATCAAGAATGTAATGCGGCATGAATTCAGTAGACGTGGTTCACATCGTTGAATTCAACTTCTTCCTCAGTTAATATCTAATTATATTAAAAAGTGGCACAGAATCATCAAAATAAACAGTGCGATGTTAAAGATAACTCTCTATTTACAATAGTGTACAGTCATATTAATAAGCTTACTACTCCAGCAAAATTCAAAGTTGGTGATCATGTTAGAATTAGTAAGTTTAAAGAACAGTTTGTGAAAGGTTATATGCCAAACTGGTCAATTGAAGTGTTTACCATCAGTAAAGTGAAATTAACAAATCCTGTAACTTAATTGTTTAAAGATTATCAAGAATTACAACTAACAAGACTTACAAGTACATTTTTAGTTGAACAAGTGCTAAAGATACGATCGTGGTGAAGTGGCTAGGTTTTAATAAATCACATAACACATGGATTCATATAAAAGATTTAATCAGAAAAATATAAAAAATAATTTACAATATTTCTTCTTTTAATAAACATATGTATCTAACAATGTTGTATTTTCTTTATAAAAATCTTAATGATACTCCTAGAACACAGCAGCAGCCAAATTTTCGCTATATTTACAAACTTACAGTCTATGTTTTTTATATAATTTATATAGCAAACTTACAGAGCATATCTGCGGTATACGGATTTTTCACAAAGTTCTCTATATTGGTCAAACTTACAGGACATACCGCTCAAAAAATTTATAGTCTATGATTTTTACAGTGTTTTCGGGCTATGTACAGCTTTTGATTTTCTGTACACATATTCAAATGATTCGATATAAATCAATAGTGCACTGCATATAAGGTTTTTTATGTACAACACACACAACATGTACAACAAATATTTACACCAGCGGTCTAAGCACAAACCAATAGTGCACCGCATTTACGTTTCTATTTGTACAACAAGTTTTTGTATGTACAACACACCTATTTACAATTTTTGCAGCAGTCTATGCAGTGCACAATACTTATATATATATATATAGGGATAAACGGTACATTTTATATTCACTCAAACACTATTTACAAACATTCGCCCATTATTTACAGACTCAGGAACACACTTGTGCCCCCACGGTAGGATCTCTATCCCGTCGGGGAAAATATATCGTTTTTGTCCGTCCCAGACAGACCTAGTTTGGATATTTGTTGAGTATTTACAATGTGGAGGGAGGAGCCTATTCTTTGCTGCAGAAGTAATTTTGGTGTTGCTCCATGAAGACAATTTACATAGTCTTCCATTTGCAGCTTGCGTGTGACGGAGCGAGCTAAACCCTTAGCCCATCTAGAGGTTTGACCCGGCTGTAACCGGAATGTGTACATCTTCGACCTCAACCCAGCAATCTCCACAATGGGGATGACATTGGCATCGTCCTTCATAACACCGACCTCCTTTTCGTTATGGGGCTCTATCCCGAAAGCGTGCTGTGGAGCATCACTTCATATGGATCACAGTTCATCATATAAATGAAGTTGCATATAAATGAAGTTGTCCGTGTCCATATGAAGCAGGTTGGGACTTCCAAAGTGAGGAATAACGAATTCATAATGAAATCGATACATCCTCACTATGGAAAGGTCAAGATTACCCATTCCAACATACACAGGTTTGTTAAAGAGGATCCGCAATTTCGCCATTTCCAGGGCTATAAAGTCTTCACGAAAAACGGTCGTGTGTTTCAATCTGGGTGATGCTACGTATTTTCTGGCACCGCGGCTTCCCACCCAAACTGTACACAATTTCACCTCGAGGTGTCTACGAATATCCTCCATAGTTTTGCTGAAAATGGAATTGTTCAGTAACTTGTAGAAATCTCTCTCGAAATCAGTGTTAGCATGTCGACGAGAACCCGTGTTGAGAGAAATGTAGTCTTTCAACCACGGTGACTGGTTGAAAGAAATCGCGCGATGCATTTTGCTCAATTGCAACTCCAAACCTACACATTGCTGGAGGACATACAGTACCTATTTCTCCAGTGTGGTCATCAACTTGGGAAGTGTAGAACCTATGGGTGCTCTGGACATGGTGGTAGGTCTGCTAGAACGTCGTGTTTATCCTGAGGAATCGTAAGGTCTACCTCCAATACGAAGTGGGGGAAAGCACCGGGCCGGGATGGAATTCCAGTAAGAGTATTTTCAGAGTATGCGGCGGAAATCGGGCCATTTCTGTCGGATATATTCAGTAAATCATTAGAAGAGCGAAAAGTACCTTCAGACTGGAAAATCGCGCAAGTAACTCCGATTTTCAAAAAAGGTGATTGAAGTGATCCTGGGAACTATCGTCCCATATCTATAACATCTGTTTGTAGTAGAGTTATGGAGCATATTATATGCTCGAACATTATGAATTTTCTAGATGATAATAATTTGCTTACAACAAATCAACACGGATTTCGGAAGAAAAGATCATGTGAAACACAGCTGGCCCTATTTACACACGACGTAATGAAAGTTATCGATGCAGGTTCACAAGTAGATGCTATTTTTTTTAGATTTCCAGAAAGCCTTTGACTCTGTGCCACACAACCGCCTTTTAGCGAAGCTTCGAGCGTACAGTATATCGGATCAGCTTTGTGAATGGATAAAGGATTTTCTAACTGGTCGGTCGCAGTATGTTGTCGTTGAAGGAGAAAGTTCTTCTAATCTAGATGTTAGATCGGGTGTACCTCAAGGAAGTGTAATAGGACCACTTCTTTTCTTAATTTTTATAAACGATCTCCAAGACAAAGTGAAAAGCCTTTTTAGATTGTTTGCTGATGATGCGGTTATTTATATGGAAGCAAGAAATTTGGCCGATTGCTTAGAAATTCAGTGCGATCTGGATGTTATTTTTGCTTCGTGCGCTGAGTGGCAACTTACTCTAAATTGTAAAAAGTGCAAGACAATGAGCATAACTAACAAAAAGAATCCAATTGTTCAGAAATACGAGTAAAACAATACAGTTATTGATATGGTCGATTCTATGAATTATTTGGGAGTAACAGTACAAAGGAACATGAAATGGGACATACACATTAATTCGTTAGTAGGTAGAGCAAATTCTAGGCTGAGATTCATAGGTCGAATCTTGAAAAATTGTAATGAACAAACAAAGGAGATAGCGTACAAATCTCTTGTGCGTCCACATTTGGATTATTTTTGTGCCATTTGGGACCCGTTTCGTAAGGGGTTGATCGAAAGTATAGAGAAAGTACAGCGAAGAGCCGCTTGATTCGTTACCGCTTGCTACAGTCCTTATGAAAGCGTCACAGAACCGATTAGTAGATTAGGTTGGGAGTCTCTGGTAGATAGACGACACACGTTTCGTTTAAACTTATTGGTAAAACATGCGTACTCCCACTTTCACTTTTGAGTGTAGTGAAATACTTCTTCCACCAACCTATTTGAGTCGGAAGGACAGGAAAGATAAAATTAGAGAAATAAGGTGCCGGACTGATTCTTATATGAATTCTTTTTTTCCTCGTACCATTAGGGTTTGGAATGCACAACAAAGAGATTAGCTTTGGTGCTGAGCACCCTCTGTTACCTACAATTTTGTGAATTGCAGAGTATATATGTAGATGTAGATGTAGATCTTTAGGGAGGCGTTGAGTGATGTGGAGATGGGAGTGCTGTTGAATGGAAACTGGATGAACAACATTCGCTACGCAGATGACACAGTCATTTTTGCAGACAGTCAGGAAAGCTTACAATACCTTATAGATAGAGTATCACAATGCAGCCACGAATACGGACTTGACATTAATATAAATAAGACAAAAGTAATGGTCATTGGCAAAAACAACTACTCCCAATGCCATATTATGATTAACCAGAAGATCATTGAATGTGTATCAAGGTATGCGTATCTTGGCACCACAGTAAACAGTCAATGGGATCCATCTGATGAAATAAAGTGACGTATTAGTAAAGCCAGGGCTATTTTCAATAAAATCAATAACCTTTCTAAAAGTCGTAACTTATCAATTATGACGAAGATGAGACTCCTGCGCTGCTATGTGTTCTCTGTCCTCCTGTATGGCGTCGAAACGTGGACATTAACAGAAACTATCAGTAAAAGGCTAGAAGCTTTTGAAATGTGGCTGTATCGAAGAATGTTGAGAATACCATGGGCGGACCACACCACAAATGCTGAAGTGCTACGCAAAATGAAAAAAAGATATGGAAATACTGACCACCATAAAAATACGAAAGCTTCAGTACGTTGGCCACATCACGAGGAATAATTGCCTTTATGAACTCCTGTAATCTGTTCTCCAAGGGAAAATACCAGGAAAGAGAAGTGCTTGGTTAAAAAATCTAAGAATATGGACCTCCAAGACAACTACGGAGTTAACCAGAGCATCAGCCAGCAGAGACGAGACAGCCAAGATGGCTGCCGACATCCGGAACGGATAGGGACCAGAAGAAGAAGAAGAAGATATAACATAAATGATTTTGAAGATTTATGTTACAGCTTTTTATTGAGGTCATTTTTGTTCCATCTAGGCTGCCGAACTGTTGTTAATTTTATATTAAGTTCGCCTTAAAGAGCAGGTAGCTCTCTCCACGTGTAGATTCACTGATTGCTGTGATGATCGCAATTTATGCATAAATGTGGCCACATTACAAAAGGCCGCCTTCTCTAGTCACTTATGCAGGCCGTATCTAGTGAGCGCATTTCAATTCAACCTTCTCGATTATTTGGAAGTCGAACTGTCACTTCCCATGGTTACTCACTGAACTGATAAAAAAAAACGGTTTCTCTGCTGCAAAACCGAAAGCATAATCGAGTGTGTGCCAGCCTTCCACAACGCATGGCGTGCTGCGGGCACAAACAATATATTCACGTAGTGAAACGAATCATAAAATTTAAGCGTTGTCTTTACAACTAGGTATGGAAGCCTTGGTATTGTCCTTCAGTTCAACTGCAACAATCAACTTCCCAACAAGAATATAAGAAACTTGAGGGCATACAGCAGTCGGACCTACTACAAACAACAAATATTGCATATGACTTAACTACTAAACTTTTTTTTGTATATGGCTTTACGTCTCGTCGAGGTCATTAGAGGCGAGAAAGGACGGGGGCCAGGTACGGGAAGGAATTTGGCCATGGCCTTCTAAAGGTAGCATCGCGGCATTCACCTGGAGTGATCTGGCGAAACCATGGAAAACCCAAATCTAGATGCCCGAAAGGGGATTCGGACTCGCGTCCTCCCAAATGAACATTTTATTCAGGTATAGAAGAGAAACTAGTAATCAGTGCTTAATTGCTTCAACACATATTTCAGAGTTGATTTACAGACGTAAAAAGCTCCAGGCTGACTGCCTGTGCCGTTATTGGCAGTCCACATCCATCGTAATAAATTCTGCTACCACAACAGAGATCGCGGCCCTGCTCGACAACTCCTCCGAGCGTGCTGGGTGAGTGGCCTCGCATTCGAATCCCCGTCCGTGCATCCAGATTTGGGTTTTCCATGGTGTCCCCAAATCACTCCAGGTGAATGCCGGGATGCTTCCTTCAAATGGCTATGGCCAAACTCCTTCCCGTTCCTTGTCCTCAGTCCCATCCCGCCTCTAATGACCTCGACGTCGACGAGGCGTAAAGCCGTAAGTTAAAAAAAAGGTCGACACTTCCCTCTCTCTCTTGCAAGGGAGCTTGCTTCAAATCTACCTGCGTTCTACTTTCACTTTCTTATTTTGAACTTTCATATTTTCGCTTTCAAAGTATCCTAATTTTTCGAAATTTACTTTTATCGATCTGCATTCTGTCTTAATTGGTCCGCAGTAGTGTATTTCATACGCACCAACATTGGCTCAAGTCACACGATGAAAGAGTGGGTACTACTCTCTAAAGACATTCGGAATGCATTTGTACGCCGTTTCGTTACCTGACAAATCGTGTCCCTTTCTTGCGTCATAAGGGGGGGGGGAGAGGGGAGGAGAAATGTTGGCTATTATTATAGATACTTCCAAGCTTTCTCTTAAGAAATATGATATATATATATATATATATATATAGCTACTAAGCAGACAGAACGCAAAAGGATTGTACTGTCATCAAAGAATGTAATGCTAGTTAAATATAGTTATATATACCAACATGCATGAAAGAATTGTAAGAACAAACACTGTAATTGCTTTAAGTACTACCAAAATGAAAAGCAGGGGCAGATGTCACATAAAGAGTTACAGGCACAGCAAGTTAGCAAATTACTCTCTTTCGAACACTGTCCACCCCGTTGTCCTCTGTAGCACAATAATTCCGTGATTTTACCCAGTAAATACCGGGAAAGACGTATTAGCGTCTAAAAACACATAAGGTAAGAACTATTTTGAACTCCTGAAAAATGAGTTGCGTATGTGAAGCCAGTTTGGTATTTTCATGTTAATAAATGGTAGAAACTTTACGATTTCGTGTGGAAAAAGTGAAAGCAAAAACCGTTACTGATTACATTGTTTTAATAAATGTGATGAAATCATAATTGGCCCACTCTATATATGAGGACACGGGGGCCATATAGTTTGGTCGAGGAGGAATATTTTACGAGATTAAACAAACTTCACATAAGAGGTTTTTTTATTGTACTACGTAAACAGCAGGTAAAGTTGCATAGAAACCGATGTTGAAAACAAAATTCTGAACCGACGTTGCAAAAAAAAAAAAATTAAGTTAAAACCTCTGAAGGGAAAATAAAAGTTGTAATAAAATTAAATAAACATTCCAACTTATCCGTAATCGTACAAGAAGTGTTTTATATAATAACTAGCCCGTACCCGCGACTTCGTACTCGTGGATTAAGAATTTTTTTTTGCCAGAATTAAATATAGAAAGTTGCTAACGAAGGATTGGTCCCAAACAATATCGAGTAGGAATAATATGACAGGAAATCTATCACTATATCATTGTACCGTCGAACCTGTCTCTTGAAGAGAATCAATTTTTAACATATTTCTGTCACCATTCGATAAGGTCTCAAACTTTCGTGACTACAACTGTTAATCATACTGGAAAAAATATCCTGTGCCCTTCATACAGATTTCCTTATAAAATTGCATCACAACAATATAGCTATTTAGTCGTCAAAATGTAACAAAAAGACAGAGACTTACTGCCGTATTTATGATAATATTACTGTGGTCCACACTCACACACTGACTGCGAACAACACCTGAGGGATCATTGTAACGTAAAAAAGTGTACACCTACAACATTGCAAGACTACCTACGGTTTTCCTCGCATTGCACCCCTAACTTTCTAATATCTACAGTTTAACATTCAATCCGAATAACCTACGGCCCAGGCCTGACTCTTACGATGAAAAAAATTTTTAAAAAATCTTAGCCTCCACGGAGATTTGAACCGGAGACCACGACGTTCGTATGCCAGTGCTTTAACCGCTAAGCTTTCCAGTCCACTATACGGAAACACGGTACGGAGGCAACCATATCCAACGTGTCTGTCTATCGCCGTACTTCGAAGTTATGAGACAACATGTGTTATTTATACAGATAATTTTTCAACCAAATGTAGAAAGTATTTTTCTCCTTGTTTCAAAGGATAAGTGTGCAAAGTTTCATCGAGATCGGATGAAAACTGTGGATTTGTATGAAGAACAAACAAACTAAGAAACAAACAAACAAACAAACAAACAATCATACATTCATCTTTATATATAAAGATTGTGTTAAAATATGGTTGAGACAAATCAGATGTAACGAGAACTGAACTGATGATGAACAGAAGAACTTATGTTTTGATTTAAGACAGTGGTTCATGATTAGTTCTAAAACTCCCAAATTCCAAATTGTGGCCACGGCCCATTTGACTGCTTGCTTTCACAGAATGTGGCTTCCGGCCTTATAACAGCAAAGAATATGGAATCTTATTCTAACGATTACTTTATCTGAAGATTTCTCAGACACGATGTTTCATGACTTCTGCGCATTTGCGGTTCTGTCAACATTTGGTATGTTTCAATGTTAATTGCATCCTTTATTAAATTTTTTCATTATTGTCAATGTTTTATATATTTAATCAATAATCTACTTTCATTAATTGACACTTTTGAGGAATAAGCTTTTGGATAATTTACATGCTTCCATGTAGTACCGATGATATTTTTTTGAAATTGTTTAATTCTATTTGGCAGAATTATTGATTATTCTACCAAATTTCTAAATTTTCCGGTTTTATACGTCATAAAATAACTTTTTTCTTTACTTATGACTTTACGCCTCGTCGACGTCGAGGTCATTAGAGGCGGGATTTAACTGGGGATAAGGAACGGGAAGAAATTCGTCCATGGTTTGAAGGAAGCATCCCCGCATTCGCCTGGAGTGATTTGGGAGAACCATGGAAAACCCAAATCTGGATGCACGGACGGTGATTGGAACCGCCGTCCTCATGAATGCGAGGCCAGAGAGTTAAGCACTCACCCACCACGTTTTTTCCATAAAACAAGATTGATTAATATCATATACCTTATAATTTAATAATCATCTGATTTGGAATGTAGTTTTAGATGTAAACAACTTGTATTCCAAACTAAGGCGCGTAGTGCAGGGCTACGACTTATTGAATGTGTAGACATAGTAACAATCTACCAATTCCAAGATGCCTAAGCTTCCAATTCCAAGAACACCGTACAGAGAAGTGTGAGAAAATCGAAAAAAATGGACAAGAGGTCCAGCGTAGGGGCTAGCTCCACGTGCCGTAGGTCGTCGGTTTGGGTCCAACCGCGGGCATCGTTGTTTAAGTGTTGTCTCTGTGAATGTAATGTCCATCCTGTGGTGTATCTAATTAACTGTAATAGTTTCATACTGGAGATACTGAGAGCACTGAGTGACATAATTACTATCGAGTTGGCTGTATGGCCTCAGATGCCGAAAGCTATTAAAAAAGAAAAAAAAGAAAAAAGAGAGGTACGTACATTGACAATGAAGATATAACAAAGTCAGATGACAGAAATTTTTTTTCTCTCTCCGGTCTCTAGATTGGTTTCATGCAGCCCACTATTTTTTCCTATTATGAGACACTCTTTCCATCTCAACAGTCCAGTTTCAGGACATACACTGGTGATGAGGCGAGGACTGTGTATGGGAGGGATTTCAGACATAAGGAGAGACGTGCTAAGCAATTTAACTCACACAGCGAAAGAATTAAAAGTAAAAACTAGGTGAGTGGGGAAATTACCTTTTTTTATTTTGCTTATGAATTTACGCCTCGTCGACGTCAGTAGAGGCGGGGAAAGGACTGGGGACAAGGAATTAGGCCATGGCATTTTGAAGGAAGCATCCCGGCATTCGCCTGGAATGATTTGAATGAATTTAGACCGATTATGGTTATTCACGGTTCTGAAATCGCTGCTAGAGTGGACAATAGAGGCTCGGCACAAAGGAAATTGTTGCAAATGAATTCAATGACTCCATTGGCGACAGACAGAAATTGCTTCATGATTCATTGCATTATTGTAGAATCTTCCTCAAGCTTTGCGAATTTTCTTTAAAAAATACGGAAATGATTTGGATCCAAATTAATTGATATTAATTTGGTTGTAGGCCATTTTTTCACAGTTTCTGATTTTATATATATATATATATATATATATATATATATATTATATATTTGTATACAGAATGCGTCTATAAAAAAGTTTTTGTGAATGAAACGCGTATGGAGAATTAAAAACATTCAACAGAACAGTTGTTTGTACAAGGCGTTTTATTTATAAATTTAAAACTAATTAATAAAGAACCATCAATTTAAACGTTTCCTCAGGATTATAGCTATTGATTCCTTGGAACCAAATAAGGCGAAATATTAGTAATAAATGGTAAAGGAGTAAATCTTTGAGAAGAAGCATGCAGAGGTACGATATTGCATATAAGACAATTAATATTTAAATCTGACCATCGTACTAGAAAGGATTACACATTACATCGACAAAGATAATATTTACCAAAGATTCTAAAGCCTCAGAAAGAATTAAAGTCGTATTAGTAGTTACTGTATCTCCTAAAAATATAAAATATGAGAATGAAAATCTCCAAAATCGAATATTTATCCTGATTGTATATGAAGGATCTTCTGATAAATTCTACATACAACATTAAATGAGATTCTGTTTCCACAGTATGTTCCAATGGCGACCTAAACAATTGTTGTAACATATTAGGAAGTATATAAAACACACAGAAAGACAAGGAAGATACCAGAACAATAGTGTTAATTTTCTTTAATCACAGACTAGTCTTAATTTAAAAGTTAATAGGGTTTTACAAAGATCTTCCGAAAAAGGTGACTGTACAGATTAAGAAATATTGGAAATGGCATTTATCAATTTTGTGCTGAATTCTTCGTGTTGTTGCTTCCCTTGCCGACATTGTTTACTGGTATCGCGAACGCAGTTCAAAATAAGCGGAAACAAGATTCTAAGTTACGTTAAAAACAATATAATCGAAAAAATGAGGAAAATTTAAAAGATTGATTATTAATAACCCTCATGCTTTGAGTCTTTCCATGTATGCAGGCAAGCGAAAAAATGAATAAATATTAGAAACCTGGAGATTTGTTTATGATTGGCCAGTTGCCGATAAAATCTTTCTGGATAAAAGGTGTAAAAGTTAATTTAGATACTTCAATCATGAACCGTTTACTGTATGGCATATAGTGAGAATTTTGTGATTCATCTGCTGGTGTCTGTTTTTCTAAATAATCGAACAAATAATGTTCTCTAATTTATTTTACTTTGTAATGGAAACAGGGAATTTCATTAGATTTTTATCGTCGTCTGTGTTTATTTGAAGCAATTTCATTCTCTTATCAACAGAATTGTAAAAAAAAAAGAGATCTTTTTAGAAAGAAGAACAGTATCGCAGGTATATTTATGGAATGCAAAAGAAAATTGGAATAGATAGAATTAAAAGGGATTTCTCTTGTACTAAGCATTGTGTTTCGCCAATTATACAAAAACTGTGAATTCTAGTTATGGTGAAGATTTATATGACGCTGTTATACAATTGTGTATCGACATAGGTTCTAGATGCATGAGCAAACCTTACTTGCAGAATTACTTAAGAAGACCCAGAAAAGCAAATAAGCGATTATCCCAGGAGATATCAGAGAAGATAATTATATAATCATATCTCTAATTAGATACGTACCTTTCCAATTTCTCCAGAACACATACGAGACAAATATTTCACCCGTAATGCAACTACCAAGAAGTTTGAGAATGATACGACCCGGTGCTACTTCAGAATCCATCTGGCCAATCATCAGAGCATATTACTAGTACGAAACTTGTACGCAAGAGGCGCCCCTTCCATGTTTGATCACTCACTCTGGTGCATTATGGCAATAGGGGGATCCGGCTCTTCAAGTTAAATACAATGGACTTAACCTCAGAACAAACTTTGTTTGGTTGGGTTAGATTAGATATGTTTGACTTACAATAATTTTATGTTTCTAAGGTCTTCTTAGTTATGATTTTGTTTACCAGTATGGGATATTTCGTTGTTAGTTATTAGTAACACATTCATCTCGTATTCTGTCCTACTTCTCATGACACACTCAATAGTACGTAGAACTGCCACCTACTCTCCACAGAGCTGACAACATGCACCCAAATAACAAGGCTTTTACCATCACAAAGTAGTGACAAGAAGTGGGACAACGCTTTTCAATTCGTTAGTATACTATTCCCTGCGATTCTTTCACGCTGCAGAAAATCTCATAGCTGGCTAACTAATTTCTTTTTCAGAACAGCCAAACATTTGCTATCAACACTGCTATAATAACTTGGAATCCCGTGACCGCTCGAAATCTGAAGCTCCAATTGATGGAGAGAATCTTACCGTTAGGTGAAAGTCCAAAACGAATGTCATAATGCAGGAGAAGTAACATAAGGATCAAACCGATAAAATTTCGTATCCATCATTCACTTTTGCACGTGCCGAGGGATACGAAAGAAGTCAGATTTATTATTCAAATTCATAATTTGTTCGCCTCAGGATCGGTGTAGATAAGTTCAGATTGGTTTACTGTTAGTTTTAATTATTTGAGATCTTCACGAGAGTATAATGCAATCGCAAGAATTTCCCGTCAAGGATTAGTTTAAAATCTGAAGACACTTCTAAAACGAAGTGGCACAGGTAACTCCAGTGACGCTGGTGCAAGGGCTGTCTATCCAACGATAACATGTTAATTCGTGACCGTGGATTTTCTGGTCAAATTGCAGTTCACACTCTGCTGTAACACTGATTCAGTGAGGCAGAGATAAACTTTTATAAGATTGGAAACTGAAGGAGAGGCATTCACATTTACTAACTTCTTCTACGGACGCCTTGCCAACGTCCTGGCTTAGGCGGTTACTATGAGGAATGCCTGGGAAGTGAGTGGGGGGGGGGGGGGGGGTGGTTCCGAGCCAGGCCACGTAGCTTCTTATTCGTATTATTTGTCACAGTTAAAATAAGGTACAGAACACACAACAGCATGTGATTATTTATTTCCGTCATTGTACTATCTCCATATGTAATTTACGATAGTCTGACAGTGAATGCCCACGCCATACTCCACACACACTGGGATTAACAAAGCACAAACTGGTGATTAATATCTGTGCACAATCACCTCTCCTAGCCAGTTAACCCCGTGCCGTATCCACGCTACGACATAGATATAAAACAATCCTTTATATATATTTTTCTCGTACAAACACGGATACAACTGAATTAAGTAAAAGTGACATTTGATAAAATGCGTGGCAGTATTTCCAGGGAAATCAAATCAAAGCACGTTGCCTTGCAGAATGCACTAGAATACCATCACGTGTTGCAATAAAAAATCCTAAGCTTTCCTCACTAATGGCTTCTGCTAGTCAAGCAGTGGTAACGCTCGGACCTGGCACTCGCGAGGACGTGGGTTCGAATCCCCATCTGACCATCTAGATTTCTGTTTTTCATAGCTTCCAGAAATCACTCTTGGCGAATGTAGGGAAGGTTTCTTCAAAAGACCAAGGTCGAGTCCCTTCCAGTTCCCTGTCATATATTCTCTACCGAATCTAATGAACTACGCAAATTGGGGGAAAATTTCACAATATCATCAAGCAGCAAATAGGCTCATTAGGGATTCTGCTACTGGTATTACATGCACTGTACGAAACTTAAGTAGTCTCATGTTGTCAGGAATCGTTTTTCACTGTCCGTCACCACCTGGAAAATTTCTTGCCCCAAACAGCATTTCGGACATAACAACCAACATCTAAACGTTGCTAAGGTTGCTAAGAAAGTTCTTGCTAAGGGGAATACTTTGTCATATCTGCGAACGGCTTGAAATACTGACAAAACTTTTGGGGTGTTTATTCGTTAACAGTGACAATAGCTCAGCTAAGAAGAAATTCAGGAGCGAAATTCATTCAAAGAAGCGGTTTAAAACAATAATAGACGTATGTTGAAGTAATTCTATGGGATACAAGAATCTCTGTTGAAATTAATTGTCGTGACTGGATTGCCAGTCGAGCTAATTATCTTACAAGGGAAAAACGAGAATACTGATCAAGATCAAACAATTTTTATAAGTGGGTAAGAGATCCCTGGCTTTATGTTCGAAGCAGTTCGTTGTAACGTGTGTCTGCTTGAGAGAAAATTAAGAATATCAAACGGTTAATATCCCCTCATATGAAAACTAGCGCGATCCGTGGTAACGTTTTTAGCCTTCTATACTGGAGGATCGTGTTCGATTCCCCTTATCTCATTTTTTTTTTTTGAATTTATAATTTACGATATATTTTTCAAATACGAATTTCTATTGATTGACGATTCGTGGTCAGTACAAATTGATAACACCTGTTTTTTTATTTTTTTACTTATGGTTTTACGCCTCGTCGACGTCGAGGTCATTAGAGGCGTGATGGTAATGGGGACAAGGAACGGGAAGGAATTCGGCCTTGGCCTTTTGAAGGAATCGTTCCTGCATTAGCCTGGAGTGATTTGGGGAAACCATGGAAAACCCAAATGTGGATGCCCGGACGGAGATTCGAACCAGCGTCCTTCCGAATGCGAGGCCAGAACGGACAGCACCCGATATTTTCTTTCATAGTCAAAGGGACATACAATATTATTATTGTGAAATGTTCACAGCTCTGTCAACCTCGTGTTATTTAGCTTTACCATGGTACTAAAGTTTTTACTACATGGCAGCAGAATGTAATGATTTTATTATAAGCGCATCGGCAAACAGCGTCTTGTAAAGACTATAAAAATTTATTCACCATTATTCATAAATATTCAAGTGTGGCATTTTTTTAAGGATAATTGAATACACTTGGCTTGATTCAAAAGTAATCGAACATTTAGTGACGTTTGTTTGCCCATACTTGCAAGGAAGTTTCGCTCATAAAATGTGCTCTGCAGGCCTGAATTTTGCTTTAAATGTTTTTATGCTATGGAGCCAGACTGTAACAGGCCAGTATGATTAACACCGGAAAGGAAGATAAATATGATTTTTATGACGAATACCGTCCAAAGTTGCAGTTGTGGATAAAAAAAGGAGTATTATGCACATGATAATATGAATTGATGAAAAAAAGTTTAATCGTATCTTCGTTAAAATGAACTCCAGTTAAAATAAACTGTTTGGGGCTTTTGTTGGGACGGAAGACCTATTATGAATTACTTTTCCATGAAACCGCATGTTGCGCCTAGATCGTGAAATAACACCACGCTGGCTGGAGTCATGCCGGCCGTCGTGGTTACGGATTTTAGACGGTTTTCCTCAGTCACAGGGACGGTTCCCAAACTACAGATTTCACGGACAAAACTACACATATCATACAAAACATAAGTTACACAAATCGCAGACAGATGGCACTACTTAAGTTCCCCCAATTACTCAAGGAACTGATAATCTTTGGTTCCAACTACCCAGGTGAAACATTGGACAAATTCTTAATTACAAGCTATGATGAGAATCAAGGCTTTCCTTAATCCGATGGGCCCATTTCCAAAGAATAGAAACCTACAAATCCAAACCTTTTAAACAGTAACCAAAAATTTTCTAAAGTAAAATGTGAAGTGCCAGATTATGTAAAAATACTGAAAATGTATTAAAAGAAAAACAAAAACCGATAAAGATTTTCGGGAGCATGAAGATCCAAACCCCGCCTTTCCGCGTAAAGAGCGAGTACCTTACCACAGAGTGGTGACAATAAGGACATTAAAATTTAAATTACTGGCCTCTGAAAGAGGGTGTAAAATAAAGCTAAGAGAAGCCTGCAGTCTAGTCTTCATCCTGGGCTTCGCAGCCATTCTACTTTGGCTCTAGTTTTGAGGAACTTCTCTTCCATTATTCGTAAGGAGCAGAAATGCCACCCAACCTCCCGCATGGTGGAACATCAGTCAACGCTGTTAGAATGCTGTGTTCCCACAACGATTAATTTACGATAGTTTGACAAGAGAAAACAGCACAAAATGTCTTCTGGAATCAATGGGGGGAAAAAAGCTACGTGCCACGAGGAGAGGGGGGGTTTAACAGGAGGCCAAAATGGATCTATGTGGTATATGGACGCTCCCTAAGCCTCAGGTTACCAAGGTAGCAAGTTGTACCTTGGGTACTAGGTTGCCTTTTCCACTGGAAAAAGAATTGAAATGAAAAAGACCTAGCGGCCGGCCCAGGAGGAGATGATTGGATCTACAGGTGAGAGGTGTACCATAGTGTAGAGTCTGGATAGACAAAGGTGGCGAACGCTCTTACATCAATCCAGGGAAACTGGAGATGGATGGTGATTTGGTATGATATACGCAAATGACATATCATTTATTTATTTTATTATTTATTTATTTATGACACAGGCCCATATATGACCATGTAATCTAGTAATATCTTAAGAGAAGTGATTGTAGATGAGTTGAGTAATTTTTATACGCATAGTGTGTGTCGCTCCGTGTAGTACCTGGTGCCGGTCAGTTAAAATTAGTATGTCGGTCCACAGAATTTATTAATTACGGTTTTACACTTATGATTCTGAACAGCCGAAATTTATCAACTAATTGCAATAAAAATCCTGGACTGCTGCAGTTGCTGTTGCTGTCGATACAGAAAATTTGATTGAAATGCGATCTGAAAAAATTGCTATCATAATAATTCCCTGTTGCTGTAATGGCCTGGTGACTGGATTTCTATTAGCCACCATAACCTAACTACGTAGAAGGGACCTACAGTTTAACGTGGAATCCGAACCACGGAAGCTTTTTGGCGTACTTTACAATTATACAGCAAGCTATGCTAGAGGTGAAGGTCGGATTAAGGGCCTACGAAGATAGGGATTCGAACCGGGTACCTTTCAGACGCCTTAACCAATGAGCCACCACACCGCTCGAAAATCTGTTCAAAGATGCGGCTGCGTTGATTTTATTATTGTTGAAATTGCTCAGATCATAGACAAAAACTATCATGTATTCTCGAGTAAGAGCACATTAATGCCCTTTATTTTCGGGAACTTTTCGATTTCGTACTTAATCGCCGTTTACTGAAATCAGTGGTAGACGGAATGTCGGATGGGTTTTGTTTCTAGAGTCAAGGTTTAATAAAAAGGCGTTCGTAATCCAGTTCACTTCGAATTGGCGGCTCAAGGTCATTTTCCCCTGACCCGCTCCTCACCATCCCACCTCTCCGTGAGTATGATGTTCGAGGAAGTATGAACACTCAATCTCAGTGGTAACTCCACAGTAAGATTATACACTTTACTATTTAGCACTGAAAGGAGTTTAGTGGGTGAGAGGTTACCTTCAGACCATTAGGTCTATCCAGTGTTAGGATTTCCAGGTTATTCCAAATCACTCTAAGCGAATGCCTGAATAGTTCACTCGAAGACCATCGTCGATTTCTTTCCCGTTTCTTATCGAAAATCTTGCCCTGTTTCTAATGACATCATCGTCGACAGCCAAATAGCCCTATTTTTTTTTTCCTGAAAATCTTTCCGCAAAGGGAAAGCATTGGATGATGAGATAGAATCCACAGGGAGTTTAATTTTATCTCTAAATGGAATGATAATTGGTTATTTGACTTCATGACGAGATCAACGCTGTTTCTATGGAATGTACTGCCATAAACACTCGGTTAAGATCGTAATTTTGGCAAATATGTAAGCGCAAAGTTTAATAGTAATGTGCAATATTATGAAGGCATTACTCAAATTGCATGAGAATGTGATAAGGAAATGTAACGAAAGTACGAAAGAGAAACGTTACTAAAGAACAGCGCAACTATTTTTTAAATACTGTGGTGATGTATGGGTCACACATTTGAAAGGTAATGCGACGGTCTTAAATAAGCTCAGATCCCAGGCGCGCTTCAGGTAATTTAAATTTATTTGAAAGACAGCAGTCGCCGTGCTACAGCGAAGCGGACTGGTGGTTCAGTGGTAAAGGCGTCTGACTGGAGATCGAAAGGTCCTCCATTCGTATCCTTGTATTGGTAGGGATTTTGAAAGGCCTTTAACCTGATATTCACCTCTAGCATAATTTGCAATCCAGCAATGCGTGATCCTTCATCATTTGACATTCTGACAGTTCCCGCACATAATTAAGTGGATCCGGAACCCGTAAAATGGGGCGGGAACGTGTTTCAGTCTGCTTGACCTTGCCTCCGTGTGTTCGCTTTCTGGCCCGAATATCTCCTCTACATGTTGTATTGCCGCGTTAATAAATATGTTTCTTTTTGTCGTCCTTTGTGTTTCGTAAGATAATACATTTACATTTGTTTGTTTTTGTTGAATACATTACTTCGTTCTTACATACATTACTATAATTTGAGTTATGTTGCCTATTTAGTACTTTTTTTTTTTACTGTTTTCTAAGATATTTTCTATGTGTCGTGTATGTCATAATTTTTATGTGTCATGCATGTCACATTTTTATGTGTCATGCATATCATTTGAACTGTATTTCTACCATCAACACTTATGTAGTAAACTTATTCTATTCTAACCTAAAACGTAGGTACGAACCTGATGATCTGTTTGTGTTTGGCTTTTATAATTTTACTATTTACATTGCAATTACTAGTCAAATATGAACTGTATCTGGAAGGGTGTAATGGGTTGTGTTCCTGTTTTATCTATACACGCATTTTTCCCTCTTTCCTTTTTCCATCTACTAATTTCAACTTTAAATTCTTTTGGCGTTTTTGTAAATTATTCATTATTTATCTCTGTGATTTGTTCCAATCCCCGACCCCCTTACCTACGAAAGAAAATCTTCTCATATCCTTATTCCTGAAATCGAATGCCAGTTTGTGGTCACATGTACCTCTCCTAATTCTTCTACCGATATCTTTCCACGCCTCATCACCAATATACGCCTTGTATATTCCCATGACTCTCTTCGCCCTCCTCCTGTCTTCCAATGAATCCCATTCCAACTCCTCCATCATATCACCTACTGATTGTGTTCTGTGAAAATTTTCAGAGACAAATCTATCAGCCCTGTATTTAATACCCAAAATGTAAGTCCCATACTACATCATCATATTAAACCAATGTTTTGTAACTCAATTCCTTTACTTTTCTAGTACATCCCCTCATCACTCTCTCCAACAAGTTAAGGATTTTGAAACGTTTTCCTGCTACCTGACCAACCTGTCCTGCCCAGTTGAGTTTGTTCAAGGTATTTACATTTCTTTCCCCACCTTATAACTATAATCAGTCTTTAGTTTACTTTTGTGCACCTAATAAGCTGACACTTCTTTGCATTTATCTTCATCCCATGTTGACCTACCCACTAAGACATCCAGCAGGTGTTCACAGTCTTCTTCCGTTTTGATCCTGTTGTATAGATTATGTCATCTGCAAACAACCTTACTTGTGATAGTAATCACTATCATTCATTAGAATGAGAAACAGCAATGGTCCCAATACGCTACCCTGTGGCACTCCGATTTTCACATCAGCTTCTGTTGATACTGCGTCTCCTACCATAACCTTTTCCTTTCTACCTTTTAAGAATTCTTCTGATCAACAAATCATATTTTCATCCGCTCAAAAAGTTTTTATCTTATTTTGCACTATTTTATGGCTCACTCTATCAATTGCCTTTGACAGATCCAGTGCTACACTATCATTTTGGCCTCCCCTGTCCATTTCATCCGAAATATCTTGCACACAGTCTACTAACTGAGATTCGCATGAGTATCCTTGCCTGAAGACATGTTTCCGACTTGAAAAACACTTACGTTCATCACAGATACTTCTGATGCGGTTGTATATTAGTCTTTCCATTAATTTACCTACCACTGATGTCAAGCAGATTGGCCTGTCATTTTTGACCCCCCCTTTTACGGACCGCTACTACTATCGCTCTTTTCCAGGCCAAATTTAAATAACGTTTCAAGATAAGATATATTTTCACATTTTGCTAACTTTAAGATATCCGTAGTAATATTATCTCTACCAGCCCCTTAATTGTGAAGTATCGGATGTATTTGATAGGTCTACATTCATCAACTATACGTCAAATTCCAGGGATAACATTCACACTCTGAAAAATAATAATCTTAATACATCAGTTCGCTGTCGATGATCTAGAACTCTCTGGCTTCATCAATAATCTGCAATACTTCTGCGAGACATCAACTTAAATAGTTCATTCATATATTCACAACTTAAAAACTATCGATTACTTATCGTTTGTATGCTTTCAATACATATATCTCCTTCCAAACATTAATAATAATTTATTCATACATTCGTGCACCTTCATTGTAATAGGGCTTATACTTTCAAATATAATTACAGGCTAGTTAATCCCACCAATATCAATTTTACGTTTATCTACCGTCTTCACTATCTTTCTGTAACCATCTTTTTTGTGATAAACAGACTGCCAACTAAAGATCCCCCTTTTCCAGTGGTTTGACGAGCTTTGCCTTTTAAAACTCAAATGTCAGAGTTAGTTTTATAGTTTTAAGTATTTAATAAATGGGAATATGATATAATATTGAATTTGATGAATAGTAGTTTAGAAAAAGCTTTTGAAAATGTTAAGTGGGACAAGATATCCAACATTTTAAAGCAATCATGTGTAAAATATCGAGATAAAAGAATAATTTATATAAGAATCAAGTGGCCATAATAAAAGTAGATAATCGTGAGAGACATACATTAGTTAAACAGGGTGTGGGACAAGGTTGTAGTCTTACTCCATTAATATTCAAACTGTATGTAGAGGAAGCAATACAGGAATTAAAAGAAAAAAATTAATGTGGCATAAGTGTTCAGGGAGAAAAAAATCAATATGCTACGATTTGCTGGTGACATTATCATACTAGAAGAAAAGACTGAGGATATTGACAAGTTACTGAAGGAGGATTTTGGACTAACTATAAACTAAAACAAGACAAAAGTGATGAATTGTAGCACAAATGATAGCAAAAATAGTAAATTAAATATAAAAATAGGATCCGATACGATAGAAGAAGTAAAATTACAACTGGTGGCCGAAGCAGGAATGATGTTAAAAACTGAATATCACTAGCGAAAAGAGCATTTATGAAAAACAGAAATCTTTTAGTTTCAAATATTGAAATAAAACTCAGGAAGAACATTTTTAAAATACTATGGTATTTGTGGAGCACAGCACTTTATGGCAACGAAAGTACGAAGTGGATGTGTTTAGGAAATTATGGGTGAGAAAAGAAACTTGTGGATCGGTCATGAAAAAGAAAAGACAGTATGGTGGTCACATTTTTAGACAAGAGGGATTGATTAATTTGTTAGTGGAGGGAACAGTCGAAGGAAAGAACTGTAAAGGTATTCAAAGATTAAAATATAAGAAACAGATAATCGAAGATGTAGGTTGTAAGGGGCATGTTGAGATGAAGAGGTTAGCGCAAGATAGGAAGGGATGGAGGATTACTTCAAACCAGTCGAGAGACTGATGGCAGCAAAAATGTATGTCACCTGGCGGCCGAACAATCCTTTAGGATCTCCCGGCCAACAATGGTGTACGATGATTTGATTTTGACCGTGCTTCACCGTTCAGTGTTGCAAAATATTTGTTCCAGCACTATTCATTGTTAGGAAAATGGACTAATCAGATTCAGAGTTCTGAGTTGTTTAACAAATGAACATGGGTATTGCTTCATGCCACTGGCGATAACGGAACTAAATACAGTGATCTCTACCTAATACTCATCTCAGTGGCGCCTCTCGTAGGTTCAAATCCCCGTCCGGCCTTGACTTTCCATTGCTTCCCGGAGAAGGCCGGGATAGTTCCACCAAACTGCGATGGCCGAATTCCTTCCTGTTCATTGCCCCAACCACTGCCGTCTCTAATGACGTAGAGTCCTAAACATGTTGCATGTGGATGCACCCAGGTCGCCTACTGCCTCTGTAATGCTCGCTGCAACATATCCGAATTAAACCGTGGTGCAAAAAACTGCTAAGGGATCGTTCACAAATCACGTTGCTCGCTCTGCCTGGGGGTAGGGGGGGAGTGTTGCGTAGAAAGCTGCGTTGAGCTACGCGGAAGAGGGTCAGCTTTTCTTTCATGTTATTTGTCACAGTTAAAACAAGGCACAGAAGACACAACAGCATGCGAATATTTATTCCCGTGATTTAATTATCTCTGTATGTAATTTACGATTGTCTAACAAGAGGAAACAGTACAAAATATCTTCTGGAATCAATATGGAAAAAGTTACGTGCCATGCGGGGAGGGGGAGGAGGTATACAGAAAAAAAAACCACGTCAGGTTACGTGGGGGGGGGGGGGAAGGGGGTTCACAGGAGGCCAAAATGGAGCTACGTGCTTTATGGACGTTCTCTAACATTCATAGTTCACCTGAAAATAAATCATAGGCGCTGGCGACAACACCTTCATCGCCTGAACCTGCGAGTGAACACACTGCCGTAAGGGCAACAGCTACCGACATCAATACCAACTCTTCTAGCTTCAAATAACATAAACGTATACCGGCTTTTGTATAACTTTGTCTTCAGAAATAACATAAGCATCTAAACAAATTCATACTGTGGTGACGTTGACGGAAAGATCCGTATTCCTGTAAAACGTGAGGACAAGATAATTCGTGTCTAACTCTATATATGTTGGTACACATGTAAATAGTGAAATATGTGAAAGTGAACTTGTAAAAATGTTTAAGTGTAAGATGTGTAAATATGTTAAAGCGCACAAAGTTAACAAAACAATCTGCCTCTAACTCCGCATGTGTGGACGTTGGCACATGTGTAAAGATGTTAAAGTGTATATGTAAATACGTTAAAGTGTATGAAATGTAAATGTGTTAAAGTGTACAAGGCGCATGTGGTATGGCTACTTGCCAAGTAAAAAGAAAAAGAAACAAACCAATTGGTAGCCATTGGGGAATATCAATGGAAATGGAAATCTAAACCTATGAATATCATACGCGCGACACATCATACTTAAACCTACAAATATACTAATTAACATAATTCCGTGTGGACGTAATGACTTTGTGACAGTGTTTCTGTTGGATGCGCATTCCTCCCCTGTCTTAGCCACGTTAACCTAATCCGGCAGTGCTACCAGGTACAGGGGACCTACAATTTAATGTGGAATCCGAACAACGGAAGCGCTCTAGCGTACTTCAAATTACACAGTAACCTGTGGCAGAGATGAAGGTCGTGTTAACGAACTATGAAAATCCCCATCGAAACAGGGATTTGAACCGGGGTACTTTCGTTTCCCAATCAGACACCTTAACTACTGAGTTACAAGACCGTTGACATTAGCATGTCGGTGACAAGAACTAATAAGATTTTACCCATTCAAAGTCGCCTGGAGCCTCTAAAAAAGTTTTCACTTCAAAAACAAAAAATCTAACTTAATCCACAACCCGAAGGTTGGTCGAATCTTCCAAGGAGATGTACCAAGCTATTGTGCCAGAGGCAGGAAGGTCGATTCCTTTCCTCAGGGACCTGCACCTTGAACCACGGAACGTCCCGGCGTAGATCATATAATCAAATACAACTCCTAAAAATTCCTGATCACCACGGGATTTGAAACGGCGACCAGAGAGAGAAACTTAACCGATGAGCTACCAGACCACCTTGTTTTAGAGTATACATGAGCTAAGTACTATTAAATCGGGGGGGGGGGGGGGGGTGAACAACGTTGACATAAATTAAGGTGAGGGGGAAAAAGGAGGAGAGGATTTAGGTTTATGTAAATCAAATGTAAACAGTTTTTTTGTTTTAAAGATCACGTATGCTAAGTTCCATCAAAATCGGATAAAACTATGTATTTCTATGAAGAACATTGCCAAAAGACAAACAAACATTCATTTCTAGAAATTAGACACAAGTATAATCTATCCTTTGACTGCTATCCAAGCGCAATACGCCATACTTATAGTTATTACAGCATGTGAACTGTTTGCGTGGGTGTAGTGAGTCAGCGTGGCCGCGGCGCTAGTGCAGCCATCGATTGTGGCTGCAGCGCGTCGCGACGCGGCTTGTCGCGGCGTCAGTGTTGGGTCCGGCGCTGGGCGAGGAGGGCGCATTAGCTGGTGAGTACGCGCAGCGTAGCACTCAACTCCTTACGTATCACATTGTTGTGAAACTTGTATACAGAAAATGTTTCGGTCGCGTAGGGGCTAGAGTACAGACTCCGCGTGCCGAGGGTAGCCGGTTCGAATCCGGCCTAGGGCATGGGTGCTCAAGTGTTATATGTGTCTTCTACGAATAAGCTCTTGGAAGTTCACGAATATGCAGGTTGATCATATAAAAAACGCAGAAGATGTTATTTTGGCTAACCGGCTGAAAGCCATTAATAATAATAATGTATATTTCGAAAAGTGCGCGATCGTCAATCTACCCACGCTACGCTGTGCTTACAGGTAACACTTTTACTAAAATACGTACAGTACACATTCGTCATTGCGGTTCGGCTAGGTTATTGTTGAAATTCAAAACAAACGGACAGTCACTTATTGGAAATCTAGATGTAAGTATTTGTGTTTATTGTTACAGTGAGTAAAGGGCATTAACAAAGGAAATAGACACTTTTTCCTATTAGAAACACTTTAAAATAGTAAAATAAATAACGATTCGAACTTAAGTAAGTCCCATGGTGTCCTTTCCTGTAATGCTACTCCAGGACACCTGAGGCTCTGAAAGAAAGGTTTCAGATTTATCTGAAAATATGATAGTAACCTGTTTCATCTCTAAGTTGGAAAGTGAAGCTATCACACTCTTATGTACTTTAAGTTAAATAAGTAAATAGCCATTGTACCTTAAGTTATTTAAGTATATAGGCAAATGCGATTTAGGAAAGAAAGATAAAAATTTTCACTTTACTAGTAATTTTTCCATCCGCGGACTGAAGGTTGAGATATATAATTTTTTTTTATTTGGGTTTAGACCTGGTCGACATCCAGATCATTAAAGGAGGTAAAGAACTGGGGGAAAGAGTGGGAAGGAATTCTTTAGAAGGAATTTTTTCCGGTATTTGCCTCAAGTGATTTCGGGAAACCATGAAAAATCGAAATCTGGTTGGTGGAACGGGGATTCGAACCGGCGTTCTCCCGAATGCGAGACCAGAGCGTTAATCTTACATTGGTAAACATTCTATAGTTGTTCACAAACGGTGTTACTGACAGATACGGAAATCTTCAAGATAGCAAACGCCTTAAGACTTCAAGAGTCCACAGGTGTTGAATCAACTTTACTAATAATTTCGCATCGATATGTAAGCATCTAGGAAAAGAGAGTTGTAGGCTCTGTATCTGAAAAGTCGCTATTCAGAAAATATACATTGGTATGGTTTTTCTGAACGACGTGCTCCAAATAATGGTATTCTCTTTCCTGCTGGTCTTTTTACAAGCAAAAACGAAAAGATTTTCCTCTGCAGATTAAAAGTTTGTTTATAACAATCAACAAAAACGATGCTAAAGCGGGATTTTTGAATGAGAGTTCGTGATGACCGGAGCGGTTTCTTGATCCTATCGAGACAGACCGTACCCCAAATTACTCCTTTGTAAATTCCATGACGAATAGTCCCATTTCGATTCGATGTCGACGAGACAAACTGAAAAGTGGTTTCCTTGACTTTCGAGGAAGCCTATGGGAATGTCAAACTACCGCGTGCATGGTGTCTGGAGGATACCGTCCGGCCATCCATATTGGGGTTTTCCATGGTATCCCCAAATCACTCTAGACGAATGCCTGGACGCGTCCTTCAAAAAGGCCATGGCTAAATTCCTTCCCATTCTGGCTCTAATGATCTCGACGTCGACGAGGCATAAAGCAATAAGTTAAAATAAAAAGAAGTGATTTTCTAGTATTCCAATACGTGCCGCTATAGTTTAACTTCCATATTCCACAGCGAGATGCAATTATGTTTTGTTGACGGGCCGATTTTACTCATATTTGCAGTAAATGTTTTTGGTCTACAATAAATTGTTTTAGTGTTCTTATCATTCGGTAGGTTGAATGCGGTACATTTCACTTTGATGTTAAGTTGGAAAGCTGATAAATTAAATATAAAGATTTCCACAAATTAGTAAACATCATCGTATTAGTTTCCTTGCCCCACTGGCGTTGTGTTAATTGTGACATAATAGGTTTATGAGTCAGTTAGTATCAGTGAAATCTACTCAAGGCATTATTGAGCTTTTAGTAAAACAAAACAAAATAACCATTTATTGTTATAAAGTTATTCTTGGTAAGACATAGATAGGTTGAATACGAGCAGAGAAGGAAAATTTAATTACGACACCATGTCGGTCAGAGGGTGAGTTACAGTGGCTTGTCGCGACACCTAAAGCACGGAGGGCAACGGCAATGGAAACTGCCTACTTTCCACCAAGCGTCGAAGGATAAGCACGAAAAAAGATGCCTCTCTTGCATCACGTTCCTGCTAGTTAGATGCTCCAAGTTGGAGAATGTAATAGGGAATTGTGGGATTGCTCAAATTTCTCCTCGTTCACGATAGGCCATATGATAACAGAAAACAATGCACATGAGTTACTTGTAAAACAGATTAACCATAGTCTCACACATTGGTACAAGTGGAACACATTTTCGTAGAATAGAGAATTTTTAACTTAACGTTTTTCGATGCGACAGTTCCCATGTCCATAACGCCTGTGATAAATGTTCTAACGCTAAGTTTCCCTCTTTACACTCAGTCGCTATTGTTCGCGGATACCAGAGTCCATAGCTTTTGTGTCTCTTGCTAAAAGGGCAGGTAGCTTGCATCTTATTTCTGACAAATTCCGTGCTCTGAGAAATATTCAATTTTCACATGACCGCTTGTTGCATCAACAATTTTCACATTATCGCTGGGTTACAACAATCCATAAACTGATATGCTGGTTGTCTTCCGTGTTAGTTTTCTTATTACTATTTTTCTACATCTCTGTTATACCAGTGATACTAAGTTATTAACTAACGTTACATGTCAAATCTGTCATAAATATCTGCATTAGATGCAAGCAGTGTTATATGAATGACTTAAACCAATGTTGCTTTAAAAATATTCCTCTTGTGGATTTGATAAGGATTCGGAATATCATGGTCAAAGTGGAACATATGTCTCTAGCAAAGAACTAGGAAAGTGGAAACGTACGCTTTCACTGTTTGCAAAGTAAAAGAAGATGTGACGTTAATACCTCGATGCATGGCTTCAAAACGAAGTTACAAGAAACTGCAGAATAAATTACGCCTTATCTTAATTTCGATCTCCAGTTGTGGATCATTAGTGGATTTCCAAGGTACATCGTCTGGTTTATAATAGGCCTACTTGTAAACTGAGGTGAAGGGTTTTATTTATGTATTAATTACGCAGAAACGCACATCTATACTAACAACCCTGACAATTAATATATAATTATATAAGATCTGCGCCATACTGAATATAGGGGTGGGCATGAGGGTGTAGTTATTTGCTTTGAAGTATAATGAGAGGTCGCAATTTAACCAGATTCAATGGCGCCCGTTCTCATTACGATTTTTAGGCGGTTTTTCGAGATCATTCAGGCAAATGCTGCGACGGTCAGCACTTTACACCAACACGCAAAACAGCTTTCGTATTACACAAAAATAAATTAGAATCAAGTCACAGTTTCAAGCCTTGTGTGACATTTCCTGATAATGATTAGTGTTTCATGGCTTCCAGTATCCTGACGTTGATTCAATGGACGCTGAAGACCTGCTTTATCAAGATGATGGAAATTCGACGCTCTGAATTTGAAATATAAGCACGCTTTTACAATTACGTTTCCTCAAAACTGTGATCTTCCTCGTTGTGTGCATCAAAAAATACGTAATTATAACCTATGTTAAAGATTTTCTGATGCGACTACTATTTTTTTTTTTTTTTTACTGCTTTACGTCTCTCAACAACGAGGTCTTTAGAGACGGGAAATGATGGGGGCAAGGAATGGGAAGGAATTCGGCCATGGCCTTTTTAAGGAAGCATCCCGGCATTTGCCTGGAGTGGCGACTACTAAATACCAAGCATGGTGGGTGAGCCTCACATTCTGGAGGACGCAGATTCACCCCAGGTGATTGCCGGGATGGTTCCTACGCCCGCGTCTCTAATGAACTCTTATGTCCACATGGCGTAAAGCCATAAAAAAGCGACTAGTAAATGATTTAAAAATGTTTATCGATATTTTTCTGATGAACTTGAGAACGAGGTGGCTGGCATGTTGCAGATCCTGTTTCAATCAGACCAGTGTCAATTATTCATTAGCTGCATCATCACGAAGATACACCATGTGATTTGATGTAAAATTTAACTGAAATAGTTGCTGTATATTTTGATTTTTTTTAATTCATAGATCTTAAAGGTTTCAGTAGATTTGATTTCACACTTTTGTATATACGATCTTGCTCGAGAAATTTATCGGATGTAATATGTACACTTACTCACCGGCTTGCAGTGTTAGGAAAGCCTGATCACTGGCCATTTTATTTCTAACAATAAATTCAGTTTCCTTAAAGATAATAAGGCATTTTTAACATTCCTCTTTATCCTTTCTAAGATCCTCGTGATAAGGACGTTAGTATGACCCAAATAAAATGAAATTTTCTGAGATAAGACGTTTACACAACCATTAAATGTCAGATGCGAATAAGATTTTCCTATTTTAAGGCAAAAAAGGATAAAAGTATTAATTTAGTAACAAAACGAAATTACAAGTTTTATTATATGTGGTGACAGTTGGATTTTGCTAATGTACAGCCCACAGAGGTGGCGCAAGAGTTATGCGGAAATGGCAAAAAAAAAAAAAAAAAAAAAAAAAAAAAAAAAAAAAAAAAAAAAAATTTTCTAGGGAGTAAGAAAGGATATTCTATTAAAGTTTTCTTTGCTACTTGTTGCGCTAAGATTAGCCAATTAGCTCTATTGAAAAATAGTAAAAGTTAAATCGAAGTATAACTTTGTGAATAATATTCATATTTTTTTTCTGACCGTGTATAAGAAAATGATATGGCCATTCCTGATGCCACCCCACTTCAGCTCACAAAATTATAGTTTTATCAGGTTTCACTCCGATCGCGTAATAATTATTTTTCTTGTGCTTTGAGATAAAAATATAAATATTGACTGCTGAAGAATTTTCAAAAGGATTGTTCATAATTACGTAAGAAATAGCACTGTATTAGGATGACACATCAGCAAAAAAAGGTCAAACAGTAATCTACATTATTCTGTCAGAAATGTTTCTGTACGGTGCCTGAAAAACTTTTTTCTCGTGAAATTTGATCCATTGGGATAAACTGGTCTAACTAGTATAGGAACCGATTTAGATCAAGGCGCTAGCTCATCTCTGTCATCATCATTATCGTTGGGGACCATCTCCAGTTTCCCGGGTTTGGTTTACGAGCCTTGGTTGTTATAGACTATCGTTTTCAGCTGTCTCCTATCCAGAAAAGTTTCTGTGTCCATGATGTATTCCCAATTCCAGCCTCTCCTCTCTATGTCCTCCTTCAGTTGGTCTGTCCATCTTCTTCTTGGTCTTCCCACTGGTCTTTTGCCCACCATCCTTTTTTCCAAATAAGTTTTTGGTAGTCTTGTACTAGTCATTCTCTTGACATTCCCAAACCACCGAAGTTTTGATGACGTAAGTCTCTCTTCCATGGATTCCCTTAGCTCTAGGTTTGATCTAATCTCATCATTCTTTATGTGGTCAAGTCTAGTTTTCTGGAGGGCCGTTCTAAGAAACTTCATTTCACATGCTTGGATCTTGCTAAGGTTCCTTGATGTTAGTGTGCATGTTTCCAAAGCATATGTGAATAGGAATGAAATATGATTTGTACAAGACAATTTTTGTTCTTCTGGGAACCTTCATGTCCCATAGTAAGCCCCGCACGGTACTGTAGAAGTTGGCTCCTTTGGTTACTGTATTCATTATTTCTAACTCACTTCTACCGTTATTAGCAATTATGTTCCCCAGGTAGCTGAATTGGTCAACAACTTCAACTTGGTGGTCTTGTAATTTTATATGACAGTCTGTGTTCTTTCGACTTATTTTTAGTGCTACAGTTTTTTTGATTCAATTTCATTCCATATTCCTTAAACTTATCATTCCACATTTTCAGTTTGTTTTGTATTCCTTCTTCAGTTTCATCCCATACTGCCACATCATCTGCAAACACCAATACCTGTAGATCTCTATTGAATGCTGTCTTTAGTTCTTTTAAGATGTTATTCATCACCGCTATGAACAGAAGAGGTGAAAGGGCACTTCCTTGTTGTACTCCATTGGTTGTACTAAACCATTCAGAGTAACCATCCCCAACATTGACACAGCTCTTGCAGTTATTGTACAGTATTTGGATCTTTCTAATGAGGTACTCTGGTATTTTATGTTTTCTTAGACTTTTCCAGATAGTTGATCCAGGAACATTATCGTACGACTTTTCTAGGTTCATAAACACAATAATTAGGTTTTTTCCTCTTTCCCAATATTTTTCTACCAGCATTCTCAAGGCAAATATTAGATCTGTTGTGCTTCTTCCAGACCTAAACCCATGTTATTCCTCTTCTAAGATGGGCTCTAATATTGTTCGTACTCTAGCTTCAACCATCTTTTCCATAATTTTGAGGCCGTGGGATAGGAGGTTAATATCTCTATAGTTTTCACTTTTCCTTCTGTTCCCTTTCTTGAAGATAGGAATTATCACCCCTTTCGCCCAGTCTTCTGGTATTTGGTTATTCCATATTGCTCTGAGGACTCTATACAGTCATTGTATCCCTGGTGGACTGGCAGCTTTAATCATGTCGGCTGTAACTTCGTCGGCTCCTGCTGACTTGCCACTTTTCATCTTATGGAGAGCTCGCTCGAATTCTGACCAAGTGATTGGGATGTCCTCGTCTATTATCCTCTGACTTGTTTCTTCATCATTTATCCCATTATGTCCATTCAGTAGCTTGTCAAAATATTGTTTCATGGCTTTCCTGATACTTCTTATATTGCGAACTATATTTCCATCAGCTGTCTCTATTGCTGTAATTGTTTCTTTATCCGATCTTTTGTGTTTTACAATTCCATATAACATTTTCATATTCCCTTTACTATCATCTTCCAGTTTAGATGTAAAATCTTCCCAACTTTTCTCCTTTTCTTCCTGTACAATTCTTGCTGCTTCTATATTCTTTTGATATCTCTTCCAATCTGCCATTGTCTGCTTGGTGTTAAACTGAAACCTTCCTAGCCAGTATATCAAGTTCGGTTTAGGTGTCGAGTTAGTGGTATGGTATTTTTGATAGTCCAGTGATTTTGTATACGCAGTGTATATTCGAGGATAAACTGTAAAAGTTGCTGCCAGTAGGAGTTCAGTGCCGAAAATCATTAATAATGCAGTAGTCTGAAAACTATAACTTTTTTGCTGTGTAGACCTGACAATTGTATTGCAGTAAGAAAAGTTGCCCTGATTTGCACCTTAGAAAAATTAATTTCATTTGGGCACATCAAAATCAGTAACTTATTTTACTTCTGCAATATACAGAATGTTATTTTATGTTTTCTAGAAGTCTGAAGAACCTTACTAGAGGGCTGAATACTGTGAAACTTTTGAAATACAATCAATGTAAATGAGCCGCAGGATTGAACACTTCAACTTTCTACGTGGAGCAGAGAATCACTTACAAAGTTTTCAACTTCTTCGTTGAAGTTTTTTCAGCCAATGTCCCGTACAGGCGAAGAGGAGTTGAAGATATCCTATCTTAATCTATCCTTCAAATGGCCATGGCCGAATTCCTTCCCATTCCTTGCCCCCTCCCCCCATCCTTTCCCGTCGCTAAAGACCTCGCTGTTAAGAGACGTTAAGCAGTTAAAAAAAAATCTGAATTTGACGTTGTGGTTTAATTTATCTGTGAACTGTATGACACTGTAATAGGACTTTTTGGATCATTCTCTTTGTGAAAAGAATAGTCGTGGGTATGAACCTATATGCAGATAACCGCTCGAAAGTAATTATAATCAATCTTCGCTTGGTACAGTTCTAGGGACACGTTTTTCTATTTCTAAAATCCTTTCACTGTTGTTGTAAGTATAACTTTCAATGTTTCCTCAATCATTGACGCCAGACCTTATTATAGAGGTGTCTAATATTTTTTCCACTGCCTGCATTGCACCCTAAAGCAACAAACCTTCAACATCAAAATAGGGAATCAGATCCAAATGAAGAATTAGGAGGATTACCACTGAAAAACAAAAGATAGGATTAAAACTATTCTAAAAATCTCCAAACATTTATAAATAATCCGAATTCCTTACCGTCTGCGCAATCTGCTTCTATCGTAGCTGCCAAATCCAACCTGGTAGTCCTTCTGGGTATAGGGGACCTATAGTTAAATGTGGTATCCGAAGCACAGAAGCTAAGTACATTCAGGATAGCTTAAATCAATCATCACTCACCACTACTCGTTGCCGCAAACAGGACTTTGAGACCAGCAGTTGAATCGGGGAACTTTCGATCTGCTGTCACACGCTTTAACCAAAGAGCCACAAGCCCACTCTAATATTCCTATGCAAAATGATAGACTTCTTTTGTTGACAAATAAGGACCAAATAAAGAAAATATCGGTAACGTTCAACCAAAAAATGTTATTTTAAAGATCTTCATTTCTGAAAAGAAAACAAAGAGCCGACATAAGCTGCGTAATTTTTTCAAACACATCACCTAATGGATTTTGGTTTTTGACAACTTGAACAAACCCGTTAGCGCCAACAAACAGTGGTGAATGGTCGGTCCCCGAAATAAATTGATTTAATACTTACGCTATTCTGAATGAACGTGAAGTGAATATTGGAGCATTCACTGGTAGTAATAAAATTATAGCTTAAAAACTAAAAAGAAAAAAAAAACACGCTTTTCCGGTGATGTGAACTAAGAAGTTAAAAATAATCCTTAAATATATACGAGGGTGAGTCAAATGAAAAACTTAAATATTTTATTTAAATATTATTTATTGTGCAGAAGTGGTACAAAGCTGTATCACTTTTCAACATAACCTCCCCCAAACTCAATGCAAGTCCTCCAGCGCTTACAAAGTGCATAAATTCCTTTAGAAAAAATTCTTTTGGTAGTCCGCGCAACCACTCATGCACCGCGTGGCGTACCTCTTCATCAGAAAGGAACTTCTTTCCTCTCATTGCTTCTTTGAGTGGTCCAAACATATGGAAATCACTTGGGGCAAGGTATGGTGAGTATGGTGGATGAGGAAGACACTCAAAATGCAGGTCTGTGATTGTTGCAACTGTTGTACGGGCAGTGTGGGGCCTTGCCCATTGTCATGTTGCGAAAGGACACCTGATGACAGCAATCCAAGTCGCTTTGATTTGCTTGCAGGCCGAAGATGATTTTTTAGGAGATCTGTGTATGATGCACTGGTGACAATGGCCCCTTTAGGCATGTAATGCTTCAAAATGACGCCTTTTTCGTCCCAAAAGAGAGTCAGCATAACCTTCCCTGCTGGTGGTTCTGTTCGAAACTTCTTTGGTTTTGGTGATGAGGAATGGCGCCATTCCTTGCTCGCTCTCTTCGTTTCCGGTTGGTGGAAGTGAACCCGGGTTTCGTCCCCAGTAACGATTCTTGCAAGGAAGCCATCACCTTCTCGTTCAAAGCACCGAAGAAGTTCTTCACAAGCATCAACAGGTCGTTCTCTCATTTCAGGAATCAGCTGCCGTGGCACCCATCTTGAAGACACTTTGTGAAACTGGAGCACATCATGCACAATGTAGTGTGCTGAACCATGACTAATCTTTAAACATGCTGCAATGTCATTCAGTGTCACTCGGCGGTTTTCCATCACTATGGCTTCAACTGCTGCAATGTTCTGTGGAGTCACAACTCGTTGTGCCTGACCTGGACGAGGAGCATCTTCCACTGAAGTCACACCATTTGCGAACTTCCTACTCCATTCGTAGACTTGATGCTGTTACAAACATGCTTCACCATACTGAACCTTCATTCTTCGATGAATTTCAATAGGTTTCACACCTTCACTACTCAAACGCTGTTCTTCCCTGGTGCAAGTCTCAAGTGGGACCGCCATTTTTATACTGATCCTGCGACGGTATTTGTGCATCTGCACTATGCTGCCACCTACAGGCCATTCTGCACGCTGCTTGTAGCACGCTTACCAAATTACAGGATAACGGCGCGAAATTTCGATTTTTTATTACAAATTTAAGGTTTTCATTTGACTCACCCTCGTAGATTTTGTTCAACAGTGATAGAATGTTCCCCAATTCAAAGTAAGCTAAAAATAAGAGTAAAGTGATTGATCAAAAAATTAACTTTAATGTAAAAAAAGTGGGATGTCTTAATTTCATTATAGCTATCTATTCGAAAAGGTAGGGTCATTATGAAAAGTAGGAGGAGAGCTCCCAACCCTTTTTTTTATATTAAAGTTAATTGTTCGATCAATACATTTTTCTTATTACAAACTTATTCAGAAAATTAAGATACGTTGAACTGTGGGATATCCTATCGTGGTTGAAGAAAATCTTTACATTTAAAGATTTTTTAACCTTTTAGTTCACATTGGAACAAAATCACGTTTTTTAAACTATAATTTTATTTTTAACTTTTTAGTTCACATTGCTAAAAATCGTGTTATTTTTAAATTGAAGATGTAAGTAATGGGGTCACTCGAATCTTAGCATTTCATGTGTGATATAGAACTTAAAATTACGTCTTTCATGTTCGCATAACCTATTAGCTTGGAGTAATCAATTTCTTTTATTTGGAGACCATCTAGTACGTGAATAATTATTCGAAATCTAGACACACTTTAACATAGGAAGCTATATTCTATTCAGTGTATCTCAGCCTCTGAAGAACGTGCAATCAGCTCAACACTAGTGCCCGCTGGTTGCATAGCACACAGGTTACTGCCTAAATAATAAGAACACACACACAGAGAAGTGAAATTATTTTATTGCCAGTGCAAAATTTCAAATAACTCGGACGTCTGGAAGTGGGTGAAAATTGAAATGAAAGATTCCTGTACATAGATACATACATACAAGTCAAGCTAATAAAAGCGTGTTAAGAATAGCGAATTGATAGATCATAATCTAACATATGAACGGGTGTTTAAAGCATAGACAAGAGAAAATAATTTTATCCCTATCGGCATTTTAAATTGTATAATTGTCTGAAAATGGGCGTCTCGCTTTAAGATAAACTTAGTAATAAAACTGAAAGTACTTGTTGGTCATTTGGTTGTATTGTACCACAGCGATATATTATATCACAATGGGATAGTTCAAAAGTTCTAACAAAAAATTTCCTACTTGTCTTTGATCATTTCACTTCTTGGAACCGCTCCCCGTCCAGCCATAAAGATATTTGATTTCCTCGGTTTTCCGAAACACTCCAGGAAAATGAAGGGATGGTTCCTTCAAAAGGTTGGGGCTGAATTCCTTTCCGTTCCTTTCCCCCATCCTCTTCCGACGTTGACAAGCAGTAAAGACCAAAGCAAAAAAAAAAAAAAAAAAAAAATCATATCGGATTGAAATAAAATCATAGAGTTAATATTGTTGTTAACCATCATGACCTCTTGCAGTTTCATCTGGTAATTTCATCGAGAGACATAATTCATTTCGATTCCCTGGAGAAAGTTGTAGGCGAACCAATAGGATGTCAAAATGAGGAATCTGGGAAATGTTTCAACAAATAATTAAACCATGTGCAAACACTTTATATTATTTTCAAATTTCTTGTTCCGTCATTGAAAAAGATTCTATGGCCACTACGCACAGCTAGTAGCGTTTCTTTGACACAGTCCAAAAAGAATTGTAAATCAGCACCAGTAAAACTAACGTTAATCCACATAAATCCTTATCGACTCACGCTAAAATCTATTTACATATTCATTTTACTGATTTTCTCACATAACATATTTTCTTTGTTGGTGTGTGAGGAATGTTTCCTGAAAGTTTGGCCGTACCTTTTTGTAACACCCTGTATATATATATATATATATATATGAGCGTGATAACATACATAAGTCACTCTTGTAGCGTATGATTCTTTAGTGATATGAACACATTGTAATAAGTACTTAATCTTTGCGGGATCGCTGCCAAATGATGACTTGGAAACGCGAGATTTCGACGGCGTGCTCGGATGCCTATACAACAGCATGACGATGACGACAGAGCACGCCGTCCACAACATCATCCGGCAGTGAACCAGTGAAGATTTGATTTCAGTTACTAATGATATCATGTACAAAATGCAGCTATTACCACTAGAAATGCTACATGTATAATGGCCGATCAACTGCAAAAGATATTTCTGAAATAGCCACGTGACATTTTAATGCTCGTTAATGTGAAAATAGCGCGCTGTTTGTATGATTGAGTTGTCGCACTTCTTTCTACAGTGGTTTGTTCACTTAATGTAACGGTACGGAAGAACATGTCTCTTTACCGCAACGCATATTGTAATATATGCACATGTTAAAGCCAGTGGAAATTAGTTGAAAAAGGAATTATAACATTTCCAGTATGGTGTAACTGGTAATAGTGAAGACTATTTTGAAAAAATAACTTTGTGTTTGTTTCTCTGTGTTTTAATGTAATTTCTCGTTTATATTTGATCGCCAAAGGTATGATTGAAATGTGAGTGTTTTTTGTGGATAGCGTAGTAACTTACAGGGAGGTACATTGTGACCGTGCTGATTACCGCTTTTAAGGCATCCCGCAGAATACTGGTATGGTTCGCAAAAACTAAGCGGGGCACAAACAGAAAAAAAAAACAAAACAAATTAGCGCAGATGATTACAGTATTAGTAAACAAAAGGATATCCTCCATTAAGTTGTATCAATATTTATGCCTTTGACACCATAAAAGGCATATAAAAAATTAAATTTAATTAATTGCTGTTAATAGTTTCGGTGGTAAAAGCGCGTCGTGTACTGTTGTAGAGCCCTGCTACGGTTGGACATTCCCAGTCTTGTTGGGGACTGGATTATTAAGGCCGTTACTTTTTTTTGTTTATGGATCGTCGACGTCGAGGTCATTAGAGGCGGAAAAGGACTGAGGGCAAGGAACGGGAAGGAATTCGGCCATTGCCTTTTTGAAGGAAGCATCCCAGCATTCACCATGAAAAATCCAAATCTGGATGCACGGACGTGGATTCGATCCTGCGTTCTCCCGAATGCGAGACCCACCACGATCGGTGACAAGGAATGGAAACACACTCCCTCACTGTCTACGTTTCTACACCACTGCGGCAATAGTCGAATAACCAAAGAAATCCAAATCTAGCTCGGGATTGAAAGTTGTTGATAGGTTCGTGGGTGACTGGTCGCTCTGGCCTCGTCCGGCCATACAGCTTTCGGTTTTCCATAGTTTCCCGAAATTACTCCTCGCGTATGTCGGGATGGTTCCTTCAAAAGGCAAAGGTTTGCTTCACTCCCAACCTTTCCTTGCTCAACGTCGACCAGCCATACCTGTATAGCCCGAACCAAAAAAACAACATAAAAACCCATAAGATACTGTGATCACTTCATCAGCTATCAGAAGGACGTTCAGATTTAACAGCTCATTTAAACTTAACGCTAGGTTTTACTTCAATGACCAACAATGACTTTATTTACATGTTTTGTTTTAAATGCAAATTGGTTGTTTCGATATATTAGCAGTACTGCTGTATGTGATACATTTTTAGTTGGGCCACTGCTTCTTATTATTGTTAGTGGAGACAAGGAATTGCATATTATTGGATCTGCAATATTCACGCCGTGTGCCCACCACGACGGTGATATCTTTGGTTTGAATTATGAGTGTCAGGATAAGATCGCTCCATGTTCCACAGCACGCTCATAGCCTACAAAGAAATATTACAGGGAACGAAATACCATGAATATTTCGTTCATGTAAGTTTTAGATTCGTTCTTCTTGAATCAGTACCTTTGTGAAAGCATTTCACAGTGCAGCCTAATTAATCCTTTGATGTTACTTAAAGTTTATTCTGTGCTATGAGTTATCGTAGAAATTTATTCTGAAATGCAATGTCTTCAATATTAGTTAACAGATCACACCGTAAAAAAATCCTCAATTAAAGAAACATTACAAATTCATTAGCAGCATGCTGTTTCCCTACAAATACAACTCCTGAACCTTAGGTATCTGAAGGTTACTAGCTCTAAAGTGTTGCAGGCTTTCCTTTTCTCCCGCCGGAAACAATTTTTGAATATTATTTAGAAAAGTGTGTTCCATATACGGGAGTAGACGGTTACTGGGGAGGCTGCATATCACTTTCCCAGTGTGAAAAGGCTCGTGTATATTGTATGTGTTTCTGTGACATCAATTAAGGAAGTGGGTGCATTCAGGCCTGCTCAAGGGCGTTTATGAGCTATCATAACTATGATTAATTTGACTCGTCCATGAGACAACGTTGAACAGATGTATTGTAGTGTCCCTGCCAGCTTATTGATAAGTTCAGACAGTGTAACTTCCACTGGAGCCGTGGATAAGGGCCGATCACTGTTCTGATATGAATATTCATCATAGGTTCCTACTGCAACACCTTATAGGTTTTGTGGCTCAGTACCTTCAAATATTAATATAGGAATGGAGGTTAAATTACTGGAAACGGCAATGACCTATTTACATATTTATTCACATGAGCAATTACTGGTGACATAGGCGAATATTTACAATGTTGCATTGGCTTTGAAACAAAACATTATAGTTAGGGTCAAGGATTGGGCGAGCATGTAAATTATGGGCGCCTCGCAGCTCAAACTAAATGGAATATTGATAAGACCTCTACAAGATTATGCCCACATAAATATGACCAAATTATTGACTCTTTAACTGTGCACACCCAACTATCACAGCAAAGTCCACCTTAGTATCAGTCGACAGCCATCATCTTGTTGTCTGCAACAGCTGCCCCGGCGTCGCTGTGGTACGTTGAAAGACTTTCGTAGAGAGACCGACAGACCCCTGCTCCCAGGGTATAAATAGTTATTCCCCATTCCTATCATCACTGTGTGGAGAGGGCAATACTCCTCGCTAACCTGCTGTATGAAGTCATTTTACCAGCTTGCAGTAATGACAGGCGCTTGGCAACTGGCTTGCTGAAATGCGTGCTACTTCCCAGGTCATAGCTCTATTGCTTAACTTTTCCATGCTCGCCCTCCCTGGATACCGTCTTCGAAATTAATATGAAGTATTTGGGGCAAGTGATCGCCTAGATCACTACAGTATTCTCACCACATATACTCCGAAAAACGTAAACAGAATGTCTTGAACCACTCTAACATGGACGAATTTGCTGTAACTAACCTCTTAACTGGAAAATAATCACTTATTAAAAATATGCTCGGGTGTATATTGTAACTAGGCACTCATTAGACAATACTGTGTTGAAACATGTTTTATTGTAAAAACACGACTTTAAAAATCACTATACATGTCTCCGATTCAAAAAAACATATTTCTTTAGTTATCGTCATTAACTGCAATTATGTTTACCGATTTAAATTTTTAATTAAAACGTTAAACCAAATTTCGATACACAGCACATATATAACCAGTTGGTGGGCAATAGTGAGCACAAAATTCTCTATACCCTTCTACGTCGAGAACTGTTCTGTCACCCTGCCGCTGCTACACTATGTTACACACTTAAAGACTAAACGAGAACATTGATACACATATTACATTATAATATACAGAATATACAGGGGTTGGACAAAATAAGATGAACACCTCACACTTGCATACTATTGATATATTAATATGGTGTTGGGCCACTGTTTGCCTGTAGAACAACTGCAATTCTTCGCGGAATAGATTCGTAGATTGTCTGAATAGTTTAAAATGGAATGTTGTCCCATTCTTGTATCAAAACATCTGCCAATTGCTTCAATGCTGTTGGAGGTGGATATCTGCTGCTTATTCTCTGCTCTAAAACTCCCCACAACGGTTCAATTATGGTGAGGTGTGACGATTGTGTTGGCCAGGGAAGATTTTGATGATATTCTGATGCTCCTCGAACCAGGACAGAACCTTGGGCGCATTATCGTCTTGGAAGATGGCAGTGTTTGGCCGCAGTATGCAGGTCATAGTAAGATATTCATTCGCAATCATCCAGCTAGGATCAGCTGAATACCACGATATCGTCCACCAGGTGCAAGCGTAAATATTGCCGAGGCCTAAAGAAATAGTGTAAATAATATAGCTCGGCAATTTCCGGACCATACAATAATAATAGGTGGTGACTTTAACTTGTCAGATATCGACTGGACTAATGACGTTCACGTTACTGGGGGCAGGGATAAAGCAGCTTGCGAAATCATTCTAGACCTCTTCTCAGATCACAATCTTGAGCAGCTCGTAACTGAACAAACGCGATTCCTCAACGGTAACGAAAATATTATAGATATAGTCGTTACAAATAGGCCTGAATTATTCACGTATATTTCTATCACCGCAGGAATAAGTGATCACAAAGCTGTAATTGCTACAGTAAAACTAACAACCACGCGCAAAAAGAGAAACCGGAGGATCGGTTACAGATTCAAAAAGGCTTAAAAAGAGTGTTTTAGAGCATATTTGAGGCATAATTACCATACCTTCTTAGTAGCAGGAGGCACCGTTGAAGAGAGGTGGCATCAATTCTTACGTATAGTCGGGAAAGGTATGTACTTGCATATACCGAAACGGACAATCAGGGAAGGGAACGATCCTCCATGGTACACACGGGAGGTTAAAAGGTTACTCAAAATGCAACGAAAGATACATGCACGATCAAAAAGGACGATGCTTCGGACTGATTTAGATAAGTTAGAGGAGATAAGGGACGTGTTAAGAATGCGATGCCTGAGGCCTTTAATGACTTTCGTGCCAGTTCTCTCTCTAAGAGCCTCACTGAAAACCCTTAGAAAATTTGGTCATATGTAAAAAAAGTTAGTTGTAGTGGGAACAATAAGACAGCTCTAATAAAAGACGGACGGGAAGTTGAAGACAGCCGCGACAAGTCTCCCGTATTTAACACTGAATTTAAAAATTCATTCACGCGTGGAAACATGGAAAACATCCCCACTTTACCACATCGTGTGGAATTAGAGATGGACCCGATAGAAATTGATAGCGTAGGTATTGTAAAACAATTAAAATTCCTGATGTGGGGTAAAGCGCCGGGTCCCGATGGTATACCGGTAAGAGTATTTTCTGAATACGCGGAGGAAATTGAACCATTTCTGTCAGATATATTCCGTAAATCTTTAGAAGAGAAAAAAGTACCTTCTAGCTTGAAAATAGTCCAGGTAATTACCGATTTCAAGAAAGGAGATCGGAATGATCCTAGGAATTATCGACCCATTTCTCTACCATCTGTCTGCAGGAGAATTCTGGAACATGTCATATGCTCTGACATTATTAAGTTTCTAGATGAGAACGAGTTACTTACATCGTGTCAACACGGATTTCGGAAGAAGAGATCGTGTGAAACACAATTGGCCCTGTTTTCCCATGACGTAATGAAAGCTATCGATGCAGGTTCGCAAGTTGATGCAGTTTTCTTGGATTTTCAGAAAGCTTTTGATTCTGTACCACACAACCGACTGTTAGCGAAGATTCGAGCATACGGTATTTCGGCTCAGATTTGCGAGTGAATACGTGATTTTCTAACTGGTCGATCACAGTATGTGGTTGTTGACGGGGATGCTTCTTCTAAGATAAATGTTACTTCGGGCGTTCCTCAAGGAAGTGTAATAGGACCACTTCTTTTCATAATATTTATAAACGATCTATGTGACAACGTCAAACGCTGGTTGCGGTTATTTGCCGACGATGCAATTATCTATAGGGAAATAAGGTGCTCCGACGATTGCTTAGAAATTCAGCGCGATTTGGATGCTATTTTCGATTGGTGCCGTAAATGGCAGCTTACACTTAATTGCAAAAAGTGCAAGGCAATGAGGATAAGTAACAAAAAGAATCAGTTTGTTCACGAGTACAAAATAAACAATTCAGCTTTTGACACGGTTGATTCCCTGAAGTATCTGGGGGGTGATAGTACAAAGCAACATGAAATGGGACATGCACATAACTTCCGTCGTAGGCAAGGTGAATTCTAAATTGCGATTCATAGGTCGTATTTTCAGTAATTGTAATGCTCATACAAAGGACATAGCGTATAGAACACTAGTGCGTCCGCATCTGGATTACTGTTGTGGAGTTTGGGATCCGTATCGCAAGATTCTGATTGACTCAGTGGAGAGGGTGCAGAGGAGAGCCGCTCGATTCATGACTGGTTACTACAGCCCTTATGAAAGCGTCACAGAATTGATACATAGATTGCGCTGGGATAGTTTGGAAGACAGACGACGTAGCTTGCGTTCGAATTTATTGGAGAATATGCGAAAAAATTTAAATTTCGAGTGCAATGAAATACTTCTTCCGCCAACCTATTTAGGTGGCAATGACCGGAGAGATAATATTAGAGAAATAAGATGCCGTACTGATGCTTTTATGTATTCCTTCTTTCCTCACGATATTCTGGATTGGAATACGCAGATTTAGGATTGGTGCTTAGCACCCTCTGCCACCCACTGTTTGTGATTTGCAGAATATGGACTTAGATGTAGATAGCCGCCCAAATCATAACGGAACCTCCCGCAGGCAGTCCGGATCGTAGGCTCTTCATACATAAACAATGTGAACGATGATTCATCGGACCATACCATATGCCTCCAATCATCAAGTGTCCAGTTTATACGATCGTGGCACCACTTGTTTTGCAACTGAATTCTTTGTGGAGCTCCCGCCGTGCTGTTTTTGTTGTCTGGCCACAATCCTTTTTAATGTTCGTCGGTTTCTGTCGGTTAACTTTGGTTTTCGTCCACTATTCCTCTTCGCCGACGATGTTTTATCATGTTTTTTGTATGCTGTCATTACCGTGGATACAGTTGCTCGTGAGACATTAAAAAGTTCAGTTGTTTTTGTCCCAGACGCCTCCACTAACCGAGCTCCAACAATTTGCCCGTTATAAAAGTTGTGTAATACAGTGACACATAACCTTCAAGACCTGCCACGTCGACTACGCCGTTTACAGTAACAACCTGTACTCCATAGCAACACTTCACAGTGATGAGAAGGATTAATTAGTTGATTTTCATGCAGTAATAACATCTTTTTCATCACCATCCTACACACGAAACACCACTTAAGGCACAGTGCGTGAACTGTGGTACACAATCTCGTGATTGGGAATAGTGAAACAACACGTCTCCTATCTAATAATTAAAACTCATTCCACCACCAGCCACGCACCTCTGCCAACGAGATGGATTGTTAATAGAATGATGAAGCATACATTTAAGATTTGGAAGACGTGACTGTTGATTAATATACAAGTATTTCCCTAAATTCTGTACCACTACACGTAAACTACCGGCGATTATAAAGCAACTAAGTTTAAACCGAGCTTGGTCGATAAGCGATATCGCATTCGGGAGGACACCGGTTCGAATCCCCGTCGGGGCATCCAGATTTGGGTTTTCCATGGTTTCCCGAAATCACTCCAAGCGAATGCTGGGATGCTTCCTTCAAAAGTCCATGGCCAAATTCCTTTCCGTTCCTAGTACCCAATCCCTTCCCGCCTCTAATGACCTCGACGTCGACGAGGCGTAAAGCAATTTCACAAGCAGTGAGAATCATCTCGAAAATGGTGAATGAGGGTTCCTGCATCGACGAAACAGAACATTTCGCTAACGCAAGCAACTGCATGATCTTCAAATAGCTTCATTCTCATTTTGTTGTCCTTTACCTTTTGATTAAATTCTACGATAACATTTTTTTATGCGGTGATGTTTACATCCCTTTTCGTTTTAGTATAAACGATAAAATAATCGGCAGAAAGGTACTCATCAGTATGAGGCTGTAATAGCATGGTTCTATAACGATGCCATGTAGGAATTTCGGATTTTCTGTTTCTAAATTCTTTTAAAGGAATTGAGGATGCATAAACTTCAGTATATTATTAATATTGTTATTATTCCGCGATTCACTATAAGTGTGAGGCGGAGGGTGCATTGCACCTATCCGAAAGGGTAATAGTTTGGAAGGGATGGGATATAGCAGGAGGTGCCCATGTGCTATTGTGAGGAACCATCCCGGAAATCGCCTCGAGTGATCCGGGAAAACCATGGAAAACCCAGATCAAGTAATATTGTTGGCGAGGATGTATATAAAGAGGGAATAGTGTTTCTTTCTTTTCTGTTTTGCATCCTATTTCCTATTGATAAAGTCTTGACGTTGTTAGTCAATCACGTCCTAATATCACAACGGATTTGTGTGAAGTTTGGTTCGGATTTAGAAGATAGTATAAATTCTGGAACAGGATAGTTTTCATCCAGGAAAAAGTATAATTCCTTTCGGAAATTTCAATTTGCATTCTGCCACTGCCGACAGTCACCTTCTTCAAAGACTGTTTTAACATTGCTTTTCTACTTGACACAGATAACAGCTGATATAATTGGTATTTTGAAACAAAATTTAATGTTAAAATTGACGAAACATAAAAAAGTCAATAGTTAAATACAATATCAATTTCTAATTTAACATGTAAATTTCTGTTTGATCCAGATTTTTGGCACTTAAATCTGTCAATAGTTTTTTTTTTTTTTTTTTTTTTTGTAAATTGTTAATTTTAGGTACTAAAGTATATAAGCCAATTATAACATACTATGTTTGAGAAACTGGAAAAAAAAACTGTAGTTAAAGTTACGTAAAAACACATGTAGTTAAGTCAACAATATCAGTTATTTTAAAATTTAACATCAACAACATTATTGTCAAATTGAAATTGTGCTTGAAGTATTGGTACACATCTTAAAATCATTTACGCTTGCAACATTAGCACATACTATAAAATAATTTTGGTAAAACAACCACAACCAGACCTGGCAACGCCGGGTACTCCGCTAGGAATTCAATAATTCGTAATGATATCCAGAATGGACAGATGGTTTAGCTAGGATTGCGAGCCATAATGTATCATACTTTATTTCTGGTCGGTATACTTTAACCTAACCATAAAATTTCCGGAAATACTTTGTTTCTGGTAAAATATACAATACATGGAACGAAATGTTATTGTACTTAATTAATTTGCAAACGACAAAACGAAACGTAATTCACACTCTTGAAACCATTTTTTTCTATGGAGGATGGAAGAGGCACGCGATAATACGTCAAATATAAAATTAATTTGTCTAGCCATTTCCACTTTCGCCGAAAAAATATTGAATGCAAAATGATGGGAAGAGAGAAGCAGAGCGTTCTTAAATTAATTTATAAATTTAGATATAGAATGTAGTACCAGTTGAAAGCAAACCAAAAGTTGTTAGCTAGTTCCATAACCAGGAATAAATATGTATTTAATGCAATCAAAAATAATCTTTCTTTCTTTTATATGCGTTTTAGTTTCCTCGTTCAAAGGTAATTATGTTAAAAAAAAATAGGTTGGTAACCCTGGGATGAGCCTCCAGAGAGGTGATTGACCGAGAGAAACTCTCGTTTCTTGGGAAAGCAATCGATGCAGTGAACTGGGTCACGTGTGCGCTTGTAACAGAACAGAATATGCCATGTCAGTTTAAAGTGGACACTTCCATTGCCCGGAAAATTGAACCGCTGGTCCGGACGAACGAAGTGATGTTATTAACTGTTCAAACAACGAAAATTAATAAAATGTGTTCTGAGATGGAACTTTTATAGTTGCTTATTGAAAAACATTTGTCAGGTATGTTTTAAAACCCTTTAAGCTATTTAGTCTTCACGCGATTAAATTATAACATAGGTATCCAACTCATTGAAGATAAAAAAATTTCTGAGGGCAAAGATCATAGGAGACTGTATACGTAAAAAACAAGAAATTATGCTATTCATGTTATCTTCCTTTCCTCGATGGTATGACCAGGGAATATATGAAAAAGAGAAATTATTGACCATTGCGAAATATTATTTGAAATGAACTACAGATAGATTTAAATCTTGACAAGCGAACGAGGTATCTGTTACACTGAAGACGAAGTTATTTTGTGACAAAATATATCTACATATAGAAATCGGTAAGGAAAAGGAAAATTAAAGCTTAGTCTAGAAGTCTAATTAATAAGTAACGACCACACGAATCTGGACTATCTAACAAGGCAGTCTGAAGACTAAACCAGGCAGACAAAGTAAGTTGTATTTTTGTTTTTTGGAAGGGAAACCATTAAAAAAAAATTGTTTCGGTTGTCTATTTCAGAACAAAGTGGTATGGGACCGGAAAGAAATCTTTACTATTTGAATGAATTTTAATTTAGTGTGAAATCAGAGGACCAGGAATAGTTATGGAGGATCGAAATAACATGGTGTGAACTATCACTAGGTACGAGTGAAGCAAACTTGATATACACAAACGGAAAAGATTTACTGTGTGTGCATCAAAAATGTTAGAGTAGAAATGGTAAGAAATACAAAGAACTACCGAGCATGGTGGGTGAGTGGTTAACGCTCTGGCCTCGCATTCGGGAGGACGCTGGTTCGACTCCCCGTCCGGACATCCAGATTTGGGTTTTACATGATTTCTCCAAGTTACTCCAGGTGAATGCCGGGATGCTTCTTTCAAAAGGCCGTGGCCTAATTCCTTCCCGTTCCTTGTCCTCAGTCCTATAACGTCTCTAATGAGCACTGCGTCAACGAGGCGTAAAACCACAGTCAAAAAAATCTAAGGTACAGAAAATAAACTGCACTAGCTAGCAAAAATTGGAAAATTACCCTGAAAAGGAATAGGCCTACAAATATAAATTATAAACAAATCACATTTTTACTTAACTATCAAGCTAATATAAAGTCATAGTAATATTTTTTAAATTTAATTTAACGTTTAATTATGATGGAATGCATGCTTCGGTGTCAGTTTCCCTAGTTATCTATTTACGCTTTTCTTCTTTTTCTTCTTCTTCTTATTATTATTGTTATGATCTTATGCTCTTTGTGTGTAAAGTCCCCCTCCGTTCTTTCAGAGTTTTTGGTAAATTATTCAACATTTCTTTCAAACCCTTTATACATGAAACCGAATGCCAGCTTGTGGTCATGGTCTTCTTTTCCCTTCCATACACTTCTCCTCATTCTTACACCAATATCTTTCTAAGCCTAATCAGAAACATACGCCTTGTGACCTCTTAGCGAAATCTGCTGTAATTTTCACAAACTAATCTTGCTGCCTTCCAGCTCCTGTATTTGATATTCAAATTGTGGGTTCCAAACTACACCACCATATTCAAGAAATTATATGACCGAAGGTTTGTAACCCAACTTTCTCACTTCTCTGGTACACTGAAATAAATCTAAGAGTATGCTACTGAATTAATGACTCTAAGGAACACCAACACGGAATACTAGGATGTTTAATCAGAGAACTATACTGTGTGTCCTACAAATAAAGATACAAACTTTAAGAGGATGTGAAGAGCAACAGGTTTGCACAGAGACCAATGTGTTTGCGCTGGGCGGGGCTGTTCAAGGTGAACTGGTTAAGCAGCCGGGACTTAGTTCTGTTGTTTTATTATTATTATTACTCCGCGGAGGTTCATTGTACAAATCCAAATGTGCATAGGAAGGGACATACGAGATATGGCAGGAGGCGCCCATGGGCTATTGTGAGGAACCATCCCAGCATTCGCCTCTCAATTATGAAATGGATATGGTTGCAAGAATCGTCTGCACTGCTGTTATTATGTATGTGTCCGCCAATACATAGTCCTGCAGTGCCAAGTAATAGTGGAAACTTCAAACATTATGAAATGGAAAAAATGTTTTCATGTTAATCTCTGACTTGTGTCCTTTCATTTCTTGTGCCTTTGCCACCACTTTTCCATTACGTTTCAGGTCATGGGTTCCTGAATCTTAAACACACTGTAGATCACAAACTGAAGCTAGCAGTTTATTTTTAATATCGACTCCAATATGAATTAAATTTATATTATTTCTGTGACACTTATGATTTACAAATTATAACTGAATTGAGTGTATAATTAGGAAATAAAAACTCAAACGGTAAATCGTTATTGCTGTCTTCAAATACAATAATGGTACAAGGTTTTTTTTTTTTTTTTTTTTTTTTTTTTTTTTTTTTTTTTTTTTTTTTTTTTTAAAAGAAAAAAAAAGACATAGTTAACATTTAAGCATAAAAGAAGCCTACTAACCGAAAATGCGTTTTTTTCAAAATGAAAACTTATTAAATAATCAAAACATTTGCATTATTATATAAAAAAGGACAGTAATGATCTCGAAAAAAAAAAAAAAAAAACCGAAATCGTCTGAACCACACATAAGTTGATTAATTCAAGTAGCATTTTGTAAAAAGGAAATACATACTTAGATGTCACAGATATGTCAAATTTGTGGGTATAAACGAGGTCTATCAAATTATATGCTATGCTCACAGATATCAAGGACACTGGTGTTTCTCTGGATTTCTTTATTGGCACCATGACTTCAAGACGCTGGACCATAGAGAAAGTTCCGCAGTTCACATCGCGATGCCTTATCTAGTAGTGGTCTGTGAACTCATACCCAGTTCTAGTTGGTCCTCCAGATCTAGTAACCATGTCTCTTTAGGAACTTCTCTATTTAAATCTGCGATATAACCGGATGTTCGCGTAGACACTCTCTGATTTAAGGCCCATTCACACTAGCGGTCAGGTCAGCTCAGGCCAGGGCAGATCAATTCATATGAGTTGCTCTCAACAAACGATGCCACTCTCTACGCTAACGTTAGTTAAAAATCGCGCTGATTTTGGATGAAGAGAATAGGATCAAAAAGACGACGGTTTATGTTGAATCCAGAGTTTGAAATCGCAAACAGATCAAGAGAGGAAAATTTTATCTTCTGGCTATGTCGTGCGAGACTAGTGGTGGGAAATGTTGTTGATATTTTAGCTTAAACATTTCGAATTTAATTTATAAAACTAAACTCTGCTCCAATATTAACTGATAACATAATTTTAACAACATATTTTTGCACAATTGTTTACAGAAGAATAAAATTTCATGTCATGTAGTGAATCTCAGGATGAACGAGAGGAACGCTTACAAAAAATAAATTCACAACATTTTTTTAATTCGGAAGCAGAATCTGTACCTTGACAATGCAAAAACGTGCAATAATATTTGAATTCATATTAAAATTTTGCCAACTTTCTAATAATCAGAAATAACATACTTTTAAACATTAATTTTTTTATTTATCACTCTTTTTATTGCTTATGAGCAGAAGTTTTTAGACGTTCGTCGTCCAAGTTGATCTGTTCACACTAGCGGTCTTCACTGTTAGCAGCAGCGTCATCTAGCGTAGATGTTTCTACAGTTCCAGGATGGCTCCTTTTCCTGTTGTCTCTTGTGCGTTTTTTTTTTTGGACTGAATTTTGACTAAGTCTTTGCCCTTGGTGTTGATGTCTGATGGGACTAGGTCCGTCTGCCTTTCTATAGCCAGGGTATGAAAAGATATTTAAGTCTGATATTCTAAGTCTAAATCTATTTTTTTTATTATTTTTTTTAAGTTTTTGCAAAATTTATTGAACTAAGACTAAGGGGGGTTATATACAGTGACATATTTACAAGGGAACCTAAATCTATACGTTTAAACCTACCTAGTCTAAGAGAGGGTATTTATTTATCATGGCCTACTTAAAACAATTGGCGGGTGTTTGATATGTACAGGGCCTATTTGAGGCCTTGGGGTTTTGGAGGTTCTGAACTGCCTCGTCAGTGTCAGCTTGGGTCGTTTGACTTGGCGCATTTCCTCTGTCTCATCACCTATGTCCGAGATTAAGTTATGTTTAGAAATAGAACATTTTTGGTAGAAAATTTCAGATTTGGCTTTTATTGTTCTCCAAGTGGTGGAAAACAGAGGGCTCTTCTGATTTCCCTGTTGTTTACGAATCTCGGAGCATCTGAGATGATGCGCAGTGCTCTGTTTTCCAGTGCTTGCATTTTCTTTACATGACAGTCGGCCGCCATGCTCCATATTTCCGACCCGTACAGGACCGTGGGCTGGATTATCGCACGGTAAAGGAGGAGCTTTGTCTCCGTGAATAGACCGTCGCCTCTCAGCAGAGGGTAGAGGCCGGCTAGTTTCGCTCGTGATCTTTTTTTTTTTTTTTTTTTTTTTTTTGCATCTGCTACGTGTTTACCCCTCGTGAGCCTTCTATCTAGTCGCAGCCCCAAGTACTTTACTTGGTCCACCCAGTCTAGTTCCAAATCCCTGATGTGCAGCTTTATATCTGGAATTTTTATCCTAGTGGAGAAGATCATTGATTGGCATTTTGTTTCATTTATTTTAATACGCCATAGGTTGCATCATTGGGTCATCTTCTCTAGGTGCCTTTGGATTTTTCCTAAGGCATATTTTAGGTTCCTATTGCTAACATATAAAATTGTATCGTCAGCATATAGTGATAGGTAGCTTTCCGTTGTTTGTGGTACGTCGTTAGGGTATATAAGCAAAAGCGATGGCCCAATCCTGTGGGACTCCGGCTTCAATGTCCTTGAGTGTGCTGTCTGCGTTGTCGTGGCTTACAAAGAATGTTCTATTGATTAAGTAGGAATGCAGTAGATGTATTAAATTATCTGGCATATTGTACTTATGCAGTTTGAAGAGTAGACCTTCATGCCAAACTCGATCAAATGCTTTCTCTATGTCGATAAATATCGCAGCAGTACCACTACCTGCCTGCTTTTCTTTACAGATATGCTTCACAAGCCTAGCACATTGTTGCACATTACTGTGCTCCTTTCTGAACCCAAATTGCTGTGCTATTATGATGTTATTGCTGTCAAGGAATTTTTTAATCTATCCAGCATCACTCCTTCAAGCATTTTGCCCAGAATTGGTAAAAGCGAGATAGGCCTTTAGTTTCCTGGCATTGTCCTGTTTTTGTTAGGTTTCGGGTTTTCTATAACTTTGGCTATTTTCCAGGCCTTTGGAAAGTAGCTCAGGTTCAGACAAGCGTTGAAGGTCGAAGTTATATATCTAATGGCTTGTGGAGGCAGATTTTTGACTTGGAGGGCTGAAATCGTGTCATACCCTGCTGCCTTTTTGGATTTAAGGCCTCGTATGATAGATTCCACCTCCTCGTAATTTGTTGTTTGCACAAAGTTCTGCTGTCGGATGTGGATCAAGCGATTTACTACACTTAGAAAATGTTTTTTGTGAGATTCGCTTACATCGTCAGCTATTTCATTCGGTCTGAAATGCGTTTCTAGCGTGTCCGAAAGGAGCTGAGCCTTCCCAGCTGGGTCGTACACAAGCCCTTGCGGTCCACGTAGTGGCCGAATTGGTTCGGCTGTTTTGCTGACTGACTTCGCAAGTGCCCATATCTTTCTGTTGTTGTTTTGTACTGCTGCGAGTTTCCTAGGTGGTTGACCATCCCTCTTTTCTTTTTATTTATTTGTATGGCTTTTGGTCTAACGACCATACAGCCAGATTACAATTGTTGTATTACAATATTATTTTGGCATAATAGTTCTATACAATTGTTGTATTACAATATTATTTTGAAATAATAGTTTTATACAATTTTATTAGTAACAATAGTACAGATGTTGAGATGACCATTGATGATTATGTTACGTTATTATTCGGCATACTAGTTCTATACAATTTTGAAATAATACTGATAGTGCAGGTGGTATAATAACTCTATTTTGCTACTATATTTGGAGATATTGTCTTTGTACAAGTTTTCTAATACCAATAGTGCTGATGGTGTGGTGTCAGTTGTTAGTTATGTTAACGTATTATTTGACATAATATACATTTTAATACCAGTGGAAACAGATAGTATGATAACAGCTGGTGCTTTAAGAATATTAATTTAAGATAATAAACCTCATCTATGTGGTGAAATCCGTATTGTATGTTTGGTAATTGTGGATTTTAGCATAAAACTTTTATCCCTGAAGTAGTTCTGTTTTTAGGGCGTTTTAGCTATAATGGGTCTCTTGAATGGCCTGGGTTATATAGTGATATCTGCGTCCCTTAAGAATTGAACTATCGCTTGATGCACGTCCTGTCGTTCCGTTCTCATAAGGGAGATGATTGATGTAGGCAGTGGGATTTTTAGTTTGGTCAGTCTATTATATAGGTTATTTTGTGGAATTCGGTAAAGGGTGCATGCCAGTATTATACGAATTAGGTCTGCTATTTCTTCGTTGTCAACCGGGCAGAATAGGGAGTTTGCTGCGCCAATTCTATGGAGATGTTTGGGATAACATCTGTGACCCAATCTTATACGAATGATAGATGTTTTGTATTTTCTTGCGAGTTTTGGTTCATCGTACCATGCTTTGTGTGGTATATGGGGTTGGATCGATGCGTAGTGTTTCCCTTTGTATACTTGTGATGAAGTCCATGCGTTTGCCCATTTTGCAAGGGCCTCTCTTTTTATAGTTTTTTTTTATGAAATCAGTGTGAGGGAGTTGCGTGTATTGTTGCTGTCCTTCCAGAGTGCTTTCTTTTGCCAGTTTGTCGACCGTCTCGTTGTATTGGATGGACGCATGGCCCTTGATCCATAATAAATGGATTTCTTTTCCTTCTGTGGAGGCTATGTACGTCATTTGTAATATATCATATAAAATCTTATTCGTTTCATTTTGTCTTTTAATGTTCTCCAACCTCTGTATTACACTTTTTCGAATCCGTCAATATGAGTATTTTATTACATCGGTTGTATCCGTATTGAATGGCCTGTCTAATGGCCACATCCTCTGCCATGTAAAGCGAGGCCTCTGTTGGCAAGCGTATTTTCTGGTGTTCTTACGTGTGTGGACAGTAGTAGGCGAATCCGACTCCATTTGTTGTTCTTGATCCATCGGTATATATTTGTGTAAAGTCCGGCCAACTTGACGATAGAAATCTCTCTGTCATGTTATTTGTCCTGTTGCTTCTTATAATCTATTCTGGGAGATAGTAGACGTTTGGTTTAAATCTGATGATATCGTATTGTTTTGTGAAAAAGGGAAGAGTCCTTTCTGGATCACTAATGGTATTTTGTGTTTTATTTGGCTGAAGCTAGTGACCAATAACGGTGTGGAGCGGCGAGGGATGTTTCCCTTCCTTTCCATTATTGTTGTAAGTCCCTTTGCCTTCTGGGTCACTAGATGGTTGGTGAGTGAGGCGCGTCTCATTAGGTAGATATTTGATAAGAGCTATCGCCGCGTTTCTAGAGGCATTTCTCTGGCTTCAATTAATAGCGCTTTTGATGCTGTAGATTTCATTGCTCCAATAATATTCTAATAGCTCGATGTTGTGCTATGTCCAATTTTCAGAGATTATACTTAAGGGCGTTCCCGTAACAAGATGCTTCCATAATCGAATATGGGACGGATTAGCGGTCTGTATATATTAAGCATTATAGCCGGGTCTACACCCCACCAGTTCCATGTTACAGATCTTAATGTGTCTAAGAGGCGTTCCGTTTTGTTTACGATATGGTTGATGTGTCCCGTCCATGTTAGTTTACTATCCATTATTAAGCCTAGGTTTCTGGCAGATGTGCACAACGGGAAGGAGTAAGGTCTCAGATGAAGCTCAGTCTCTCGATATATAGTTCGTTTCCTAGAAAATATCACTGCTGAAGATTTCGATGTTGTAATGGTTGGTCCTAGATATTGTGCCCAATCATATAATCTCCTCGCAGCTTCTTTTAACCTCCAGAGGATTAATCCTAGGGATGTGGACGTCATGTATATACATACATCGTCTGCAAATTGTAATACTTTTATTGTGGGACTTAATATTTTTTCTATTTCCCCTATGTAAATAGTGAATAGTAAGGGGCTAAGGATTGCTCCTTGTGGGATTCCTGTTGAAACTATGAATGGTCCATGTAGAGTATTGTTTTTTTTGCCGTATATATATAGTTCTACTATAGAGAAGATTATATATTCCACAGACAAATACCTCAGGGAGGTGTAGTGCCTTAAGCTTTTCTATTAGTATCGGAATTTGAACATTGTCATAGGCTCCCGTAATGTCTAGGAAAACAGCTGTAAGAAAGCCTTTGTTGATAAAAGTTCGTTCTATGTCTAATGTGAGCGTACTGAGACAGTCATATGTACTTCTTCCTTTCCTAAATCTATATTGAGTATTAGGCAGTAAATTGTGATATTCAAGTCACCATTCTAACCTCATTTTTATGATTCGTTCAAACGTTTTATCTATTCAGGAGGAAAGGGCTATTGGGCGATAGGAGTTGGAATTTTTACTGTCTTTACCTGGTTTTGGTACTGGTATTATGGGTTGTCCAATCCCTTGGAAATTCACTTTTTGACCATACATTAGTAAAGAGCTGTACGATAGCTACCTTGGCGCTGTGTGGGAGATGGTGAAGCATGACATAATGAATGTTGTCTATTCCTGGTGTTGTATTTGAGGCTGATTTCAGGGCCAGTTCCAGTTCGTTGAGTTTAAATTCCTCTGCTAGGATATTTTGTCGGTTATTTTCTGTGTATTGGTTTGTTAATTTTAGTGGCTCTGTAGGTACATATGGCGGGGCTACCTTTTTTTCGAATTCTTCCATACAGTTCATTGGCGCTTTTATTCCCACTGGTTTCTTCTTTAACCGATTTATCATGTTCCATATTAAAATTGTTGGCGTGGTCCTATTTAAACTATTAAAGAATTCTTTCCAACAGGCTTTTTTCTTTGATTTAAGGAATCTTTTTGTTTCCCGCATATATTTTTTTGTAATTTTTATAGTTTTCCCAAGTGGGCTAGTTTCCTTTTGGATATCTTTCTAGAACATTCCTCGTTCCACCAAGGGAAGGGTAGTCGTTTTACGTTTGATGTTGTTTTGTAGGTGAGGATCGAGCATTTTGCCGCTTCGTTTATAACGTTTAGCAACAGCTGTTACTGGCTTTTGTTTGTGTTTCCTGAATAGACCCGTCCTATGTTTTCTTCAATGTGTTTCCTGTATTTTATCCAATTTGCTTTTCTTATGTTCCATTTGTTGATCGGTTGAAAGATCTGTGGGATATTCAGCTGTTTTGTTGATATTAGGATAGGGTGGTGGTCCGATCCCCAGGTCTGTCTTAGGTTTTCCCATCGAAATTCGGTGGCGATGGATGAGGAGCAAATGGTTAGATCAATTGCCGATTTCCTTTGGCCGGGATTTGAAATAAGAGTTGGAGATCCGTCACTGAGTACATATAGGTTGAATTCATCTATGAACTCTATTCATCGCTTCCCCACATGCTTAATTCAGCTCGCATCCCCATAGGGTGTGGTGAGCGTTAAAGTCTCCGCAGATTATGTAGGGATCCTCTATTTGATGGAGGAGTGTTCGCCATTCATCTATTCTGATTGTTGTTTTGGGAGGACAGTATATTGAGACTAAGGTTAGACTTCATATTTGGGCTGTGTACTTTGGCTACTATAGCCTGAAAAGATTTGATGTTTGTATGATCGATGTATACAGCTGTGAATGGTATAGATGTTTTAATTAATATTGCCACTCCGCCTTTTCCATCTTCCCTGTCTTTTCGTAATATATGGAATCCTTTAAATGAGATTTCAGCCAAGTTTCTGCTGTAGTAGCTATCGTTATGCTGTTTACGTCTAGTTCTCTTTGTAAAGATTCCCTATTCGCTCTTATTGATCTGGCATTCCACTGTAAACACTTAATTTTGGTCGTCTTGTTGGAGGATATTGGTTACCATTCCTAGTATCGCTGTAAGGTTTAAGGGATCCTCTGATTGTCATTTTTCTTCTTTGATTTGAATAATGATTAAGTTGACTATTTTTTCCATTAAAATGCAATTTAGGGATTGTGGACTCTTAGTGGGATTGTTTCCATCGTTTGACTGTTTTAATTTAGCAGATTGCGCGTGCAGGACTGTTTGTGTGTTCTCCCTTTGTGTATTGCGTACTTGTGGGATTTCCGTATAGTTGTCTGTTGCTGCAGGATGGATCAGGCTTGTATTGTATTGGTTTTTGTATCGTACTGATTAATTTCTGTGTTTTCTGACTGTCGATACCAGGATCTGGGTGGTTCGGCCACAACTTTTGCGCAGCTGTTTGGCATCTGGAAAGTTGAGTTGTAGTGAAATGGCCGAACTCTACTAGATTTTTCAGATTGTCTCCTAAGATGTTCGGTGAAGTTTTTGTCCGTTGCTAGGTGGTTTCCTCCACAGAATAGACGACATGCGTTTTCCTGGGAGGGGCAGTGGGTTAGATCATGTGGGCCCGCGCACTGGAAGCATTGTATTAAGGGGGGAATATATGGTTCTACTTTACAACGCATGCCAAACAGATATACTGCTTCTGAGAGGGCCTGGGATCTGAATGATAGTTGGCATACGGGAAGATTTCTTGCAATTACCTCTCCATTTGAAGATTTTTTTTTAAAAATATATAAATCATCTAACGCTAGTCACTTTGTATTGCGATTGTATGTTTTCCAAGAATTCCTCTATGCTTAATTTTGTGTCGATATTTCTAATAACTCCCTGCTTTGAAGCAAGTCAAGACCTATTTCTTGGAGGAACCCTAGGGATGCTAGTTGGTTAGCTGATTCGCCAGATCTACATTCTATTTTAACTTTGTTTCTGCCTGCATGAGAAATGTTGATAATGTTTTGTTTGAGGTGGTGATGTTTACTAAAAAGGAATTTACTTAGGGCCATGGGGTGCCAATTTCCAACGTTTTTGTCAACACTTTCTATTATTACTATAAACGGGCCTTTGTCAGTTTCACTGAATCTATTATTTGCACTGGTTTCGGCCTTGTCCTGCGCACTAGTAACACTGCTGCCTGCGGGCGCTTGGTCGGTGTGTGGCGCTAGCTGCTCACCTGTAGTTGTGAATGTGTTGTTTGACTTTGCGCTGGTGGCTGCTGGTGACGTGTTGCAGGGAGCTGTTGAGTGAGCTGTTGTAGCGCCATCTGACGATAGTCTTGCCATCTTCTCCGCTGATCGCGTCAATCTTCTTACCTCCTCTTCTTCTGGTACTTGGCGTTTGGTCGTCTTGAAGCATATGGATTGGCTGCCACACATCGGATCATCTGATACAGGAACGCGTGTAGTCGGTATGGTGACGGATGGGCTATCTTCTTCTGATGATCGACTGGGAATCACAGCCGTTGACATTACCATACTGGTTGCAACGTGATAATAATTTGAGGTCATAATTGTAGGTTTGTCTCCTGTCCGAGCTAAGAGGTGAACAGCTACATCTGGGGAGGCGTGCCGTTCCTGTGACGGGTCATCTTCCAGTCCAGTTTCCATCTCCAGGGGCTGTTGTTGTTGATGATGTTGCTGTTGATGCTGCTGTTGATGTTGTTCTATCATCTGATATTGTTGCTGTAAGGTATGCTGTTGCAGTTGTTGTTGTTGTTGTAGTTCTGGTTGCTGTTGAGGATGTTGGGAGTATTGATATCTTAATTGCTCCTCTTCTGCTTCGTAAGAGATTATTATCTGCTCACTTGCTCGGGATACTGCCTGAGGGTGTAATCTTTCTCTCGTGGTGTAGTTCCCTGATGGTGGGGCTGGGATTTGATTACTGGTTTAGCACGTTTCTAGTGCCATCTTAATAGTCTGATCCGTATCCGGCGGGTTGGCCATATTTTGCTTGTACCACTAGTTTCACTAATTAATTCTAATTGTATCACTAAAGATAATAAACTGAAATATTACGAAAAGAAATCACTTTCGCGGCCTCACGAACTTCCGGACGCGTCGAGTGCGCACACGATACAACAGGAACTGAATCGACAATAACACGTTCACGAGCTCTGTGAGGAATTTGTCGCCTCGGTGTCTAGCTCCGAACTGGACCATCCCTCTGTCAGCCAGGTCGCTCGATCGCTGTCACCTCTTACGGATTCTATTTTTGAGTTGGATCAGGTTTTTAATGTGATCTGGGATTGTTGGCTTTTCGCAGGTCATGACTGTTTTAGTTGTTGCCTGCTTTGTGCATTCTTGCACTACAGATGTAAGTTTGGTTACTGCTTGGTCTATTTCTTCGGTTGTGCCTAGAGCAGGTATTTCCGCAAGGTACAGAATGACGTCGTATTTGTAGTGGTCCCAATTGGTATGGAATCTATTGTAGGTCCTCCGACGCTGTGGTTCTAGTAGTTTGACTGACAGGAGAACCGGATTGTGATCGGAGCTAAGCTCGCATTGGGTTGATACTTCCCTCTGCCATCTTAGTCCTTTCACAACGAATATATCCAGGACATCCGGTTGACGTCCTGCCGCATTCGGGAAGTGGGTTGGTACGTCGGGCGCCAGCACTTCGACATTTCTGCCGGCATGCACCACCCTAAGTAGTCCCCTTCCATTCCGATTGGTAAGTCTACTATGTCGGATCTGGCTCTTGGCATTAAAGTCACCACCTAGTATTACTGTTTTATTTCTACCTAACAGTGCTTGCACATTTTCCTCCTTGAGCTCCTTGTGTGGTAGATTATAGACTGCGACTAGATGCAAAGGTACCCCGTTCACTGTGATTTCGACGGCCGTGTGTTCCAGGTCACCTGTCTGTGCGTCAGGGAGGTCTCTGTGGACCGATCTGTTTTTGATCAGGACATCAGTGCCGCCTCCTTGCGTCTTTCGGTCAGTACGAGTCACAATGTAATTTCTCATCCTGAAGTCATTTCCTGGTTTGAGGTGGGTCTCCCCTATTAGTGCAATGTCAATGTATTTTTCGTTGAGGTAATTTAGTTGCTCTAGTTGCTTGTTTGATACGCCATTGGCATTCCATGTTGATATATTTAGTGTCGATTTAGTGTCGATTTAGTCTGTCTCGCCATCGCTGATGAACTCGCTGATGGCTTGTGCTAGGATGAGTCCCTTTTATAACATACTGTCGGCCTCTCGAAATTTGGTAAGCACAGTTTTCACCGTGTTTAACATCTTTCGGAGGTCAAATTCCTTCAGGAAAGAAACTATCTCAGCAAAGTCGGAGCCGAGTCCTCCAGTTTTGGCATGTTTGTCTGTCTTGATTTGGTTCAGGTTGCGGTCTGTCAAGTCTCGTTTTTCATTTTTGTCTGTGTGTTTCTTGTCGGTTTGGTTGGTCCATAAGTTTGTCTTTGGCGGGGAGGGAGGGGAACTACTGTCTGTCAGAGACATTCGGAGTCTCGTTTTGGTTTCCTTTCTCCTTCTCCTGCTTTTGTTGCTGGAGCCTGCATTCCTAGCTTGCACGATTTTCTTGTACTGGGGGCAGCCGCGATAGCTCGTGGGGTGCTGGCCAAGACAATTTGAACACTTAGGTGGTTCATCTTTCGTTTTAATACATGTCTTTGTTAGATGTTCCCGGAGCACTTAACGCATCGAGGATTTATCCTGCAGTTTTTCTGCCCATGTCCGAATTTTTGACACCGGTGGTATTGAGAGGGTCCCTCTGATGTCTTGTATACCTCTGCTTTAACTCTTAAGTACAGGAATTTTTCAAACTCGTAGATTTTTTTTCGCTCGTCTGTATTATTGAGTGTAACCATGTAAAGTAGCATGGGTACCCTCCGATTTTTGTGTCTTTGTCAAATCTTGTAAGCTGTAACACGCTTTTTGCTGGGTAGTGCAGTTGTACCAGCTCATCACGCATTTCAGTTAGATCCACATCGATAGGCCTCATAACTACCTTTAGAGGTTTTGATTGATCTTTGGGATCAAACGTGTGCAATTGAGATTTTTTGTCTTTAAAGTAAGCCATGAGAACAGAGTAATCTAAATGGTTTTACACTTGATGAGGCTTTATAAGCTAAGTACAATGGTCCCTTTAGTCTTTTCCTCAGTTTTTCGGCAACTTTGAAATATCCGGCTGTTTCATAGACAATAATCGGGGGTACCTTTGGCTCGCGCGGTTGTTGGGGCCTTCGACTGTCATGTCCCGGGTCTGGTGCAGCATCATTAAGATTCTGTAGTGGCCCATATCCATTCCCCTTGGGCACATTTGGCACGGGAACTATCTCCTCAGCTTCCATGTCAAGTGGACCCACATCTCCAGAGCGCTGGCGCTTTGAGGCAGGATCGGTGGTGGCGCGATCTTCAGTTTGACCTGAGCGGACCGCGTAGCGTGAATGCTCCCATTGGATTACCTGAGTTGAGCTGAGCTGACCGCTAGTGTGAACGGGCCTTTACGGCGTCTGTTACTAAAAGCGGGCCCTACACGATCAATATTATTGTCGCTCTCCTTAGACTGCTCAATAATTATTGCACAATAGTTTAGTTGACTTCGAAATGACGGACAAGCAGGACGTAGTAGCTGTTGTTATTGCTTTACTGTGCAGGGTGAAAATAAAAATAAGAAAAAAATGTAAGGCAGATAAATAATTGGTATGTGAAGCGGAAATTTTCACACATGAGGAAATTTTCTTCGAACTGTCTTGGTGCTATAGACAGGAGACATGTAGTTATCAAGATACCTCCTGGCTCTGAATACCTTTTTATAAGTTTAAACACTTTTTCATTTTTGCTCTCTTTGGAGTAGTAAATGCGAATTACAAGTTTTTAATGGTTGACGTATTTGGAGATATGCTTATGAATCACCTCACAAGAACTTTTACCAAACAGTAATAAGCTTGCACCATTTTTTTTTTTCTGGAACGATGCGTGACTGTTTTAACAATGAGGGAAAAGTTCGTTGGAAATATCAGTTTTGTTAGCATTGATTGAGTAAATTTTGCGTTCTTTTATATCTAATTAACCATTTTAAGGTCACATGTATACTAACGCAAGGTTTGTTATTATTTTGTGGCTAATAATAAAATTGAAATAATAAATATTTAAATCATTCGGTGATTTTCTCTGCTCTTCCAGTGGCCCCATTGTATGTACTGAGCTCACCACATCCTAGTATCCAAGAAAACTCACCTGGTCAAAGGCTCCACTACTTCATGTCCACCCACACCCTTTTTGTATCGTTAATTCGTTTTACATTTTTTTGTAGTTGGTCCTCAAAGAATCGATCCTCTTCGCAACATTTTCCCTTATAACAATTGCTTGTTTCTCTTTATATACAGTAACAAAATACTAGCGGAGACTAGTGATCGTGCCCGTGTCTCGAGACCAACTGAGGGGATATTGCGCAATATCACCCACAGAAGGCACAATGTATTTCAGGTTGCACAAACTCTCAATCTAACCTACACACGTTCAATATTATTGTGCAATAATATTGACCGTGTAGGGGCCGCGTAAGAGGCGGTGAAGTACGCCAGAACGCTTCAGTGGTTCGGATTCCATGTTAAACTGTAGGTCCCCTATACCCGGCAGGATTGCCGGGCTAGGTTAAGGTGGCTACGACAGGGGCGGAATGCGCAACCAAAAGAAACCCTGTCACCAGGTCATTACGACCACACGAAATTATTATTATTAGTAGTAGTTCCTCTTGTGTAGCTATACAAATGTTAAGTTATAAACAAAATTAGTGGTTTTCTTGGCTATTTGATTAAAGAAAGACGTATTCACATTAACATTTGCGGTAGTGGTTCCCACTACTAAGTACCCACAATTTTTTAAATGAAAACTTCTATAGGCGTGTTAGTAAGTCTATGAGTTCGCCGACATACTATGATGTGCGCGGTGGAAGCTTTTAGGATGGGTAAAATCTTAATACAAACGCACAGCTTTTATCCCATTTCAATAGTTCTGGTAGCTCAGCGGTTAAGGCGCTTACTCCCTCTGGTCGCGGGTTCAAATCCCGTGGTGAGCAGGAAATTTTAAGAGTTTTATTTGATTATATGAGCTACACCGGGACGTTCCGAGGTTCCACGTTAAGCGGTAGGCCCCCGAGGAAAGGAATTAACCTTCTTGCCTCTGACACAATAGCTTGGTACATCTCCTTCTGGAAGATTCGACCAGTCTTCTTGCTGTGGACTAAGTTAGATTTTTAGCTTTTGAAGCGAAAACTTCTCTAGGCGCGTTGGGTGATATTTGGATGTGTAGAGTGTTATGAGGTGGCGTCACCGACATGCTAATGTTAGCGGCCTGATGACTCAGTAATTATGATGTCTGACTGGGGAACTGAAGGTCCCCGATTGGAATCCCTGTCTAAGCGGAAATTTTCATAGACCCTTAACCCGACCTTCACCCCTAGAACAGGTTGCTGTGTAATGTGAAGTACCCAAGAACGCTTCCGTGGTTCTGATTCCACGTTAAACTATATGTCCTTTGTACCGGGTAACACTACAGGGTTGGGTTAAGGAGGCTAATTCACGCGGCGGAATGCGCAGCCAATAGAACCCCTGTCACCAGGTCATCTGTATGACGTGTGGGTGCATGATATTTATAGCTTTAAGTTTTCACTTCTGTCAGCAGTCCCCAATGGCAGCCAATTTTTTTTAAAAGTTCTGTATGATACGTTTTTATGCGTGAAATGTTGGAGACCGTCACAGCATTATAGTGAGAGCGAGTCGTTGTGCCTCCACAGTCTAGAGCACACAAGGCCACTCTGGTGGGTATTCAAATCAATTGAGAACAAGACGAGTTCTAGGGTGGAACAGTGGTAACGTGTGTATTGGGGGTCCAGGGGTACATAGTTCGAAACAGGAACTTTTAAAGTCATTCATATTCACCTTTACCTCTGGTGGAGTTTACATTGTGTATGAACGCTCCGTGTTTGGGACGTCCCGGAGAAAACTGAGTTTCCAGTGCACTACTCAAATGCTGACATTCTACGCCTCCTGCCGGACGATCCAACACAGCTTTGGGTTTTGATCTAAGATTTTTGTATTTTAGATTAACAAAGAAAAAATCTATGAAAATAGGAATTATGTTGTTGATGATGTTAACGGTAGGTGCAGCTGAAATTCGTAAACCTAAAAATTTGGTTATTACGTTCATAACGATATGAAATTAAGGCCGTCTAACCCCTATATCAGGAAACACAGTGTAGACTACGTTTTCTCTGCCGCATTTTGAAGAGCTGAAACGAGAGCTCAAAGAAAGAATTCTAAATAACTGTGGTGCCCTTAATGTAACTATGTATATCATGGTGGTGTGTGATACACAACAAAGAGGCTCAGCTCAATGAAGGAGATGCATTGTGCTACAGAATGTAATGCCACTGTCATATTCCCGGCTACAGACCACTGCCAAGTTGGTAAAAGAGGTGCCTATCATCCCCGAGTAGCTTGCCTGTTCGGTGGGGTTATACTCGTATTAATGGAGACTTTTTTATTTTATTTTAATGGCATTTGGATATTCTCCTTACAGCCAGCCTCATATAATTATAATACTTGCACAGTGAATACATGGATCAATAGCAGCATAAGACTGAAATAGGAATACAATTATTTTCACCATTGATAACACATCCAAAGCCAGCGCCAAGCTGTAATATGATATGATACACAATATAAAAACACAATTACAGATACAGTATATAAAAGCAATTCAATCCCATTAAACATAATTTGACCACACAAAGATACAGTATTCATGTTTCAACACTCGGTACCACTGCACAGACATACCGCAGCCATGCCGCATCATAGTATAATAAGTAATACAACAATCTCACACACAGCATAACAATAAAATTAGAGTGTAATGTTTACAATCTGTTTACACAAAAATGCGAAACTCACATTTCAAACACAGAGCGTCACTCCACAGTCATACCGCATCTAGACCACAATACAATATACAATATAAAAACGCAATCGCATTCACTCTGTACACAACGTGATTAAAATATAATACAATATAATATAATACAATATATACAATGTGCTTACAGAATTACAAGATCAAAACAATCACATTAAATCTTGATGTTGTTCTCTTCCAGGAACCTCGTTATTGTTTTGTAGATGGTAACATCTTCCAGAGCCAGGAGGTGGGTAACGTTTATTGTTAATTGTATTCCTAATCCCACAAGTTCTTTTATAAGCTGTGTGCTCTCCCGCCATTTTTCCTTGCAGGCAAATAGGAGGTGGTTGGGTTCGCATATGCTGCTTCCATCGCATGTGCAGGTTGGAGTGTTCAGTGAATTAATGCGGTGTAAGTGTTTTGGGAAGAAGCCATGATTGAATTTTAGTCTGCTAATGGTGACAATTGTTTTCCTTGGTATGTAATTCGTTTGGATGCCACTGCGATTTAGGGATTGTTGGATGTATGGTGCCGTAATGTTTTCCTTTTGTTTTTATTGTTTCTTCCCACAATGTTTCCCACAGTTGTTTTGCCTTGACGCGCAGGGTGGACAGGAGATCAGTCGTCTTGATATATGGGTATGTTTTACCGTCGGAGGCTGCCGACTTAGCCAACTGATCCGCTCTTTCGTTGCCGTAAATTCCCGTGTGCGCTTTTATCCAGATAAAGATGGTCCGTTTTCCTATTTCTTCTAGTTCCCTGACACTTTCCAGAATCTGGTACGTTAAGGGGCATCTCCACGCATTATTATTAAGATGATGTAGAGATTCGAGGACACTTCGAGAGTCAGATAGTATGATCACTGTCTTGGAGCTGATGCTCTTGGCATATTCTAATCCCTTGAGTATGGCAACCATTTCGGCGGTATATATCGTTGCTTCGCTGTGGAGTTTATACATCGATTCGACTCGTGCGTGCATATCCACGAAGGCACAGCCTACCGTGCTGCCGATCTTTGAACCATCGGTGTAAATGTGTACACTATTTTCGTATTGCGCAAGAGTTTCCAATAAAAGGCTTGTGTTCCGTGCTGTATTTTCTGTGAATGGTATGTCCAAGTTCATCTCCATTTTGATTACAGTTGATTTGTATGAGCCTTCGAAGCAAGGCATTTTCGTTGAGAAAATGATTATAGATTGGTATTGAACTAAGTCGATGTATGTTGTAGCGAGCAGTGGTATTTTTTTCCTACGCCAGTAACTGTCCACAGTGGTTCTGTGCGCCAGTGCCTCTAATGCACCTATTAAGGGATTGTTTCGGAACTGCATAATCTTTGAGATGAATTTCCCACATAGGTAGTATCGTCGGATGTTCAGTGGAGGTTCCATGGCTTCTACCAAGAGTGCGTTTGTGGGTGTAGAGCGCATTGCGCCGAAACATATGCGCAGTGCTTTTTATTGAACCTTATCTATTTTGTTCAGCAGAGTTTCAGCATGCAGAGCTATTAGCAGAGGCACCCGTAGTCAATTATCGGACGCACCAAAGCTCTGTAGAGGAGTAAGAGTACTTTCGGGTCAGCTCCCCACCAGCAGCCACTTGTTGCACGCAGCAGATTGATAGCCTTCTCACATTTGTCTATCACGTATGTTATATGTGGACCCCAGCTAAGTTTGGAGTCTATTTGCATGCCCAGGTATTTGATTACCTTTTTGTTTGGAAATAGGTACGGCCCAAGTCGTACAGATTCCATTTGTTGTAATCGGTGTCTCGTGTATATTACGACTGCTGATTTTTCTGGTGCTATCTGCATCCCATTATCTTGCAACCATTTGTTTAATCTTTCCATCGCTGTACTAAGCAATTTTATGCATTCCGTCAGCGTTTCACCTTCTGCGTATATACATATATCATATGCATATTGTAGTATGTACACTCCCCTGGGTAGTATTTTGGCCAGGTCACACGTATATATATTGAAGAGGATCGGTGATAGAATCGATCCTTGCGACAGACCCTGGCTCGTGTGTCGCGGTCCTATCGTGACTCCTTTGTGTTATATTATCAGTATTCTGTCCTGCAGAATTGATATTAGGTTGTGTGTAAAGGTTGCGGAGAAGCCCATGTTCTGCATCTTCCCCGCTAGTAGCTCGAGGTTGACATTGTCATAGGCGCTGTTGATGTCAGTATAAAGGGCTATGAGATATCGGTTTCTACTTAGGCTGGATTGGATGTCTGTGACAAGTCTTACTAGTAGGTCATTGCTGCCTCTCCCGCGTCTGTACGCCCACTGATGGTCTGGCAGTAGGTCATTGTGTTCGGCAAACCATTCGATCCTATTTTTCACCATCCTCTCCAGTTGTTTATATGGGCATGGCAATAGTGCTATGGGCCTGTAAGCTGTGGCTGTTGACGGGTTTTTTCCCGGCTTCAGGATCGGGATGATTCTCGAAGTTTTTAATCCTGCAATCTGTTGTCTTTTATTCCAGACATTGTTTAGAACTTTTAGGAGCATCTTTTTCCCTCGTGATGGTAAGTGTCCGATCATTCTGTAGTGGACGTTGTCTATTCCTGGTGCCGTGTTATTGGAATTCTTGGACGCTTTTTCAAATTCTTCCATGTTAAAAGGTCTTGACATGGGGTCGCTAGCTTCATCTTCAGGTGGGGAGTTGCAGATTGGGTTGGCGGAAGGAGGTGCTAATGTTGTTAGTATTTGCTCCAACATTTCCGTGCTTATGTTCGACGTAGGGTGCACTGTTTCAGTTGATCGTTTGTAATTTTTTACTTTTGTCCATATGGTGGTAATTGGGGTGTTTCTATTGATTGATGCGCAGAAATTTTTCCAACCTTCTCTCTTCATCTGTTTCAATGTTCTTTTTGTACGAGCTTGTGCTTTGTTTAACTCTACGAAATTTTCTATGTTGCTGCATCTACGATATTTTCGGAGCGCGTCTCTCCTCTCTTGAATAGCTTTCTCGCATTCCTCGTTCCACCATGGTGGGTGGTTCCTGGTAGTGTTCATTTCTTTTTGTTTCTTTTGGGGTATGACTTGTTTGGCCGCATGGTTTATAACCCGGATCAGGCTGTTATAGTCTTCCTCTGTCACTCCACCATCGTTTAGGTTGTTTAACTGTGTCGCAGTAGTATCAGTGTATACGTTCCAATTTGCGTTCCTGATATTCCATTTGTGACCTGATGTTTTTTGCTGGGTTGATTTAGTCTCATGGTGATCAAAATCGGGTAGTGATCTGATCCCAGAGGCTCGTGGATCACTCTGTGATCGAGCAATGCTGCAATATTCGAGTAGGCCAATGCAATGTCCACTACTGATTTATGTTCCGTCGGGTTACAGATTCTTGTAGCTGTGCCGTCATTAAGTATGACTAGATTTTCTTCTTCTGTTATCTCTATTATTATTTGGCCAAGATGATTTGTTTTTCCGCTCCCCCAAGCACTGTTGTGCGCATTCAGATCTCCGGTGATAATATATGGGCTGGTAGCTTTTGTAATAGCCTTATTATTTGAGGTTTTGTGAGAGCCGTGTTGGGCGGTCGATATATCGTCGCTATTGTCAGCCAGGTATTGTTAACTCTTAAGGAGATGGCGCAGGCTTCAATCGGTAGTCCTGTGGTGTCAAGTTGCACTGTGTTGTACGTCATTCCCTGTCTCACGAAGATAGCAGTTCCTCCATATCCGTCATCACGATCACAACGAATGATGCTGTAGCTTTTAATACTCACGCTATCAGTTGGTTTCAGCCATGTTTCGGCGACTGTGGCAATATCTACTTCGTGCGCTCTTAATGCCTGTTCAAGACTTTCCTTATTAGATCTTAGTGAACGGGCGTTCCATTGTAGCATTGTAATCTGTCTTCCTTGGGCCATAGATTTCCTGGGAGAGGTTTAGTTCAAACCAATTAGAAGATGTCGCCAACATAGGTTCTGTAGTGAGGCTTTCTCTGTTTGGCAATAGCGAACAGGAATTCCATTGCGGTATTTTTATTTGATGTGCGATTTTAATGCCACATAAGATGTTTTCCATTGTTGGAGGATTTAAGCTCCGATGGTAGTTAATATTTCCTGTAGTTTAGTGCCAATGAGTGTCGGGTCTATTATGCCACTGGTTTTGGTTTCTTCTAGTATAGAGATAATAAAAATCAAGAGCTTTTCAACCAGTGGGGAGGATTTATTGGAGGGTAGGATAGTTTCTGTGCTCTCTTTGCCATAGGTTGACTCTAAAGGTATTGGTTGAATTGTAGTTTCAAGGTGGTTGTTTATTATTGGGCTTAAAGGACCACCACTTCTCCAAAATAAATGTCTGGGAATTGTTATTCTATTTCCTGCTACATTTGATTGGGTCGAGTTTCCTTTTAGGCGGCTGGGTGGAGCTGTTTGGCGGAAATCATAGCGGCTTCCGACTTCACGTGCTTGCGAGCTGCTACCATCATAGGCTACGATGGGGCTTGGAGGCAAGGTTTGCGGAGCGACTTGTTTGGCAGCTATAGGAATAGGAATTTGTTCCGGTGGTTGCTGACCCATTTGTACAAGTTGAAGGCTGGATGCTGCTATGTTCGCGTATGAACGCGGGTATGTCAATTGTGGCCAGTATTGGGGACTATTGGCTACCAAAGTTTGTTTCCTTTCAGCTCGCTGTCTATACTCCAGGCAAGAACGGTCGGTGGACAAGTGGTGTCCTTGACAGTAAATACAACTTAGCTGGTTTTCCGAAGTGCAATCTTTGAGATTGTGGGGGCCTGCACATCTGCTGCAACGAGGTTGGCTTTTGCACTGTGAGTGACTGTGATTATATCTAAGACAACGGTAACACTGTAATACAGGTGGCACATAGGGTTGGACTTCGCAACGCATGCCATATAAATAAACGTATTGCGGTAATACTTGGGACTGGAAGGTTAACACACATACAGGTAGGGGGCGGTACTGAGTGCCGCTATCCGGTTGGACTTTTTTTGTGAATCTTCTGACTTTCAGTACGGGGAAGGGAGAAACTATTTCACTAATTATTTCGTCTGTGGACAGTGAGGTGTCAATGTTTCGAATCACTCCCTGCTTCCTCGTCATGTGGTACGGGATGTACGCCTCTAAGTTGTTGTCTTTAAGTGATTTTAGTTCCACCAAGGAGTTTGCGGAGGCACTAGATTTAGCTTCAATTCTAATTCTGTTACGCCCTGCTGAAGTTATGTTACTGATTTCTGATCTTAGGTGGTTGTTCTGGCAGAAAAGTATTTTTCCAACAGACATAGGATGGAGTCTGCCTATGTTGCTGTTAGTGCTTTCGACCATCACATAGTAAGGGCCATTGTCAGTAAGTGAATATCTATTTGAGGGTAAACAAATGAAAATCTGCGACACAGTTACTTTTGTTTACCCTCAATTTGAAACAGTTGCAGACTTTCACTAATCCATTTTGCTATGGATAAAGTTAAGAATATCTATTGTCTTGGGTACTTTGATTTGAGGGGTAGTCAGATTTGTCATAGTTACTGGATGGGTCCAGGTATGGCTGCGATGTTGACATAGGGGTTTGGTTTGTCACGTTCGGGAATATCTTTTCATTAACTAATGAATCATTTACATTGATAGGTTGCGGGACTTTTGCAGTAAGTTCTAGGTTATGTTGACACTGGTCTTTTTGCTTCGCGCGTTTACTCACTGGTGATGACTGGTTAATCTTCTGAGGTGAGCGTGATCTTGGGCGGGATCGCGATGCCACTTTTTGAGTCTGGCGAGGCTGCTGTTGCTCTGTTAGATCTCCGACCTGGTCGTACTGCATCTCTTCCGCTGCCATATGTGAGAGTCGTTCGGCGTATGACGGTTCTTGTACAGGCTGCATCTGGATGCCAAGATTTTTTCCGCTGTCTTGAAATGTAGGAGGTGTCTGAGGATCTTCGATGTCGAAGAGAGGATCGAAAGTTGGGTTTTGCATCGTATAGTACGTGTGTAATGCTGCGTCCACTGCCTGGCTGGTCGACGGAATCGTTCCAGAGGCCTCAGCCATAGCGTTCCGAGACTAAGTCTCTGGAGCACTACGGTGTTGGCTACCGTGTATTAACGTCTTTCTTCGCGTTAGTTGACCACTATTGCTTTAACACTTAAAATAGACAGTCGATAAATACACTAACACACACTGTACCGATCACTTGGTAAACACCACTCGACACTGCTCGCGCGTAAACACGGAAGTGAACCGAACTGTGCGATGGCTCAGAGTAGACTGAGAAATGGAGACTTCTATTACATCTAGGAATGAATCACTAATATGGGTTACACTTCTGTAACAGGTTCTCAGGTATCTACAGCCCACCCATTTTATGCAATTGAAATAGCGACCACCACGGGGCCCGTAACCATAATTGCAGTATACAGACCACCTAGAAGAACACCTTTCGAATATGACTTCCGGCAATTACTCAACACCAGGGGTAAACTCCTGATCGGAGGGGACCTTAACGCCAAGCATCCTACCTGGAATTCGCGCATCACCAATGCGGCTGGCAACCAATTATACCGGCTGTGCATCCGACACAATCTGCAGACCTGGGGGCCGGACGAACCAACCCATCACCCGTGGAGCGGAAATCGCCCTGATGTTCTGGACATGGCCATAACTCGAGGTATCAACGGAATCGTAGCTGCACGAACGATGAACTACCTCTCATCCGATCACTCACCAGTCTTAATAGACATAGACATCGGTCAGTGGTCACCAGCCACACCAAACCAGCCAAACTATAACAGAACGAATTGGGAGCAGTTCCGTGAAGAGGTCACCGAATGTCTCCAACACCTGCAGCCTATCGACGACAGAAGAATTGAGAATGCCATAAAACAATTCTCCACATCAATAGTCGATGCAGCTAATTCAAACACGCCACCACCAGCAACAAGGCCGCAGTCAAGGCAACTCCCACCACAACTTCTTGCACAGATCCGGCATAAGAACAGAGTGGCCAAGGAATGGCGTCAAACCAGGCACCCGGATACTAGACGTCTGTTAAATCGCCTGCAGCGTGAACTAAAAGCGGACCTCCAGGCACACCGTAACAGGGAATGGGAAGCACGCCTAGCCACACTCAATGTAAGCGATGGAAACCTCTGGTCAGCAACCAGGCACTTCACCAAACGACGCAAGCGTCTGCCTCCTCTCCACGGTGAGAGGGGCTTGGTATACAGCAACGAGGATAAAGCCAACGCCCTCGCAGACCACTTCGAAAAACAGTTCCGGCCAGCCCAGGATGACGATGAAGACGAATCCGCCAACATCCGGAGGAGATTAGCACGCTATCTAGCTGCTGAGGATGACGGGTACGTGTTCGAGGAAATCTCGACGGAAGAAGTAAGAAGATCAATTGCTCGACTCAACCCAAAGAAGGCTCCCGGGAAAGACAATCTGGGGAACAGGCTAATCAGGAACCTCCCACCATCGGCGGTTCAACCCATCAACGCCATACTCCGCACACAACACTACCCCAGTTGTTGGAAAGAAGCTACTGTGGTAGGCGTACCCAAGCCAGGGAAGAATGACATCTTCCCACAGAACTATAGGCCAATTAGCCTGCTTCCCTCCCTGAGCAAGGTCTTCGAACGGCTTCTTCTGAAACGTCTTCAAGCCCACATCTCATCCGAGAATATTATACCAGAGTTCCAGTTCGGCTTCCAGAAGAAACATTCCGCCACCCAGCAAGTGCTATGCATAGTCGAACACGCTAAGACGACTTTCAACCGTCGAGGCTACTGCCCACTCGTCCTGTTGGACGTAGCATGAGCCTTCGACTCCGTATGGCACAGCGGTCTCCTCTATAAAATGTACACCCAGGGTATCCCCGGCCCGATTGTGAAACTGACCCGGAGCTACATCACCGGCAGGTCCTTCCGAGTGAGGGTAGGAAATGACCTGTCAACACGCCGGCCAATTAACGCAGGGGTACCGCAAGGGTCGGTGCTTGGACCTGTGCTTTATAATCTCTACACTTCAGACATCCCAGCACCACCAAACGTAAGAACCGCGCTGTACGCAGACGACACCGCCTTCTACACGTCTTGCAGAAGCAAAGCTGCGGCCATACGGAGGCTGCAACAGGTTCTCCAACAAACAGAGGCATGGGCCAGAAAATGGCGGATCACCATTCATTCTGCCAAAACGCAAGCAATCATGCTGACCAGGCGCTTGGGGAAGCGGAACCGGCGGCAGGAGCCTACACCAAAGCTACGCCTAAATGGTGAAGACATCAACTGGTCGAAGACTGTCAAATACCTCGGTGTAACACTAGACTCCAGACTAACATGGAGACAACACATCGAGGACCTCAGACTAATAGTCGCAGCCAGGATGAGGGAGTTGTACCCGGTCCTCAACAGGGACAGCTTTCTAGCAGCCAGCACCGGGGTCACCATATTTTTCAGCCTCATCAGACCGATTATGGAGTATGCGTGCCCTGCCTGGGGTTACGTCTCCAAGTCTACCTTGAGTCGCCTGCAGACAATGCAAAACCGTTCTCTTCGACGCGCACTCCATGTGTGTAATCGGTTTCCGACAGTCGACCTGCACAAAGCCACAGGTATTCCACCCCTGAAGGACAGGATTGTTCAGCTAACAAAAACGTTCTACAGGGCTGCACGCACTTCAACAAACCCGCTCATATCAAACCTAGGGCAATATGACAACACTTTGGACAAACATAAAAGACCTCTATCAATACTAACAAGTAATTAAATAAAACACAGAACAAAAGAAATGACACATCAAAAGTAAAGGTATCCCTCATGCAAAGTTGAAGGAAATGTCTACGACAAAACCTTCTATCTTAAACTGCTTAAAAACGAAACAAGCAGTAAATGCTCTGGTGTATGTGTGTGGCTTATGCGGGAAACTGTGACAGTTATATGAAACATATTTCTTGTAAACAATCATGTTTATGATGGTATGCGAAAGAATAATGCTTTCACCAATCATGTTTATTGGATAAAAAGCGTACAATCTCTCTCATAAACTCAAAGTGTGTGCCTTACCTGGTATCAGGGTATAGGCAGTTCCTATGAACGTTGTTACCTCTCTACAGAAACTTAACTGAGGTGGTTTCCCGTTGCCAAATATGAAAGTGTTCGCAAGTGTTACTGTAAGTTTGGTGTGTGTTCACCGTTTAATGCTGCTAGGAAGGCGCTGAACCCCAGTGCCGGCCAATTGAAGAGTACTCTTCCGAAAGAAACCATCTGATCGAATCCACATAATCAGTGTCGTATGCCCTCACTCTATATGCAGTATGGAAAGGTTTAGGATTTAACCTTAGACTTCGGCACACAATCTCGTGATTAGGAATCATAAATTACCACTTCTTCCACTGTGCCGATCAATACCAGATCGTGAAAATTTCGTGTACCACTGAGGCTCATATCAGCTAACCACCTGAGCCAACGGGTCACAGTCAATTAGGCTGGTTCCCAAACAGATTTTTTTGGCTTTAGCCTTAGGCTAATTTAGCCAGTTACATTAAATAATGGAGAGCTTGTATTTATATCATACATTTAGTTTTAGCCACATATAAGTAAATTAAGTTAATCGCTTTCTTATTGGGCGCAGCGAGAGTTATCACCACATCTGTGATGTCTTCTATAGGTAGACCGTCTTTTAACAGTGTTCTTCTGTATTCGCGGAGGCGCTTACATCTTAGCAGGAAGTGTTATATATCCTCCACTTCGTCACAGGATTCGCAGTTCGGAGAATCAGAGACCTTCAGTAGAAATTTTTTATCATTTAGCCAGGTGTGTCCCGTTCTTAACCTACTAAACAGCGTGATTACTTTCCTATGAAGATCCACTTCCTGGAACCATGGTTTTAGCGTAACTTGACTGGTGATGGCGCGGTACCATAGCCCTTTTACTTGGGCCTTTTCGTTCCACTTCCTTTACCATGCGTTGAGAGCCCTTGATGAGGCGATCATTCCGAAGTCGGTATAAGGCACTGGAATGTTCTCAGTATCGGGAACCTGTCCGCTAGCTCGTTCTCTGTCACTCCCACGTGGCACGGGACACTTCTATACCTCTGTGTATGGCTTTCCGAAGTTCTCTACCAACTTCATATATCAGGTAGTTTCTGCACTGGCCTTTAGGGATGCCTATGATGCCTGCAAGGAACTTTTGGAATCCGAACATATAACTGCTTTGATCCGTACGGACCGTTGTCTATATTGTATGACTCTCAGCATTGCATACATCTCAGACGAGAAGATTGAGAGTTCTGCTGGCAATCTACAAGGTTCATAAATGCCACAGTCTGCATCGACCCAAGCAGCCGCGCTTGTGGAATTGTATTACCCTTGAGCCATCAGTAAATACTTTACGCCATTCCTTCCATCGCGTATTCAAGGTTTCTAATGCCAGCTGCTTAAATTCTATTTTTAGGGGAGTTTTTTTGTCTGCAGGATCCTTAATCAAAGACAAGTGGATTCGCGACGAGATCTCCGCCCTTTGACACGTATCTTCTTCGCTGAACACATCGTTGATCTCTTGTCTGTGTATATTCCAGGGGGCCGTTGTCTGAAAATACTGTACCAGGCTGGGTTTTTTCTGTTGTTAAAGTGATTTGGCTGAACTTTTATGTGCAGGGAACTGCACCTTCCTCTGTAGGGGATGCGACCTCATGGACCACGCCTTTAGCCACAAGTTCAACCCCAATTTTCTTCTTCTTATGCTCAAAGGTGGAATGGCTAATTCTGACTCCATCACAGCGATGGGGGTGGATTTCACAAAGCCTCCGATTACTCTCGGAGATGCGGATTGAATGCAGTCCAATTTTGTTAGGAGAGTCTTGGCGGCAGTTTCGTACATGAAACCCCTGTATTCCATTCGGCGCCTCAGTAGACAGCAGAATACATGAGGGAGTAGTCGAGGGTCCGCGCTCCATCGTCGGAACGGCGAGGGCTTTGAAGCAGTTCAGGCGTTGCATACATGACCACTGCAGTTCCATGACTTGCCTTCGCCATGTTAGCTTCGAGTCTAACCACATTCCCGAGAATTTGATCTCTTTAACTGACACCAGTGTGTAGCCATTTAATGTAATTACACAGTAGCTGTGATTACACCGTAGCTTTCTTTAAGTGAACACACAAATTTTGCTTTTTTCAATTGATATTTCTAGCCCCTTGTCCAGCAATCTCATTTGTATCAGCTTCAACTGCTCCTCTAGTATTTTACGGGCCGTTTCTATGTCCGGGTGTGAGATATATACAACAATGTCATCCGCATATTGGAGCAAGGATGCTAGCCCCTTTAGGATGTTACATTGGTCTGCCATATAGATATTGAATAGTATGGGGCCCATAGAGTCACCCTGCGGTAAATCTTGGAAAGCTTGCCGATTGATTCTGTCGCCCTCCGCGGTAAAAACTGAATTCACTCTTCGGGTGAGGTATCGGCTACACCATGAGCACAACTTGCTAGGTACGCCCATCTTTTCCATAATTCCCACAAGTATATCTATCTGCACATTATTGTAAGCATCCTTGATATCAAGGAAAGCAGCCACTTGATAGTTTCTTCTTGTAAATGACAGCTGTATATCTGACACCAGCGTGCTGATATTATCTAAGGTGCTGAAGCCTTTGCGAAAGCCCATAGTTCTCGTATCAAGTACCCTGTGATGCTCCAGGTGCCACTCGATCCTGTTTTTAATCATTGCACTCATCAGTTTTGTCGGGCAAGGCAGGAGAGAAATAGGGCGGTATGACGAGATAGAGTTCTTCTTCCTGTGGAGTTTACACACGGGAATAATGATTACCTCCCGCCACTGATTAGGAACATAGGAGAGGTCCATCATATTATTGAAGAGATCCAGCATGGCTTGCTTCACTTTAAGAGGAAGTTTGAGGATCCTTGAGAATAGGTAATAGCGGCCATCTCCGGGGCAGTATCTTTCTTCCGTTGGGCGTGCAATAGTTCTTATAGGTGAAAACAGGATTCCGCCGACCCTGTTGGAACGCCGCCTACGTCACTACTCTTGTGGTGTTCCACCTGTTTGGGTACATATCGAGGAGTAAACGAGGCTAGGAACTCCTCCGCTGCTTGTCTGTCTGACGACATCCAATTGGTAGCTGGCCTCTCGCCCTTAAACCAGTTCAGTTTCCGCCAAGTCGACACACCATATTTTAAATTGGAACAAAAACTCTTCCAGCCTTCTCGTTTGGCCTTTCTAATAGTAGCTACTGCTTCAGCAATTCTTTTCTTGAGTTCTACCTAATTCTCCTGACTGGCGGTGTGCAAATATGTTTTAGTAGCCAAGCACTGCCTGGCAATAGCTTGCGAACAGTCACTGTTCCACCAAGGTTTTCTAGTGAACTCTCTTCTAGTGAACTCTCTTCTAGTGTAGGTTTTAACCTCTGGTATAGCCTCTTCTGCAGCAGTCTCTACTATTCTTTGAAATTCGTTGTACCGACCTTGGATTTCGTCGGTTGATCCTTCCCCTGCTCCAACAGCGTGCTGATCTTTCCTACGTAACGAGCCCAGTTAGCCCTGCTACACAAGCACTGTCTGCTTGAGTGCCGGTGGACATATGGGAGATTCCAGTCTAAAGATAATTTGAGGACGCAATGATCACTTCCGACAGTGTATGATAGCAGATCCCATTTCGATCTGTGCATTAGGTTCATCGATATGAGAGTAATATCTGGAGACGAATTTCTCTGACTAGAAGAACCAAGTCTAGTTCCGTGTTTATTGTTAAGAACAGCAAATGAGGAGGCTGAAATGCCAAACAGAAATGTTCGGCATATGAAACACAAGTTGCACTTTCCGCAGACAGATGGCAACACTTGGCTCCCCCGTTTAGAATATGATCACGAATCCTTCATTAAAGCAGGCGTGCTGATTGAAATCTTCACTTTATTAAGATTTCATGGAAATTCCATCACTCTAAAGAGACCACAAGATTCGTGACTGATTTTTTTTGCTTATGGCTTTACTTCTCGTTGACGTTCAGGTAATTATAGGTGGGAAAGGACTAAAGGCCAGGAACGGGAAGGAATTCAGCTGTGAACTTTTAAAGGAACCATTTCGGCATTCGACTTAAGTGATTTAAGGAAGCCTCCGAAAATGGCCGGTCGGGGATTCGAACCTGCGTCTTCCCAAATGCTAGGGCAGAGCGTTGCCGCTCATCCACCACGCTCTGTTACATGACAGAAACTTATTCCTCATTCCGTGCAATAAAACCTTATTTGCTGTAGTTTTTTAATAAAACGGTTAAGAACTGGTGATGAAATGTAGTTCTTTGTAGGTACTTATGGAGAGAAACCTATAGCACCTGTTGCTATAAATGGAAATAACTGTAGAGATGTGCGAAAAATATGATTTTTATTTTATATTTTGTCGTTAGCGCCTTGCAATGTGTTCATGAAATCACTCTTTTCAGAACACAGGAAACAAAGTAATTTCCTCTGCTTCGAAAATGCTGCAGCAACTCTCCTCAGCGTTGAAATCAGTGAAAGAATGCCATCTATGTTATTAGAAATAAGCTGACAAACTAGACGCATTGCTGTATTATGTTAGGATTTAGTGCTTAACTCTGTACGCCCTTGAACTCTTAATTTTATGGTTCCTACGTGCAGAGTTTGATATATTGTCAGTCACAATCAGGCAAGTCAATGGCGCTGAATAAATCTTTATCGCGAGTGACAAAGCCGCACATCAATGCTGCAATGTTATCTCTTTGGTATTCTGAACTCGATGGAACCTTGTATGAAAACAATGGCAGTGTGCATAGTGAATAGCGTGTTGTTAATTAATATCCTATCTCTCGCCACATCTGCTTTTGAATATCACCTTGATTGTCATTAGAAACAGGTACCCGTACGGATGAACTCATTATAACCGCCAGTGAGGCTGCTCGCGTTAAGGAGATACAACGGGACCAGGTTCATTACAAACAGAAATACAGAACATAAGACGCTGGTGCAGTTATTATTACTACGGATGTTTTAAAGCTAACAAGATGTGAAACGTTATTTAAATTGAGTCTGGGTACTTGCTGCTTACCAGAGGACTGGAAAAGTGCGATATTAGTACCGGCACATAATAAAGGGGTGACAAATGCGGTCTAAAATGATAGGCCAATCACTTTGACATCAGCGGTAGGTAAATTAATCGAGAGATTGATATACAACCACATAAGAAATGATTGTGAGGATCGTAAGTGGATTTGAAGTCGACAACATGGCTTTATATAAGAATATTCATACAAATCTCTGTTAGTAGGCTATATGAAAGATATTTCGGATGTAATGGACAGAGAAGGCCAAATGGATAGTGTAGCATTAGACCTTCCAAAGGCTTTTGACAGAGTGAACCATAGAATGGCGGTAAATAAGGTAAAAACAATTGGAGTGGATGGGTAAGTGATCTCGTGCGTAGAAGAATTCTTAAAAGGTGGAAAGCAAAAAGTCAGGGTAGGAAATGCAGTATCAAAAGAAGTGGAAGTAATTATGATTATAAGGTGGGGAAGGAATTGCTTGTCGAAGACTTGTAAATACCTCGGCAGAAAATTTCATAACTCAACTGGGCAGGACACATTGGACAGTTAGTAGGAAAAGGTTTCAAAACTTTTCACTTGGTGGAGAGAGAAATGAGTGGACGTACCAGAGAAATAAGGGAATTTGGTCTATCATTACTTTAAGATGGTGGTTTAGTATGGGACACACATTTTGGTTATCAAATACAAGAGTTGCAAGTGATTCAAATAAGAACTGCTAGATTTGTCTATGGAAATTACCTCAGAACTCTATTAGTATCTGATATTATTAAAGGAGCTGAAAAGGGACGTACTGGAAGACAGAAGGAGGGTGAAGAGAGCCATGGGAGTGTACAAGGCTTATATTGGTGAGGAGGCGTGCAAAGATATTGGTGTAAGAATTAAGTGTAGTGCTTGGAAGGGAAAGGTTGGCACTCGATTTAAGGCATAAGGGTATCGGAAGATTTTCTTTCGTATAGAAGGGGTTTGGGGATTGAAATAAACTATAAAGAGAAATGATGAATAAATCACCAAAAACGATGAAAGAATTTAAAGTTGAAATTTGTAGAGGATAAAAGTAGACGAGTACAGAAAATGGGGTGGTTAAGGAAATTGCCATCAGAGCGTGCCAAATTAAATGTTTGCCAGACAGAATGCAATACAGCCATTCCACCCTTAGGATAAACGTTCCAGAGCCAACAAATTCGGTTCTTCTTCCTCCCCTGTTGATTCACATCAGCTACCTCTGTAAACAGGTAAATGTGGAGCATAGTAGCAGTAACGAAATAAAAAACAAAAACTGTGCAAAATCCAAATCTGTATGTTTATAATGTAATGCTAATCTTTGCCCGCCCTAACGAGAATCCTGCGATGTTGCCGTAAGAGCACTCCTTTCTAGATGTACGTAGAAAAAGTTATTCTACAAAACTGGAAGATTGGTTCTTCATATTCCTTATGAGACGTGCTAAGTCACTGATAGAGAGAGGTCTATTTAGTGATACTGTACAAAACGCTGTGATAATTTTGTGTTGTGTGCGTTGTTTCTTTGCTGGAATCGAGTTGAAATGGTCACAGGTTTGAGTCTGTCCCGTGGAATGGCTCATTCTAGTATACATTTAATAATATGCTTACTCTTGTGCACAACACCAAAGTGACTGCCAATGAACGAACGAATCACCGTTAGCAGTTTTATTTTCCCTTTTTTTCTTCTTCTGGCTTTACACCTCGTCTACGTTGAGGTTATTAGAGGCGGGAAGGAATTCGGCCATGGCCTTTTTGAAGGAACCATCCCGGCATACGCCTAGAGTGATTTCCGGAAACAGAGGAAAACCCAAATCTGGCTGGCCGGAAGGGGGATTCGGACCCGTGTCCTCCCGAATACGAGGCCACCACGCTCGGTTTAGTTTTTCAGATAGTACTGGCCATAAGTACTTACTGTTTTGAGTTATCTCAGCAGATAAGCACGGAAGAAACTGAATGATATGGTAAAAATTTTAAATAAAATTAGCGAAAGTAAATCCTTGACAGATATATCACTGGTAACTTTTTCCCAGGATACTTCATGGGGAATTTCTTTTGGAATTTAGCATTCCCTTCGATTTTATTAATTTGGTTATTCTACCTTGTTTTTCCTTTTTAGTTGACTTTACCTGTTTGATTGCACCTTAACTAGACACATTACGTTACTGCAGAGATGCACTTCTGAGCCAAGTTCAGTTATTAAAGTTCTTTCTTATATTTCAGGTTTCAGGGGTAGAATTTTCTTGTCTTATTAGACAACTAGCCTCGTACCCGCGACTTCGTACGCGAGGATTAAGAATTTTTTTGCAAGAATTAAATATAGTAAGTTGTTGGTAACGAAGGATTAGTCCCAAACAATATCAAGTCGGCATAATATGACAGGAAAGCTATCACTATATCATTCTACCGTCGAACCTGCCTCTTGAAGAGAATTAATTTCCAACATATTTCTGTCACTATTCGATAAGATCTCAAAATTTCGTGACTACAACTGTTAATCATACTGGAAAAAATATCCTGTGCCCTTCATACACATTTCCTTATAAAATTACATCACAACGATATAGCCATTTAGTCGTCAAAACGTATACACCTACAACATTGCAAGAATACCTACGATTTGCCTCGCATTGCACCCCTAACTTTCTAATATCTACGGTTTAACATTCAATCCGAATAACCTACGGCCCAGGCCTGACTCTTACGATGAAAATCAATTTTTGAAAATCTTATCCCCGACGGAGATTTCAACCGGAGATCACGACGTTCGTAAGCCAGCGCTTTAGCCACTCAGTTGCCAGGCCACTACGTGGAAACTCGCTACGTAGTCGTCCACATCCAACGTGTCAGTCTACCGCCGTATTTCGAAGTTATGAGACAAATGTGTTATTTATACAGATAATTTTTCAACCAAATGTAGACAGTATTTTTCTCCTTGTTTCAAAGGATAAGTGTGAAAAGTTTCATCGAGAACGGATAAAAACTGTGGATTTGTATGAAGAACAAACAAACCAACAAACCAACAAACCAACAAACAAACATACATTCATCTTTATATATAAAGATTTCTCTCAGTCGTGGTAGACCGTTAATTTGGTCGAAGATGTTCATCTGGCTTTGTTAGGGAGATGGTAGGAAAAGCGTGTACCACTGTTTTGAATAGTTTAGGCCAGTGTGTTTCAATCTTCTTGAATACTCGAACCCTTTTACAACTAAAAAAAAAATCCCCCCCCAGGTTCGTAATAAACTATGTCAGATATTTAAAAACGCCGTATTTAATTTTCTTTCTATTGAGAGTATACCTATTACTATTACTGCGCGTGGGAAGCGGAGGGTGTATTGCACCTATCCCTATAATACGGCACAAGTCGTGAATTAAAGTGCAAGTTGTATCTCGCTTTATCGGCCTTTTCCGAATCCATGTTGATTTGGGTTTAAAAGTTTCCCTTCATCCAAAAACTGCGTGACATTTTGAATAGATGATAAGTTCTAAAATCCTGCAAAATATTGAAGTTAATGAAATCGGCCTATAATTTTGAGGGTCGTTAACATTTCCACTTTTAAATACTGGACTTACGATGGTGGTCTTTCACTCATCTGTCATGTTCCCTAGATCCAAGGAGGCGGTATGTAATTTCATCGAACACGGCGCAATTTCGTTTGCGAACACCTAGAGGAGAATCTAATAGGAATTCCGTTCCAGCTATACAACTGACTCTCGGTTAAGGTCGGGGTACAACAGATTCAGTCGTCATTTTCCTTCGACTGAACACAGCTAACGTGGTCCTTGCACTTAACCGTTTCTCAAATTTGACTCTTACATTGGCCGCTGCAGGATGTTTTAGCTGAAAAAAGCGGTTGGTTCTAGGAGGGGCACCTTTCTTCTTGCGATGATAATACTGGTCTTTTGTGAATGTTGAATGCAAAGAGGTATCATCCCCAACTAAGTTTATTACATCAATGCTCCGGACCAACGTTGAGACATCTTCCACAGTAGCTTCTTCAATAACGTAGGGCTTTGGCTGGTCTGCTTTGAGGTAACGCTGCAGAAATCTCTCAACGATGTTGATATGATCTTCTTTTTTTCAGTTCTTCCAACAATGAATGATCTCCTTCCTCTTAGCGGCGACTTCTTTCTCGAGATGAAAGAAGGCGGTATATTGAGCCTACACGCTGAACTTTCCTGCGTATTGAAGGTCGCTATCCAGTCGCCTCAATCTTACGTGTCCTATTGTCAACCGCTATTCATTGCCGAACACGAAGCGACGCCATTAATTGTGTTCTTGGATGATCATCCGAGGGAATGCAGAACCGCGAGTCATCGTTACTACCTCGAATTACCATCACCGGTGTGTATGGAGAGATCCCATTCTTAGAATGTTTTGTAGAGGCGGTGTGGGAATCCATCGGGTCATGGCTCCTCCTGCGACAGTGTCGTGGTTCCATGTTTCAACAGGACAATGCTCGTCCACACACGTCACGTGTGTCTGCGTGATGTTGAGGTACTCCCGTGGCCAGCAAGATCTCCAGATCTGTCCCGGATGCCAGTATATCAACAGTAGTGGCCAGCTTGACAACGACTTTATGACACCCTTCCCATGCGTCGAGGCCAAGTTCAATGTAAATTTGACTCCATTTTGTATTCACTGAAATAACATCACATACTCTTAAAACGCGCGAAGTTTCATTTTGTTTCATCTTCGCCTTCTTGGTGCTTCCTTTTTTTTTATCACCGTCGTTCTTGTAGTTAAGATTTTATGGTGGGTCAGTGACACAGAGATTGAATGTTGTTTAATTTTGGACAGCACTAATTGAGAAGCTCAACAAAAGATATGTAATTAATAAACATCATAGAACGGGTTTCTCGGCAGCTTAGAACTGGTAATACCAGTTCGTCCCAGAGCATGAATGGTTTTCTTCTAATGTTATCTTTACTGTAGAGTATATTATTTACACGATAGAATCACTACATATATAAACCTGTAAGCGGCTGTTTCCGTGGCTTTTCTTTGTCCACGCAACAGTTTAAAACAGGTTCAGTTAGGATCTAACTTAAAAACTGTGGTAGGTCTTATAACTACGTGAATTTTTTTTTTTTTTTTTAACTGCTTAACGTCTCCTATAACAACTAGGTCTTTAGAGACGGGAAGGGGTGGGGGCAAGGAATGGGAAGGAATTCGGCCATGGCCTTTTGAAGGAAGCATCCCGGCATTTCCTGGAGTGATTTGGGGAAACCATGGAAAACCCAAATCTGGATGCCCGGACGGGGATTCGAACCGCCGTCCTCCCGAATGCGAGGTCAGAACTCTAGCCGTTACACCACCACGCTCGGTAACTACGTGAAAGTGGACTAAGAAATAAGTGATAAGCTGCTCGTAAACTGAACAGATAGGCACTAAAGATCACACTACATCAGAAATGAACGCTCCTTTTGTAACCTGAATGGGTAGTCGTCAGAGGTAACACTACATCAAAGATAAACATAGACAATCTTTGGACACTTTTAATATTGTTGTTGACTACGTATCTTTGGTTTTTTAGTAGCACAGCACTAGGGAAGGCAATTTTACATTATTAAAAACTAAACGCAGCTGTAGGAAATAATAATGTCATGAAAATGGCAGAAAAGTTAATGTATTAAATAAAATTCATCGTGCCTTATGCGGGAACCACGAAATTCTGTTTTTTTCCCCCTCCTTCTTTCTTTACGTCTGTGAAATGTGAGGTCCACGCGGCTGAAGCTGCCAGGAAAGTTTACTATTTAATAACGTTAACTGTGTAGCATCTTTGCTAAAGCGCGTGTATCCACTACATTGATCGCATAGATCAGTCGCGAGTTCAAAATTTTTTAAAAATAATAATAATAATAATAATAATAATAATAAAAATCATCGAGTAGCTGTTGTTACTGATTGACAACGCTATTAGGAGCACTCCTGCAACAAAAACAGGAAAACCCTGGCGTTCAACTTGTTGCAGTGAGACTCCACCAACACCCCTCCAGTTACATCTCCCAAGGATTTTTTTTTTTTTTTTTTGGTGCTCTCTGACTGATAACTGACAGGTTTGCAATGCCATTTACAGTTATAATTACTGCTGTTTTTTAACCGCAATGGTCCTTAAGCTCCAGTGGTTACTATTCGAACATGCTGATTTTTGCATTGCGTGAATTTTTTCTTTAAATAATTTCTCTGTTTGAAATAAGTTATACGACACCTCCCTTGGTAGTTTATTCCAGTCCCCGACTTCTTACCCACTCTCTTGCACATTAAATGAATTGCTAGTGCCACCTAGGACGTGGGTTCGAATCCCCTTCCGGCCATCCGGATTTGGGTTTCCCAAATCGCTCCAGCCCTGCCTCTAATGACCTCGACGTCAACGAGACGTAAATTCATAAACAAATAAGATCTCTCTAACAAAATTAAAATCCACAAGTCGACATAGCGCAGCAAGTGTATTTTGAAATGTCTATAAAGTCCTTCGGCGATCCCCTGAAGGCTCGAAGAGGGCAGTCAAAGGTTACATGTCGGATAGTTTTTTTCTTCCTCGCTACGATTGCAGCTCGGATAATCAGTGGATGTGTCAGGTCCTCTCTACTGTACTGGCTGCCCGTTCTTAGTAACATCGGACCGCCTACCAGACAATGCAATAGCCCAATCGCCCAATACAACAAGATCCGCTTTAACTTGGAGATTCCCACCCACGATGACATGGCTACCCAATTCATGGTACTTAAATCGGGATTAAATAAATAAACACTTCTCGATCTTCCAGACGCATAAAGAAGTCACACTTGTGAGACGTTTTGAAGGCGTCTATCTCAGCCCTCATTTTCAACCATAGATGTCACTGGATAACAAAGCCAACCCAGCGCGATGACGTCATCCACTCTTCTGCTCATCACCGAGGCGAAGCTATTTCAGCATTTTGATAGCCAGGTTCCAGGACGCACTGAGTTGATACTCAGTGTCCCTGTTAACTAAAGAATCAGTTGTTCTGATTTCTACAGCTTCTGTTATAATGCTGTCCCAAAAATCTCTGACCAGGCTAAAATAGTAAGGTTTTTTTTCGAAATTGAATGTATGTCTGGGGCAAGAAGAGAAATCAGCTGTGGCCGAACACAGTGTCCAAGAAGAATTAGTGTCATCAGTTAAAATGCAGGATACTTTTATTTAATCCCGAAGAGTTCCATATTTCTTCCATGATACAGAGGACAAAACCATAAATTTTGGAATGTTTGTTTGTATGTATGCACGTATCAAGCAAAGAGCAAAACCATTTCAAATAAACTGTATATAGTGATAACATATGTAATATTATAGCTAACATTATGCTTAGGTGTTAAATCAACATCCAAAGACTTTAAAAAATCTATAAAATTTGCCTGGAGGGATTTTGGGAAACTATGGAAAACCCAATTCTGGATGCCCGGACGGGAATTCGAACCGGTGTCCTCCCGAATGCGATACCGCTTATCGACCACGCTCTGTTTAAACTTAATTGCTTTATAATCGCCGGTAGTTTCCATGTAGTGGTACAGAATTTAGAGAAATACTTGTAAATTAATCAACAGTCACTTCTTCCAAACCTTAAATGATGCTTCATCATTCTTGATTAGTTCGTAGTTGCCCTGCCTCTAATCGCCGTGAGAAACTGTCGTGTTTATCTGGTTAATTGCTGGGAGGCTAATTAATTAATTAATTGCTTTGGTCGCATAGCTGCTTGTGTTATAATGGAAGTCCAGAAGATTAACTCGACGATGGACAGCTGCTTGTGCTGTTATTGTTACTTCAACCAATTATTTATTGTTTAAATAATTGAAGAAAATTTTGAAAACAAGAACAAAAATTTCGCTTTGGAGCTCCCTACCGTAAGTCCTGTCGTCGGTAGCACATGTTCTACTAAGTGCTGTACGACTGCAACATTCTGAACACCCACTTCTGAATAATGAAATGTTTGTTTTCAAAACTTCCTAAGGCTTTATGGCAGCTATCGGTTCATCTTGCAAACTGACGAAGCGGGAAAGGACTGAGGGCAAGCAGCTGGAACGAATGGCCTTTTTTTGTAGGAACCATCCCGACATTAACCTGCAGTGATTTTTGAAAACCACGTAATATCCAAATCTGGATGGCCAGACCGGGATTCGATCCCACGTCCTCCCGAACGCTCACCCAACACAAAGAATTTAAATGAACAATGCTTTAATAGTAGTGATTTAAAAATCCACTGCAAGTATTGTCGCCAACTCGAAATACGAATACAGTTACCAGAAACGATATTGAAAATATCTCCCAAGTGGTCAGTTTGCTCCTCGAAGTTGCCTGCTTTGTGGGAAAACCGCACTGATATACCTGAAAAACATTGATGAGCCCAAGAAATATGGCTGAAAGTTTATTAATGACGTGGAATACTACACGTTTCGGATATTTTGATATTTCTAAGTTTCTTTGCAAACATTACAAGTTATACAGTGTTATTATAAATGACTACAGCTTGTAATCATGGAGGAAGGAAATATATGGAGGAGAAGTGACGTTAAATTGGTGAAGCAGGCTCGCACATGCGCATTGGCGGCAGCGGCGATATTGCGCTTCCAAACAATTGCGATGTTCCCAGTATATCCCGAAAACTAAGCAAGATATCGAAAAATTTTATTCTTTATTTTCGATTTGTCTCGTCGTGTTACATAAGAATCGATCATTAAATTTGACTTTTGCGAAATTTTTCTTCTCCATTTCAACTCAAGACACCTCACTTTTGATACGGTATATCTCTAGAACTAGGTGAGATATCGAAAATTTTTATTCTTTATTTTTCATTTGTCTCGTCTTTTTAAATAAGAATCCATCATCAAATTTGACTTTGACCAATTTTTTCTTCTGAATTTCAACCAAAACCATTTCACATTTGGGACAGAATATCTCGAAAACTAAGCAGGATATAAAAAAATGTTATTCTTCATTTTTATTTGTCATATCGAGTTACATAATAATCAATCACCAGATTGCGGCGTCACGTTTATCCTAGAGTCCCCTTGAGGTTTTTGTACATATTCCCCGTGTCTGTATGGAAGCGGCCATACCCCCTCCACTCCGGCCATGCCCCCCCCACTTCTCCTCCGCCCTGCTTCACTTCAATGCGTGGTGAAGGTCTCTTGCGTCGTCTCCATATATTTCCTTCCTCCATGCTTGTAATATAACACACGTGAGAGTATCTGTGGCCGGCGTAGTAAGCCAGTGTGGGGCTATCTTTGTGTGTGTATCGTTGACCGCCGTCAAGTTTAGTTATGGACGCGGGAACATTTCGGTCGTAATTATGGAAATTGTGAAAAGACGAGAAGATTTGGCGGAGTGTAACGTGGAAACTAGTAATGTGTTATATTAATGGTTTTGCATGGAGTGCAGCGATCTCAAGTGACTGTGGACGTGTTATGAGTACTGTGGAGAGTGTGGGAGTTTGTGCAATTTAATTCCTCTTGTCCCACGAGTCTGCAATTCTCGGAAAAGGAGTCTGATTCCTTATTTAAATATTGATTTGGTGGTGGTATTTTCCGTCGGTGTGAAATCATAAGTTTATGGACTCAATAAAGTTTGGTATTTCTGTCCATTCTAAAGTGTGTGAGGTTATCATTTAGTAACCCGATAAAAGTTAATACCTAAGCCTGGCGACCGCGGCATAAAGAACCTTTTGTTTAATCAATGAATATGTGTGTGTTGAATAAGTGACTTTTAATAATCAAAATCCATAATTAGCCATTAGGCTTACAAGCGGTTTTACAAATTTACTGTAGCTATATTACTTGACATGTTGTCACAAAACTTTACAGTCATATAGAAAAACTAAAAAAAAAAAAATGCAGCCACGTTTTAAATTTTTTCCACGAGATCGCAGACGTGAGCAGCCAGGCGCTCCACCTAACCCTATGCGTCAGCTGTGCTTGTTGTACGGAGTGTGCAAACAACTGAATACTGAGCGTTCTGGCCTCGCATTCGGGAGGACGGCGGTTCGAAACCCCGTCCGGGCATCCAGATTTGGGTTTTCAATGGTTTCCCAAATCACTCCAAGCAAATGCCGGGATGCTTCCTTCAAAAGGCCATGGCCGAATTCCTTCCCATTCCTTGCCTCCCATCCTTTCCCGTCTCTAAAGACCTCGCTTTTAGAGAGACGCTAAGCAGATAATAAAAAAAAAAACTGAATATAGACTTGATATCTGCAAAATCAGTAAGCGTATAGAGCACTTGTAATATGTCAACAACAACAAAAAAACTTTCAAAGTTTTTATATATGACTGTAAACTTTGTGACAGTTAAAACAGCTACAGTATATGCTTGAAATCGCTTCAATTGGATATAATAATTTATTATAATCATGACGACAGGACAACGATGGTTCAATATAGCATTACATGTGATCTGTAGTTATCGTGTTATACTACTGGAGGTTTTTTTTTCCTAGTTTTGCTTAGTCCAATCGCTAGTTAAGTAAGCTGCGAAGTACTAACTGCCCCTTATTTTGTTTGCTATACATACAGCTGAATCTCGAGAGCAGGTTTATTAAATCTGAAACATGTAGCCACCACTACTCACAACTTAATACATAGTTGCGATATTGCGTGTTGTGTGAGCAGTAACCCTGACCGCGCATTCGGGAGGACGTAGATTCAATACCCGTCCGGCAATACAGATTTCGGATTTCCATGGTGTCCCCAAATCACTCCAAGGAATTGCGGGGATGATTCCTTCAAAAATACATGGCCGAACTCCTTCCTGTTCCTTTCCCGCCTCTAATGAACTCGCCGAGTTGTAAAGCCATAAAAATCTGGCGGAAGTAATTCGAATCCCCATCCGGTTCCAAATTTACTTGGTTTCCCGAAATCACGCTACAGGAATGCTGGTTGGTTCCTCAAAAAGACACGAGTTCATTTCTTAACCTGATTTTCTTGCAACAAAATGATAATCACTCAAACCAATTCACCTCTTGCTAGATTCATTCCTTTTCTTAAGTTCGTCCAAATCAAATTCCTTTATGCAGGCTCATTTGTTAGTTACCTAAAAATGGTCACAGCCATGAATTCTGCCGGTCAGAGTTGAGAAGACAACTAGTGCGTTCTTGTTATTTCTTACACGGTGTTACTCGAAGATTTCTCAGTTTGAATTGTGCCAAAGTGCGGCAAGTCGGAATATTAATGTTTTGTGATCTTAATAATTTAGTTTGCGTATTGACTCGCTTGGCGAGTGAGTATTTCTCACCACTATAGTTTTTAACTTTCTCAATTGCGATGAAGCTTAGCTTTAAACGAGAAAGCAGACGATACACTTAACTTTTCTTTTATTTGCAGAAACACATTTAAAATGAACATCAGACTCTTTTCAGGATGTTTCAAAGGAATGTTACATAACAAAACGTACGTATATTCCTGCTAGCCACACAAACACGCCTCCAGAGATCCAATTAAAATTTACTCACAGCTTCTTGACACTAAATGGAAATAATCTTAAATGAGATCAGGAGGAATTTACAAGCTTTTGATATTGCACTGAATAAAATAAACAATTTCAGTATATGGAAAATAAACTCAAATACTATAGCTTTCACAACGTAAGATATTAATTTCCTTTAGTTAAAATTTCAGGTACCGCAACAATTTAGCACAGTTACAATATCTGACACACTCATTCAAAGCAGTTTCACATCATATATATAAAAAAAATACCACAGATGAAATTACAATTAATCAAACTTTTCCATTATTTTACACAAAGTTAATTATTTGACTGTGAATTTAGGTTATAGTTAATTTATTTGAATTGCGAATGAGCGCAACACTGTGGTGCCAATTTCCCAACAACCCCATTTTCCCCCTTTATTGTACCCGCCTACTTTTTCCCTCTACAAATTTTAATTATAAATTCTTTCAACATTTTTGGTAAATTATTCATCAGTTCCCTTGATAATTTATTAGAATCCCTTACCTACTGAAGACATTTTTCCCTCATCCTTATACTTGATAATCGAGTGCCAGCTTGTGGTCATGGTTAATTCTTGTCTTCCAGTGAATCCTATTCCATTATTTTCTCTGGTAAATTCAATAAATGAAGGATTTTGAAACCCTTTCCTACCACCTCCCCACTGTGCCCTGTCCAATGTGATGTCAAGATATTTACATTTGATGTATTCAAGAAGCCGCCCTATAATCCTAATGAACCTTTAATTTTCTTTTTATCTGTGTACCTAATGAACGTACCCAGCTATTCACATTCTCCAAGCAAGCTTATATAACACCATTAATTTTACTTTATTTCTATGTTTAGTCTGTAGAAATTGGCGTTACTTACCCAGGGCGCAACATCTGTTGTTTGCAGATTTTTTTTTTTTTTTTTGGCATTCGGCAACTATGCCAGCTCAATGTGTTTATGATATCTCATCCAGTGAATTAATGTAGACACCACCGGACGGACAGGACACACAGCACATGGCCACTGTTCATAACGGATGCACATATTATTGATCTCTTGAAGTCTCAAATTTCCTTATCCACCGATATTCAAATTGAACCGTTACATTTGAGCGACGTCTCAAAATAAGCGATCAACTTTCAAAAAGAAATGAGATCCCACAAAAACAATTCTTGTAAAAATAGGCCAAGTCTCGTGTTTTTTTAGTGACAAAAAGTTGTGAGCTCTTGTTCTGTACAAGTCTACACTTTACAGTGTGTATTCAGTCAAATTTCTGAAACAGTGAAACTGAATGGTTTCTCTCAGTGATATAGATGGTTAATTTGAAATAAAAAAATCTGGTGACGTGGTCATTATGCATGCCATGTTTTAGCTAACCTAAACAAATACTTTAAAAGTGTTGCTTTATCAATCTTAAAAGTACACTAAAGTCTAGATTTCCCTCGCACGTCTTTCAGGTTTAACTAGTATTGGAATAAATCATGTATATTATGCATTTCATTTCAGTAAAAATTTATGACATGCATAATTGCCAAGTCAGCTTAATTTTTTCTCTCTAAATTTAAATCAACGATCTATAACATCTGTTTCAGAAAGTCAAATGAGCACACACTGTAAAGTGTAGACTTGGCTCAGAACAGATCTCATAGCTAGACTATTTTTACAAGAATTGTTTTGTGGGATACATTTTGCACTAATCAGACAGGACGTAAGTATCGCTGTATACAGACAGATGACGACACTTGCTTATGGCATTACGCCTCGTCCATGTCAACTGGGAAGGAATTAGGCCGTGGCCTTTTTGAATGAACCATCTCGGCATTTACCTGAGGAAACCAAGGAAAACCGAAATCTGGATGGCCGGACGTGAATTGGAACCCGCGGCCACCCGAATGCGAGGCCAGAGCGTTACCACTCAGCCACCTCGCTCTGTGTAACAGCATGAAACACGAGACGTTGGCTTCATGCGCTACCGTTACGTAAGCAGAATTACAAAAGCGACAATTGTACAATACTTACATGGCTTGAAGGTAAGTATAAAACATTCACTACACTCCATTAGGTCAGACCGTCGAAACTGATACCGACTACACATATAGTTTAATGAGAAAAAAAAGGATAAACTGAAGATAAATCGTAGAGACACTTCCGTCAGTATTTTCGTCTTAGTTTTCCGGCGAATGTTTGTTTTAACTGTTGCATTTATCAACATTAATCTATTGTACTGTACATAAGAACTGCTAGTAACAGTTAACTAAGAAACACCTATATATGTTATGTATCTATAAAGTCTGCGGCCTGCGGAAAAATGACAAACTCTGTAGGTAGATTTCTTATTATGAGATATTTCAGGTCTTTCATTATTTAACTGAAATGAGAAATGCGAAGAATTAACGTGGGAACAGTGAAGGAAGCTTCTCTAAAATAAAACTAGTGATGCATAGTGGAGCGGCGACCGGGTGCTACACTCTAGAAACACAGCCTCGAAGTAGGAACCACAGGCACAGTAGGTAGTGCTACCACCTGTAGGAACTCCTACCAACTAACAGCCGCTTAACGGAAAACTGGGCCAAAAGTTTGAATTATTCGAAATTAACAGTTCTGTAGATCTGGATAATTTAATCTTTAAAACAATAGCTTGTTTATCAATTTTGATTATGTATGAAGGAAGAAAACTTGTCACGAAAACTCACCTTCCAAAAATACTATATAGCGATTCTCCGTAGGTTTCTTCTTGTTTATTGTTATTAGAAACTTGTTAGATTCAATAGTTCCATCTGTTCTAAAAATTAAAACTAATCACTGCACTAATAATTCAAGGAAGCTGTGAAATCCGATATGTCCGCTTATCAAACAGAACTTGTGAGTTGAATAAACTTAAATACTTTGCGTTTGGCGGCCGCTTAACTCAAGCGACAGAGAGTCTGACGAGCGGGGTTCGATCCCTGGAGCCCCCAAGCCCACTCTGTTTGCTGTTAAATGATTACCGTGGGGGAAGGTAAAGAAAAAGGGCCGTCGACTCTAATCCTACAGGAATACGGCTTGGAAGCTACAATAAGGAAAGAAGATTCCAATGAATCTTCTCACTACGGGCTATTTTTTACGTTTCTTTAGTTTACATTATTTATTTCTGTGTGTATTTGCATAACGATTTGAATTACATAAAATTCGATGAAGTTTAGATGATCACATACAATTTCTCAAGCGAAATGAATGATTCATATAGCCCCCAATCTACTTAAAACCTTTTTTCTAACGACTCTACTAACTGAAAAATTTACTTAAAATTCGCCCTGTTTACTGATATTACATGGGTTCACATAACTAATTGGTATCCTGCTAAAAGGAAAAACATTTGTTCCACATTTTGTAGCTGCTGTTTCGAATTATTTCAATTATTCATAAATTTACACCTATTTTAATGACAACTGGGTTTAGTAAATTTACAATTATCAGTTTCAGTTAACGAAGTATCAGTTGAAAAATGAGAATTATTGTTAGCATCTAATGAAAGTTGGTTAATGCATATTTTCATAACAGGCTAGCATGTGAGAGGTATTGAACATGTAGTCTAGAAAATAAAAAGAAATGAGCAAATAAGATATTTAACCAATCTGATTTATATTACGAAACATATTATTCTTAAGTCTCTGGTCTGCTTCTGCTCTTTGACCTTTATTTAATAATATCTGTATAGGAAGAGAGAAGTGTAGGGTTGAATGAGAGTAAGACGCCTTTTGCTTCCTTAACTAAGGTGTATTTTCGTCCACGGGTGTTATTGTACATCTGTCGAGGCGAGAGTCTATTGAAGGGTTGTTGTCGGAAACAGAGGGGAGGAGATAATGTCGAGGGGGAGGAACAAAGCCACTACTTGTATTGCCTCGCTACATGCTCTGTGCTTCCGTTCTTTATTCAGCTGTCGTTTCATTTCATCTCCCATTGACCTGCAGTCACAGACAGATGAGCGAGTGAGGATATCATACTCAAATTGCCGTAATATGTTGATTTTAACGAATCCTTTCCATATTTATTTTGTTACAGCAAACCTTATAGCTTCATTTCTACACGCCGAGTGCTCTGGTCTGGCATTCAGGAGTACGTGGATTCAAATCTTCGTCCAGCCATCCAAATTTTGGTTTTCCATCGTTTTGAGGCGTCGATAAACTCCAGGGTCCATTTTGACCTCTCTTAATCACCCCCTGTTCCCTCACGTAGCCTTACCTGACGTTTGCTTCCACATCCCCTACCCTTTTGTGTGACGGGTAGTTACCCCCCCCCCACCATTAATACCTTAAAGCATTTCTACTGTTTTCTCTGAACATTCTAGCTTTTCGATTATTACGTATATAATGAACACAACTGATACATGTGTTATGTGCTTTTCTGTAATTATAAATATTCTGAATAAAATGTTGACTCTAGCAGTTCCTTCAAATGCTCAAATAATCGGAAAATCTCTTTCTCAGGACAGTCAGGGATCCTATTCCTATTAAAAACATTTTCCTATTTCAATCATCATTGTTCATTAATTAGAACAAACTTTATCTGAAGCGTAAAAATACTAAGAAGAACTGCATTTTTTGTTTTCTTTTGCTCCAGTTCTGTCTTTGTACATTACCAGGGAATGATTTCTATAACTCATCTGATAGTGAAAACTCGTTGGAAAGCCTCGTAAAGTTTATTGTACAACAGCACTTCACAACACACTTACACTGAAACTCACTGGACAGAACAAAATTAGAGTTATTTTATCAACGAGAGTGAGATCACACGTGGGCGATTTTAATCGAAACGAACTGTCACTGCAGTCCAGGTACGGCGTGTCTAATGCGAGGCTGCGTTGAAATGCGCCAGTCGCGTGCAACCCAACGCTATGACTTCAAGTCACACGAATGCGGGGCAATGTCAATATATAGATAATTAAATGGCGGAAGTAAATAATAAGGGGGATGAAAAGATTATTTGCCGATGATGCTATTATTTATCGTGAAATCACAACCCAGGACGACTGCGCTTTGTTACAAGACGATATTATGAAAATAATTGCGTGGTGTAAACATTGGCAGTTGGAGTTAAACGCTAAAAAGTGCCAAGTCATGCATGTAAGTAAAAAGGTGACACCATTTAGCTTTGAATATACTATTAATGGCACTGTCCTTAGAACGGTAGATTCCGCTAAATACCTAGGGGTAACAATTCGTAATAATTTGTCATGGAATGAGCATAACGAGAATGTAATTGGGAAAGGAAATCGTAAGCTTCGATTTCTAGGTCGTAATTTAAAACAATGCACTCCGGACGTTAAATCGATTGCATACAAGTCACTAGTGCGGCCTCACTTAGAATATTGTTGCTCTGTATGGGGTCCCCATCAAAAGGGATTAATGGAGGCATTAGAGATGGTCTAAAGAAGAGCCTCCCGATTCGTGAAACGTATATATAGTTGGAGGCAAAGCGTAAGTGCGATGTTGAAGGAGTTAGGTTGGGAAGACCTGGAGCACCGAAGGCGTTGCTCTCGACAGAAGCTAATTGAAAAATTCTCGACTGACGTATTTCGGAATGACAGTAAACAAATATTGCTACCAGCAACATTCATATCCCGGAATGAACGCGAAAATAAGATAAGAGAAATCAGGGCCAGTACCGATTCATTTCTGTACTCATTTTTTCCACGAGCGATTAGGGAGTGGAATAGAAAGGATTTACCGGGCGACTAAACATAAAATCCGACAGGAGTAGCTTCCGATAAAGCACTCCGGTCATCCTGATCTGGGTTTTCCATGGTTTCTCCAGATCGCTCCATGCGAATGCTGGGATGGTTCCTCACAATAGCCCATGGGCGCCTCCTGCCATATCCCGTATATCCCTTCCAAACCTTCCCGGATAGGTGCAATGCACCCTCCGCCACACACTTTTAGTGAATCGTGGAGTAATAGTAATAGTAAATATCACCATGCTGTACCTTATTTTAACTGTGACAAGCTGCTTGGCTTGGCTCGCCCCACGTAGTTTGTAGACACTCCCTTTCGCGAAATCATTCCAGGTGAATGTCGAGATGATTCCTTGAGGCCATGTTCGAATTCCTTCCCTTTCCTTGTCTCCACTCTCTCCCGCCTCCAGTGACTTCGACACCATCGAGACGTATAGCAAGGAAACTACCCCCTTCCCCCCTCAAAAAAACTGCACGTGCTTCCTAACAAAGAGGACTCAGCTACCTTGACATGAATCGTATTCATATGATTCAGTTTGCCTAGTATAAAGTTCTTTGCGTGTCGCCCCAACGCATATGTCCACTGGTGAAATAAACAGCCAAAAAAGGAGAAAAAAGTCGTCTAATTGTTGCGAAATACTACTTGGAAACTTCAGACACTTGCTGAAATCCTTCAAATTCTCTCTCTCTCTTTTTGCTTATGGATTTACGCCTCGTCTACGTGTAGGTCATTAGAGGCGGGATAAGGAACGGTAAGGAATTCAGCCATGGCATTTTGAAGGAAGCATCCCGGCATTCGCCTGGAGTAATTTTGGGAAACCATGGAAAACCGAAATCTGGATGTCCGGACGGGGATTCGAACCCGCGTCCTCCAGAATGCGAGGCCAGAGCGTTTGAACTCTCAGTGAAATGTTATAAAATTTGGCACTGTCTAAGGGCTTTAAAAATTTAAAAGAGAGCCATTTATTTCTCATATTGGTCTCTCACTCAAAATCTGCGAAAGTTATACAACTAGTTTTCATGCGTAAAGGTATTTCCTCTTATACCTGATCTGATAGTTCCGTATATATTTCTCAAAAATATTTATTTTAAGAAATTGCTTACTATCACTGTGAACTGTGCAGTTCTATAAATGGTCAATTTGTTCAGAAGAAACCAGAATTCTCCAAATCGATTGTGGTTTTTTATTTTCCTCATTGGCATTGGCTACTTAGGCCATACATCCAGCCAAATGTGATTATCATAACTTCCAGTGAATCATATATTGTAAATGGGCGATCCTTCCGCAGTTGCTTGTTACACAGTTGTAAATGAAAACACCGTCTATTAGCAAATGGTTTTATTCATATAGGCTCACACGCGTTTCGCCCTTATGGAATTGGGCATCGTCAGTGTCTGTGAATGTATATGCATGGTGGTGTTAAAAAAACTGCTATGTATAACTAACTAATAACAAACTACATTCTACTTACGAATTATGGTTGAGACAGTTACATCGTGGTCGGGAGCAGCACTATCTGCACTTTTTTCTTTTTTGTGACCAGAACTGTTGTTGTGTCTCCACATAACTATTGTTACCACACCATTCCACAAACAGAGACATATTTTAATAAAACATGGACACGGATGTTATAACGCAAGCAAAAACATTACGTTGACATCGCCGTACATGCAAGTAAACAAGATGGTTCTTGCTGTGCGTCAAAAACAAAGTTTAAATTTCAACAGATTTTGTCACAGTGATATAGCTACCTTCACCAAAAAAGGGTAGCAATAGTTACGTGGAAACACAATAACAGTTCTGGTCGCAAAAAAGAAAAAAGTGCAGATAGTGCTGCTCCCGACCACGATGTAACTGTCTTGGCAATAATTCGTAAGTAGAGTGTATTTTGTTATTAGTTAGTTATGTATATTAATATTTCAATTTTCTTAACACCACCATGTATATACATTCACAGTCACTGAAGATGCCCCGTTCCATAAGGACGAAACGCGTCTGAGCATATATGAATAAAACCAGTTGCTAATAGACGATGTTTTCATTTACAATTGTCCAGTGTATCAGTTTGTCAGTGAATTGTTGCTGCTAAGTATGGACACATGGACACTACAGGATGAACACGACATTCACACAAACAACACTTAAACACCCATGCCCTCGGCCGGACTCGAACCGGCTTTAGCCTCGCATTCGTAATGACGTGGGTTCGAATCCCCGTCCGGGTATCCAGATTTGGGTTTTCAGTAGTTTCCCCAAACCACTCTAGGCGAATACCGGGATACTTCCTTCAAAATGCCATGGCCGAATTCCTTCCCATCCCTTGTCCACAGTCCTTTTCCGCCTGTAATGACCTTGACGTCCACGAGGTGTAAAGCCATAAAAAATAAAAAATCGGCACCTGGAGCCAGTACGCTAGCCCTTGGTGTCTATCATTTCGTGAAATTGGAATTGACTGGAACATTTCGGATATCACTGAGGCAGTTAATACCCTTTTGTGAATAGCAACTTACCGCGGAGATATAACAATGCTGTATTAATATGGTGATAGGCCATCTTACCGCAGTTGTTGTAAAATAATTTTGTAAATGAATCCGTCAAAAACAACTGGTTTGGGGAATTTTGTTTTTTATTTGATTCCACAGACGCGTTTCGCCCTTGTGGTGTAGCGCATCTTCAGTGGCTGTAAAGTGTTTTTACATGTGTTGTTACAATAATTATCTACAATACAACTCTTAATAAATATGTACACACTGTACTCACAGATATAGTTGTATTCTTTTACATGTCGGTCTGGAACAGTGATATGAAAAGCGTGTGAAGTGCTGTTCAGACCGAAATTTAAAGGAATATAACTATATCTGTGAGTACAGTGTGTACATATGTATATACATATTTATTAAGAGTTGTATTGTAGATAATTATTGTAACAACACATGTAAAAACACTTTACAGCCACTGAAGATGCCCTTACACCACAAGGGCGAAACGCGTCTGTGGAATCAAATAAAAAACAAAATTCACCAAACCAGTTGTTTTCGACTGATTCATTTACAAAATTATAACAATGCTGATTTCCCGTTACCGTCCCAAATGTAACTGTGTTAATAAGTGTTATTATTAGTGTACAGTATATGATGATGACGATGATGATGTGTGATTGTGTCTGCACAGTTAGGTGTGAAGGAATTTTATAACAACCGAGTGATTAGGAATCGTGCATCACCACCTCTTGTACTATGCTGGCCTGAACCAGATAAACTCGTCAAACTCCTGGGTTAAACCTCAAAACTCCTCAGAGTGAGTGAAGTGAGGTTATTTGTCCTTCGGGTGAGGACGTTAAATTTTGTGTTATAAAATGCACCAGGCTTCCGTAACTCGTTTCTTTCATTATTATATTCACAACAAACTGTCCCTACTTACAGTCATTTACACACACACAAGAAAACTTTCGGAGCGTTGTGGGTGGCGGTAACGCTCTGGTCTCGCATTCGGGAAGACATCAGTTCGAACCCGCGTTTCGATTTTTCGTTGTTTCCCGAAATCACGCTAGGCCATACCCATTCCTTACCCCCATCCTATTGATTTCTATGTCGACGAGGGGTGAAGATGTAAGCAAGGAAAAAATATAAGAAAACTTGTGTTAGACACAAGAAGGGTTGGAACTATCCACCCTATCTCTATGTTTAGGACCGAATTTCATTTAATTTTGAGTTAGTACTTTCATTCACTTCTGCTTCACTACATTTCCTCAACATTAGGTGTTACTCATCGTTAGCCTGGTGAAATTTGGAGCTTTGGTTTTACAGCCAGGTTGTACTACGTACTAATGGGGGAATTCAAGTATTGCCATCTGTCTGCCAAATATGTAACTGTTTTGTGTGTGATAAGTGTTTTTTTTTTTTCGAAAAGTGTAGTTTATAAGTCAGAGATTGCATTTGCGATGGTGGCTGTGGGAAACCACCTAAGGATCGCTGGGCTCGTACCCGACTCCGTTGTACCTCCGTCACACTGGCGATTTACTTTCACCCACTATTTAAAAACATTTTTAATAGAATAATTGAAGTGAATCATTTTTATGAGACTAAATTTGAAATAACATTACGTCAGTAAATTGTGTGTTTAATGATTCAGCAGGGGTGTACCAAGCAAAAACATAAATGTACGGTGTATGAATTCACTATTTTGTTTGGAAATTTTTCTTAAGATGCTACCATTGCTCTCATTCATTTCCAACAGATCTTAAGATGAATAACTCCTGAGGTAATTACTGCAAACCAGATGATTAACTTTCTCTAACCTCCTTCCTTTGCATTATGCAACTTGACGAATACAAAAAAAAATTAATATTTGAACGACTTTTTTTCTCCAGCGCGCATGCCATTTTGGCGGTCGTTACTTCGCCTGTAAGAACTGCTTTGTTAGCGGCATCTCAAATAACGAAACTCGTATCGATGTTCTTGTGATTGATTATGCTGGGATTACAGCGGAACGTCATTTAGCCAGAGCATATTGATGAGCAATATTTCAGGTCAGTTTACGGAAATTGTGTGAATTGATCGAAAGATAATTTTTCTCTACTTTTTGTTGCTTTGCATGTATACCATGGTGTCAGCGACTAGCTACCACACCTCACGATTGAAATGCTACTGTAATCAAATATAGTACCAGTGTTAAACGTAACATTCAAACAAATCCAATTGTACAAAATTTATAAAATGCAAATTACAGAAAACATTAAACCGCTGAAACCTTTTTTTTTTTTTGTTTTGCTTATTGCTTTACGTCTCGTCGACTGTCGAGGTCATTATAGGTGGAAAAAGACTGGAGACAGTAAGTGGGGAGGAATTTGGCAATAGCCTTTAGTGGAAACCATCCCGGCATTCGCCTGGAATAATTTTGGGAAACCTAAAGCAGGATGGCCGGATGGAGATTCGAATGCGAGGTCAGAGCGTAATCACTCGGTGCTATAATTATAGCTCTGTAGGTACGTCCGTATTCGGATACAATTTTTTTCCAACTCTTACTGTGGGAAAGGATGCGAGAAAACTTTGTTCCACTTAGAAAACAAATGTTTCATTCGTTTCTGCGTCAATAGTATACTTTCAATGAAATCTGTTTTGTACCAGATCACGTCAGGTACTTATGTTCTTCGCTTCTCTTAGCGTCATGTTACTTTTAATTTGATTTCTGAAATGAAACGCTGAGTAGTAATTCTCTTACCTTTCACCGACGTTTCTTCCGGCTCTTGCCTGCACCGGAAACTTCTATACAAGAACCGATTAAAGGGTTTAGAACATCGTGAAATGTCGGCCAATACGGACTAAATCCTGAACATTACAGTTTTGTCAGGGTATCTGTTGTTAATTTGTTGGTTTCATAAAGTATTCGAATGGATGTTGATGTTCGATGATCATGCTAAATGCACGCTGTAGCCTACTGAAGGTTGCAATTCTTCTACTGAGAATAGTCCTGTAAACGATATAGGTTTACTGAATTACTTTTCAGGGACAATTTAAGCTTATGAATTCTGATGACATGTAATCTGTCAAAACGACCAAAACACTGCTAATGTTTGTTTAATCAAAGACTCATGTAACTGCTAACATTCTTGAAAATAATACGAAAAGAGTTCACCCACACAGAATCACTTGAAGCTACCCGTCGGTCTACTTTCTTGCACAATCAGTTCATTAAACGCTTCACTTACACATATAAGCTTAATTAGATTTGTGTTCTCCTAATACTGTACCGCGTTATTTTAACTTTTTTTTCAAACTTCAGGGCATCCCTGAAATTTTACTTAGCCACCAACTTTGTAGCGAGTTCCATAAGCTTCCCATGAACATTTCGCGGCTTTCTTCTTCATTTACAAACTTCTAATGGCCTCAACAAACACTTCTTGTTTGAATACTCTCTCTACAGTTTCATGTTGGCGGAAGGCGATATTAACCTTCTAGCCACATAATGGAGACTCCTTAAACACTTGCTCACCGCATATGTCCACTATCTCTTATTGGCTAATCATACACGTACGATTTATGTTCGGCAAATCAGATCTGTTCATTACCAAATACGCACCAATATACGTCGTTGTGCCTTCCAAATTCTAATCAGTACAAAACCCGAATCCACTAACTAAATGCTTTAATTAAGGTTAAAGCGAACCACTTCAGAATTACCAGAAACTTCATAAAATATTTTACAAAATCTTTTTCGGCAAACTACACATGGATTTCAATTTCTAACATGCGTACCTCTAATATATTGTTATGTTGCAACCTTACCTTGTGGAGTAGGATAATCTAGCATTATTTTCTCGTGGATTAAAAGAATCAACTGAGAAAAACGATTTCTGAAAAAATTTGAAAGACTCCGTCAAAATTTGTGCAAAACAATAATTGTTTATTTATAAAATTTCAGTTTGAAAAAGTTTGTCGATAACATGTTTTGATTGTCAAAGCAGTTGCTCCAGTTCCAAGAATCTTATTGATGCAATTATATAAGTGTATTATACATACTTCAGTTCAAAAACAAAGCATACCAATCTTTCTGTATACAGTATAGTGAAATAAAAACATGTCAACACTCGAAGCGGTGTAATTGTGAAATACCACAGCGAAACGACAATCACAGGTAGCTAACTCCATACATGTATATCGAAAAGCGTTCCGTCAATCAGCTGTCCGGAAATTTATCAATAATTCTGTCCTGCAGTGTGAATTTTAGAACCTGTACAGAATATTTTGCCAAAATCAGTTTATATTCACGTTAACGGCAAAATTAATGGTACCTACTATTATTACAATCAAACAAACGTTCTGATTCAATTCATAAGTGACATGGTTTACATTTGGATCGTTGCCAAGATTTTTATTTGTCTCTACCACTTTCCACTAACTTACTTTTTCACCAAAAGTAGCATATTTATGCGCTTCGAGATACTAATATTTCTTGCAAACCGAAAAAAAAAAAAATACCCCGGAGTGCTAGTATAAACATATGCGTTCCGTTACGACGTTGCTATGGCTTATACCTATCTACATCTCTCATCGATATGAATATGAATTGCGCCTGGAAAGCAGAAGTTCATAAGGACCAGCGTTACAGAAGTGCATAAAGTCCACCAAACTCCCGCCCCTTCGGAGGAACAGAAGAGCAGAACCTCATGACAATATACAGCTGCGAATGTTATATACTTTGCAACGATCGATTTACTTTTTATATCAACTTACGCTAATTACTCGGGAGAAAAATTCAGTGCCAAATAACATATTAGTTGGAGAGGGTGCAAAAAAGGCTGCTAGATTTGTATCTGAAAATTATTGCAGAATGCAATCAGTAACAGATATGATAAAAGAGCTGGAATGAGATTCATTGCAAGACAGGAGGAGGGTGAAGAGGGTCATGGGAGTGTACAAGGCATGGAAAGATTTTGGTGTAAGTATGAAAGGTAGTGTATGGAAGGGAAAAGATGACCATGACCACAAGCTGGCACTCGATTTCAGGCACAAGGGTGTAGGTAAAGATGTCAGGGATTGGAATAAGTTACCAAAGGAAATGATGAATAATTTACCGAAAACGTTGAATGAATTTAAACTTAAAATTTATAGAGAGCAAATGTAGTTGGGTGCAGGAAAGGGGGGAGATGGGTGTGTCGGAAAATTGCCACCGGAACGTGTGCTCCACTGCAATTTTATTAAATTTATTTATTTATAACTAGAATTTCCTGATACAGCATGAACAGGGATCAGATCTTTTATTCCAGAAATCTTTTGTTTTTTAATGCTTTATTCGAAGCTATTTCCTTCGATGTATCGTTCAATTTTTCACTACAAAATCTGCTATGTAAGTATTATTCCTCGTCCCGAGAAAACAAATCTGAAGGCTTAGAGCATTCCAAAGACATTCGGCCGTAGTAAATTATAAAGAAGAAGGAACTTCATTGTACTGCACAGATCACAGAGCGTTATGGAACTTGGAATTTTTAATTAACCTGGAACTGAGTGGGGAAGAATAACGCCGGAATTATAAGTGGCAAGAGCTTCGAACTTTCTGTCCTTGTTTTAACAGAATCTTCTAAAGCGCCACTAGAAGAGACTTGCTCTATAATTACCTCCGTCAGGTACCGTCTTAATAATTTTATGAGGGAGAAAGCGTAACAGCTGAATTATTTTTTCCCGTAACAAAAGTTTCAAAGTTCTCTTCCGAGGAATAATATCAATTAATTCCATAGGGATATTATTAGAGTATACGCTCTATACGAAAACATCCTTCACAGAAATTAACGTCAAAAAGTTTTAAATAATCTGAATCTACTCCTACGGGTCCCAAAAGTGAAGTATACAATCAACATTCCGTTGTTCGGATTTAACAATAAACAGTACTGCAAGTCCCGAAGGAAAGGAACTGGACGCCCTTGCTCAAACAGTGGCTTAGTACACTTCTTAACCAAACTTCAGGTTTTGGACCAGATCTGGATTCCTTAAAATCATTATTTCCTAAGCGAAGGGTAAGATGTAACTTGTAGGGTATAATTTTCGCAATGGCGTGAGTGTTATGGTACGGATTGAACCATTCACTGTCAATTCCATTAAAAGGTTACCGACTGTAACAGAATGACGAAATGAGTCATTCCGTACATTTTTATATTTAACATATAAAAAGAATAATGAAATGGATAATCAGAGGCCTGTTAACATCTGCCGGACCTCCCAAATAGCCCGTCGCTGAGGAGTCGCCAGCGACAGCGAGTGACAATGGAGATGCAGCTACCCTTCCTAACGGATCTGGGATCTGGTCAAGCGTATAATCCCTTAGCTCCGGGAAAATACCCGACAGGGGTGAACGCACGCCCGACCTCCTGTCCACGAGCGGATGCTCCGGAGGACATATTTGGCGAATATGTCCGTGTTCGCACCAATCGCCAAAAGACAATGTTGTCCAATCGTCATAGCTGGTAGGAGGAGCCAAATAGCAGAGCCAATCAACGGCGGACTACCCTCCGCATTTTGTAATTCCTCTGAATTTTTCTCTATGTTAACCACGAGAGACGGGGAGAGGGACTTGAAGGAAGGAGTGAATCTTCCGAGGTTGGAGATCGTCCTGCCTTGGCATCGAACCTGAGGGTTCGACGCAAGCGTCCTGTGGCAATGAGGTTGCTGGGCACTCATTCAGTACGTTGACTGAAGGACGTGGTACACTGTCCGCTATAGCCAAGGTGCTATAACAATTCCGCCGCCGAGGAAAACATATCGCCTTCACGGTATAATGTTGGGAATTTGTTTCATGATCAATGGTTAATGTAGCAATGCTTAAATGTTGTTGTTTGATGATTTATGTTGGCAATTGTAAGACGAGGCTTTGCTTGATTCTTATTTTTCTATAATTGAATGTGTTAATGTTAAAATTACATAAGCCTCACCCGTATGCCAGTATGAGTACCCAATAAATTAGCAGCCTAGGGTTTTCTTTGAATGATAAAAAGAGTAAGAAAGTTTTCACCCTTCTCCCACCCAAGTATCCAATACACGACACACACACAAAAACAAACAAACATACACACACAGCAACATACAAACATACACACACTGCCATTCATACGGTGACATTATAATACTAGAAGTTTGTGAAATCTTATAAATTGATCCCGAGATATTTGAGGAATTGCAGGTACTTTAACACCGTAACACGATTCTGGTTTTCCATGATTTTCCGAAGTCGCTCCGGGCGAATGCTGCAACGGTTTCTTCAAAAGGCCAATTTAGAATTCCTTCCCGTTCCTGTCGCACAGTCCATTGAGTTTGCGAGTGTCTCTTGAACATTTTAATGATCTAACTACTGTTATGAACATGTTTGTCTCCTCTAGCAACGTACTCTTCGTTGAGTGTAGATTAATTTAACATCTCTCTGTTCTTGTATGATAACTCGGAAGCTTGATCGAAGACACTTTCGTATAGTTTCGCTGGTGCTATCAGAATTTTTTTATTAGCTGTCATTTAACGGTAATCCGAGGAGAGCGGTGCCACTAACAAGGGACACCTTTGACCTCGAACGCTCGGAACCGCACGAAAACATGCTTAGAATAACAAGCGATCAACAACAAAACAGTGGTGTGTGTCATTTCCATGCGAAACGTTGCATTCTACCTCAAGTAACATACTGATTTTGAAGACCACAGTGTGCCAAACCACAAGTGAAGATACATGATCGTTATTTCATCATGAAACGTCACTCTCTGATTTAAATCAATTTTCTGCACCTACGTATAAGCCTGTGTTGCAATATGACATTGTTATGACATTGACATACCAACATCATCATTTGCAAATGTAATTAGTGTGGCTTTTGATATTGTACTGCGTGAATGCGAAAGTGATTTGGAATTAATGTGATAACGTGGCTTTAGTGAGGTGTGCACATTGTTGTCTTCCATTTTGTTTTAGCCACTTCATCGAAATCCCGCACCTGCACTTTGAGGACTAATATAAGCACTATCAGGTGTATGGTTTCCGGCGAAAGGCAGAAAAGCAGTGGCTTCAGGCGTTTCTTCCTGTTGGACTGGATTTTTCTCCGAGTTGCGATCAATTGCTCCTCCTATCTGCCTCTCGGTGTAACCATTCCGCCTGAAGACAGTTCTTAGATGTCCCAGTTCCTGTGGTAGGCTTTCTTTGTCAGAAATCGCCCTAGCCCTGTGTACAAGCGTATTAAGAACAGTTTGACGTTGCACAGGAAGGTGAAAACTTGTGGCTCCCAAATATTGGTCTGTGTGGGTTGCTTTTCTGTATACGCTATGTCTTAGCGTTCCATCCGGCTTTCTTTCAATTAGAATGCCGAGGAAGGGTAGGCGGCCGTCTTTTTCCAGCTCCATGGTTTACTTTATGCTGGGATGAATTCCATTGAGATGTTCTAAGAACTCATTTAAAGCCTAGATGCCATGGGGCCACAAGACAAACGTGTCATCGACATAGCGGAAAAAACATGTCAGTTTGAGAACCACACTTTCCATAGCTTTTTCCTCGAAATGCTCCATGTATAGGTTGGCGACTACAGGAGAAAGTGGCGATCACATGGCAACGCCGTCCACTTGCTCGTAGTATTCCCCTAAGTAAGTGAAATTCGTGGACGTCAGCACATGTCTGAAAAGTTCCACAATGGTTGGTTCAAATTGTTGGCGTATCAGCTCCACCGTGTCCTTCAACGGGACGCGGGTGAATAATGAAACGACGTCGAAGCTCACCATTATGTCAGAGTCCTTTAGTTTCATGGTCTTGATGGTCTTAACAAATTCCGTGGAATCCATGACATGGTTGTCGCAATGGCCAACCGATGGACTCAAAAGACGGGTCAGATATTTTGCCAGAGGATAAGTCGGAGCTCCAATATTGCTGACGATTTGTCGCAGTGGTACGCTTTCTTTGTGTATATTCGGCAGACCGTATAGCCGGGGTGGTCTGGTAGCACGAGGTCTGAGTTTCTTGTAGATCTCGTCAGAAAATTCGGCTTTCTTCAGTAAAGCCGTAGTCTTCCTCTCAGCCCTGCTGGTAGGATCGTTGTCTAGACGTCGATAGGATGGATCATCAAGGACGTTCCTCATCTCCCCCTCGTACTGTTCTGACGTAAGCAGTACCGTAGCAGTCCACAATCAACTCTGTCTACGATGCTACAGATGGTTAGCTCTGCCGATATCTTGCGGTCACTGGCCACAGAGTTCACCCTTTCAGCCAGCCGCCAGAAGGAAGAGAGGATAACCTCCGACCCAAGGCGACAGGCATCATTGGTGCCGACATGAGCCACAATCTGTAGTTGGCTACACCCCGTCCCCTCTATGGCATCCGGGATGGCCTGTTCCACATCTCGGATCAGGCCACCCGGAATACACACTGAATGGACGTTGGATTTCTTCCCCGAGGAATCCGCCATTTCCCTAAGGGGCTCTAATAACCGCCTAACATTAGAGCTCCCAACTACCAGAATGCCCTTCTGCGTTTGCTCAGACCTGGCGGGCTGGGGGGCCGTCAACTCGCAGGATGACAATTGTGGTACTGAGTCAGCCTCCGACAATACATCAAACCGGTTGGACAGACGAACAAGTTTAGCGTCTTGGCCTTTAAGCCTGTTCGACTGCCCCCGTGTGCGGCTTCGAAGTCTAGAAGCCATACGCCAGTCACCAACAGGCGACTGCGGCACAGCATCCAACACTTCAGCCTGGGTTGCAGGTACGACAGTCGTTATGGGTGAATCTGTTATAGGCTTGGCTATATCAGTTTCACCAACATCACATCTGCTGCAGCCTTTTACGGCAGCTTCCAGCTGCGTAACTTTCGCTAACACAGCTGCAAGCTGAGCGCGCAGATCAGCCACCTCTGCTCGCGTCTGCACACAGCAATCACAGTCCCTAGACATACTGCTTTTGAAAAACGCAAAAAGAAAGGAAACAAAAAAAAGTACAGAAAAAAGGAACAGAAACTCGAAATAACCTGTACTTCCTACAAAATATATACACTCGGAGATAGCACTAATCAAATCCCCACACCACTACAGATAAAATATAACAATAAAATACGCTACTGCACTCGGCAACTGTTCAAACGCTACTAACTAGTACTGTCTACAAAATGTAAACACTCAGAGAGCATCTTTGGAATTCGTCTGCCGCGCGCTTTAGTGCGTGTCGAGTGCTAATAATTTGTGTTTTTGTAGTTAAAAAGTTAAATTTTGTCTCGTAAGGTAGTTAATTCGTTGAATAATATCATTTTCTAGTAGTGTGAGTGTTAGTGGAACGTTTTATTCAGTATAAATCCGTCAATTGTAAATTCAGTGTTTCGTGCTTTGTTTACATCCGGTATAAACGTTTAGTATTAATATTATTGTTATAGCGTAGCAGCAGTTCATTGTAAGTAAGATTTAATAGCATTAGTTTTGTTTCAAAGTAGATTGCCAAGTTCTCAAGTGATAAGTGAACCGTTTTATTTAATACATAATCAGTACAGTGTAAACGCATTTTTTTTTTACTTGTTTACATTTGAGGTTAGTTGTGATTCAGAGTTCTAGGGTATCAAATTTCATAGTAATTGTTTAAAAAGTTCTTTTGTTTGCATTTGTGCAGTTTTATTGTAAATCTTGTAGTTGTCAGGTGTTGTAATTCACTTTTAAGAAAAGTTTCGAGTGATATACATAGGTTTTTAACATTTTTTGTAGAAGGCTACTTTTGCATTTCTTTGGCATTTGACACACAAGTAGTTTATTAAAAAGTAAAAGTTTTTAAATTTCCTTTGCTTGTAAATTCTTAAGTTGTTTTGAAAGTATCACAATGGATACAAAGTGTGGAAACTGCCGAAGGATAGTAAAAGAAGGAGTGACATGCCGGGACTGCGGGCGCTGGTTTCACTGGGGGTGCAGCGATGTATCTAACAGTGACTCTTGTGTCAGTATTTCCTGGAACTGTCACTCCTGCAGAATTAGTGATCAGGAGCAGCGGATTCTGAAACTCCAGTCAGATTTGGCATCTGCAGAGAGGGATTTAAAGGCCCTGAAGGCAGAAAACTCTGTTCTTAGGCATAGGCGGAACAGTGAATGGAAGGAAGTCAGCTCTGGCAGGAGAGGTAGGAGACGCTGTCTGTCTGATGGTTTCCAGCTGGAGACATCCAATGTGTTTCGGCCATTGGAGGATCTAGATGGTGACTCTGAAGACCGTCAGGTTGGACTGAACGATCTGGGTTCTTGCAAAGTAAAAGGGAAAAGTTTTCAGGGTGTATCTAAAAGTAAACGCAGGAAGGTACTGTTACTTGGGAGCAGTCATGGGAGGGGAATCAGTGAGATGGTTCAGTCTGACTTGGGGCCAGATTATGAAGTCTGCAGTATTTTCAAACCAAATGCAGATCTTGGAAGTGTGGTAGCAAATGTGAAAGACCTAGTTAAAGATTTTTCAGATGAGGATTGTGTTGTAATTGTTGGGGGACCAGGAAATAGCCTTGATAAAGACCTCAATTATTCAATTGAGGGAGACATTGCCCACATTTCCAAGAACACACGTCAGACAAGTGTGAGATTTGTTGGTTTGCTTGAGCGTTACGATAAACCCTGGATGTGGCATAACATCAGGCGTACAAATGCATCCTTGGAAAGGGTTCTCTGGCAGCCGGCTAATTCACACATTGGTTTGATTGATGTGGCCTGTATTGGTAGGGACAGTTATACTCGCCATGGACTCCATCTGAATGTCAGAGGTAAGAGGAAGCTTTCGCTTCTTATTGCTGATGAGGTCAGAGGATGCCAGGTGAGGGAAAGAGGTATTCCTGTGATAAATGGTGTTAAGTCGCGGCCTTTTTTAGGGTAAATAAAATAGATTTATTAAGATGTCTTAAGGAAATTAATGTCTCTGATGATCATAATTTGTTGAAATTAAAAATTCCAACTGATATACCAGTATGTAATAATAAAATAAACAATTCAAAGTCATTGCGTCAAAGTGTTCAGACCAGTATTTTCCACCAAAATATAAGAGGAATATTTAGTAAAACTGATGACATTACCTTAAGCCTAGAAGAGATTCAAAATTCCAGAAATTTTAATGTAGACGTTTTGTGTATATCTGAGCATCATTTGTCTGATACAGGAATATCTCAGCTGTCCATCCCAAATTATAAATTAAGCTCTCATTTCTGCAGATGTAAAATGGAGAAAGGGGGAGTTGCCATTTTTGTTAAAAATAATATTGAATGCAGTAGTGTAGTTGTAAGTAAGTATTGTATAGAACAACACTTTGAATGTTGTGTTACTAAACTAGAATATGATAAGGAAGAGCTGATAGTGATAGCAATTTACAGGGCCCCCTCAGGTAATTTCAGACTGTTTTTATCTCATTTAGAGTCTTTGCTACTAAGTTTTACAAATAGCAAACAAATAGTATTATGTGGAGATTTCAATGTTGACTTTCTAAATCACAGCAATGATAGATTAGATATGGAAGCCTTGATGTTGTCTTTTAACTTAACAGCACTTGTAAATTTTCCTACGAGAATACAAAATAATAGCAGGACTGCAATTGATAATTTTTTTATGGATATTTCTCAGTGCAGTAATTACAGCATACATCCAGTAATAAATGGTATCTCAGATCATGATGCCCAGCTATTATGTATCGAGTCCAGGAACACTGTTAAACAGATAAAGAAAAGCTGGGTTTATAGAAGAAATATTAGTGAAAATAATATAAAACACTTCATAGATACCTTAAACAATGAAAACTGGTTAGAAGTATATAATGCGCAGGGTGTTAATGCGAAATTTGATTCCTTTCTGAATATATTTCTAACACTTTTTGAAGGTAGTTTCAAAAAAAGGAAAATTCTCAACACTCCAAACAATGAACTGGGCATGGGATGGATAACAAAGGGTATTAGAATCTCTAGTAAAACAAAGAGGGACCTTTATTTAAAAATGAGAGAATCAGATAACTATGCGCTGAAAGTTCACTATAAACTTTATTCTAAAATACTAAGAAATGTAATAAGGAAGGCCAAGAACAAGTACATATCGGCGAAAATAGAAAATTCAGACAATAAAATGAGAACAATATGGAATATAATAAAGACTGAAACAGGAAAAACTGTAAATCACTCTAAAGACATAAAAATAGAACAAAATGGACATGTGTATAGCGAAGTAGGGGAGGTTTGTGAAATATTTAACAAACATTTTACGTCAGTAGTAGATAAATTAGGCATAGAAAAGCAATCCCCACATAGTGCTCTAAGGCTTCTTGAGACTGCTTTCCCAAATAGCTTTGTGGAGATGAAATTGCCACCAGTAACAGTCTCAGAAATAAATAAACTCATTAAACAATTAAAACCTAAAAATTCTTCCAGCTATGACAATATTTCAAGTAAATTACTAAAAAGATGTTCAGACTGTATCAGTCATGTACTTGCTCACATTTGTAATGAATCCTTAATACAAGGTGTTTTTCCCGATAGACTAAAATATGCTGTTGTAAAACCATTATTTAAAAAAGGAGACGTAACATGTGTAGACAACTACCGTCCCATTTCATTACTTTCAACATTCTCAAAGGTTTTTGAAAAAGTCATGTATAGTAGAGTAATAAAACATGTTACACACTATAATATCCTAACTAATTCACAATTTGGGTTCAAAAAAGGATCATCCATAGAAATGGCTATATATTCATTTTTAAATAACACATTTGAGGAACTGAATAATAAAATGAATCCTGTAGGAATATTTTGTGATCTTGCAAAAGCATTTGACTGTGTAAATCATGAATTACTTTTTAAAAAAATGGAATACTATGGTATTTTTGGGACCGCAGGTAAATGGTTTAAATCATACATTGAAAGCCGAATGCAAAAAGTTTCAATTTTTGATTCTAAAATAAGTAAAGATGCTTCATCAGACTGGGAGAAAATAAAACATGGAATTCCACAAGGCTCTGTCTTAGGTCCCCTCCTCTTTCTGTTATACATCAATGACCTTCCTGGAAATTTATCCGACAAAGTTAAGAGTGTTTTATTTGCAGATGACACTAACCTGACTGTGCGTAAAACACCAAACAGTACTATAGAATTTAATGTAAATGAAGTACTTAGAGTAGTAGCAAATTGGTTTAAGGCAAATTCATTAAAATTAAATTTTGAAAAAACACATTATATTAGGTTTAAAACAAAAAACTATGCACAGCCAGATATATGTATAAACTATAAAAACAACAAAATCTTAGAAACAGAGAGTATAAAATTTCTTGGTATTAAAATAGATCAGAAACTCTGTTGGCATGATCATATCACTACACTACTGGCAAAGTTAAGTAGTGCCACCTTCGCAATACGAACACTTTCTCTAACAGCAGATCTAGAATTAATGAAACAGGTGTACTCCTCATATTTTCATTCAGTAATGTCATATGGCATAATTTTTTGGGGAAACTCTTCACAAAGTAAAAAAGTTTTCATAGCACAGAAATGAGCTATTAGGTTTCTGTGTAGGGTAAAACCAAGAACTTCTTGCAGACAACTCTTTAAGAAACTCAATATTCTTACAATGTATTCTCAGTATATATATTCTCTCATGAGCTTTGTCATAGAAAATTTTAACCTGTTTACACCTAATTCACAGGTACACAGTTTCAATACAAGAAACAGAAATAACTTGCATAAAACACAAACATCTCTGTCATTAGTACAAAGAGGAGTTAATTATTCTGGGATACATCTGTTTAATAAACTACCTAATCGTATAAAACAGCTTTCAGATAATAAAGATGTATTCAAACAAAAACTTAGAGATTATCTTATTGGCAACTCCTTCTACTCCATTCAAGAATTTGAAGAAAATAATTAATTGTACTCATTATGACGTTAGCAAAACTCAGTTGCAAAAATGTATGTTTATTATTATTTCTTGTATTTGTAAAATATGTATATATATATATATATTTACTATGATATGACTCATATTATGTGTATATGTATCAACAATGACATGTTTCACATCCCAGAGGTACTTCCTCAGCAGGGATCCATGGAACAAGATTGATAAATAAATAAATAAAATAAATTACACTATTCAAATACCCACACCACTACAGATAAAAAACAACAACAAAATACGCTACTGCACTCGCTGACTGTTCAAACGCTACGAAACAACCATGAGCAGAGATTTAAAAAAAAAAGAATTCCCATAGGCGACATGGAAGGTGTCTTATCCGTGAATGCAGGCGTATACACTTGCTGTCAGGATTCGTTTGAAACCCAGATACAAATGTAGTAAAACATTTAATTTAATGACGCGCGTGGTTACTGCTCTATCTACGATGCGTGAGAAGACGCGTTTTGCCCGCCAGCTGTGCCGGAGCAAATAAAACATGTTAGCAATCCATATATGTAACCGTAGTCGTCGATTCGTGACTAGTTTTACATTTGATACCAACAGACATACAGTGTTAGTTTTCACAACGCAGCGACAGACAGTTATGATATAATCACTAGTGATTTATCCAGTTCCAGTTATTTATACTGTATCAAGCTATGCTTATGTAATTACCGAGCGATATACTGAGAACAGCAGAGCATGAAATTAAAATCTGTTCCGAACATCAACACTTTTTACATATTAGCGGGTGGTACTTGGGGTAATGTTAATTATCGCTAATTGCACATTTTTAATAAATTACCTAGCTTCATTGCAGTACCTTCAATGGTTATTAAATTAATTAATATGTTAGTTTGCATATTTAAATTTACTACCCACCGTGAGACGAAGTGGAATAGAAGAACGATCTAAACACCTATCGATATTTTCCTAAAAAGTTTGTTATACAGTCTCTAAAGAAAATATATAGCTGCCGCGTTAGTAAAGTGGAACTACCAGTCGTACAGTAGGAAACTACTTGTACCTGTACAAAAAGTAACCAGTGTTATCCTGCTGCTTCACCCGCGCGGACCTTGGTATGCGTAGTAATGCGTTTCCCTTTTGTTTTTGTTTTACTATCAAAGCATAAAAGGTTGTAATGTAATGTCTTTGTAAGCTTTAGCGTAAAATAAATTCCACGATTTCGTTACGATTATTGGAGAGTTAATCTTTAATACTATAGTGTATTGCCATACTATATTGAAATATATTTGCTTGAAGCTGGACCCGTAGCTCGCACATGTGGACGGTGCGAGCAAAGGTAACGGTAACTGTCCGGCTGCTTTCCAAAATGCGACCTTGGGCCGGGTAGCCCTCAGTGAAGGAACAAATCGTGGCCGTTAGGGTGACGCGGTGGGGGTAGCGAGCTGTGTGGTGAGTGCGTGGCCAGCATGCAGGAAGAGATGCGCGGCGACTAACGCCACTGTGGTGTGTGGCGGATCTTCTTGTCCGAGTGGACGTGGGTCTCCGACAGCCAACAGGAAATGGAATCACCGCGTCGGATGGCTGCGGGCAGGCTAACTCCGCCGATATAGTTATCGTATCGATCAACCCAGTGTCACCTTAAGGGAAATCTCATTTCTCCTCTGGGCTTAGTGACCGGACATAAAGAAACACTGAGAACCCTGATGTAAAATGAACCATTGTCGAATTTCAAGATTTAAAAAAAAAATTGTATCATACTATTGTTAATAACATTTGATGAAGAATGATTTTGAAATAAACACATATTAATGTCAAAGGTAGGTGCAACGGTGTTGTCAGTATATAAAGCAATATCCCAATTCCGCATATCAGCAATTTCAATCATTAATAATATTTTATTGATAATTTATGCAAACAAAAAGTAATTTAATTCTTAACAGGAGGTATACACCTCAATACATTGGTTTGATTAACGTTTACCATGCTTTCTAACGTAATATATTTCAGAAAACTGAAGTTAGTAGTAATAAAACATTAACGGAGTCACAAAGGTGGAGTGTTTATCTGTATTGTAGTGTGATCTCTGGTTGGTATCTCGTAGAGGAGGTCAGGGTGGTCTGTGGCGTCTGTGTGTTCTCGCCAATAAAGTATTATCATTTCTTGCACCGTTCCTCGGTGACAGACTCGTGAATTACAGCACCGATTTTAAACTAGACCATAAGTGTTCAAACTGTGAAAACCCTATCGAAACTGGTTTTGAAATGTTTGGGTGATGCTTGGACAAAGGTACAGACAGACGTAGCCTAGCCTACTTACATGTTAACAGTAATATATATATTGAATAGTTTAGAGAAAAGCTAACTATGTCGTCAATATTGATAACGGAAAAATGTATTGCATTGATCATAATTCTAACATAGTCGTTGCTTCCGAAATCCGTTAATGACGTTCAACAAAAATTATACACATACTTCATTTAACTTGTTTGCAATAGATGGTGATCTGAATATTTGTATTATTACTGTACATTTTTTTAGCCTGAATTTTCTGGTAATTAAAGATTCTGAAGCAAATGTCTGTGAATAAGGATGATATATTTTTTTCAAATTAATACATGCATTTGGTTTCATTCTTTCATCACTATATGGAGCTTTGTATTGTATTTATTATTATTTTTATTACTCCACGGTTTACTAAAAGTGGGTGGCGGAAAGTGTATTGTTCCTTTCCTACTGTGTAATCGTTTATGCATTGGAAGAGATATTCGCGACATGGTAGGCAGGAAGGAACCATGGGATATGTCGAGGAATGATCACGCAATTCGCCTAGCGTGATCTGGCAAACCAGATAAGGATAGCCGGTCCCTGTCGAATTCTAAGCTTTCTCGCTCGATAAGTCCTTCCAATTTCATTCCCGAATCGCTCGTGGAAAAGAATCGGTTCTGGCCTGGATTTCACATATCTTATCATCTGGGTCCTGTTGGATATTTCAAATGCCATGTACGCTGCTGATTCGTCACATCTTTGCTCCAAATGTTAGTAAAAAACGATAATAATTTATAAGTCGACGGAAAAAAAGACTGAGAACTTCTGGTTGAAGGAAAATCTAATGGGAATATTAATATTTAAATTATCCGGAAAATACGGTGCCAGTGGAAAATGAAAAACTTGACATGTGCATTAATTTTCAG
>CM061921.1:385279415-385358394 GCA_031002005.1 Vandiemenella viatica
AGGTTGTTAGCGCTAAGGAGAACCTGCATATTAAGAAGTCCGATTATGTAATTGAAGCGATGTATTTGGAGTTATTAAAACTAAGTTAAACTGTGCTGAATATAAAAAACTATCAGTTCATTTATTTAGTTTAGCTGCACATTCAGAAAATAAAATAAATAACTCCACTTCGCAGCGAAATCACGAAGCTATTAAGAAGCATAAAATACGATAAATATAAATCTCTTCGGAAATACAATAAGACCTTGAGTTCTTAGTACTTTACCCAAGATTACTCTCATAATAAACAGCGGACACTTCACTAGCAAAGGCAGTTATATGACAAATGATGAAAAAATAGCCAACACATGCATGGAAAAAAAAAAAAATTTGTAAAACCGAAAGAGAGTCTGAATGACACAATTTCTAGCTCTACAGCGTTATAGAACCCTGTTTAACAAATTAAGTTTAAATGCAAATAGAAAGGATGCTACGCAAGTATTCAAATGGTGACGTAATTCGGGTAATGTAAATTAATTAGCTCCTTCAATGGTTCAGAAAAATATTTGAAAAAACGACTAAAAAGAAAGGGTGATACTTATATTCATGGGACCTAGCGCTGTATGTATCTCCTTATTCAAGTCACCCATTCAAGATAATAATATTATTAATAATAAAACAATTTTAATTTTGATAAAAACGATTAAGAAAAGTAAATCCACCTCCAGTTTAAATTAAAGTTTTAGCTTTTGAAACCCAAAGAATGTAAGTAGGAAATCTTTTTTATCTCCCATTATTTTAAACTATAACAGATATTTCTTTAAAGTTTTTTGTCATGCATTACTTCTTGCTGACACACGAGCGTCGCATGCAACAGGACGGCAGTTTTCCATGGTTTTCCTATATCGTTATTATTATTATTATCATTACTCCACGTTTCACTAAAAGTGTGTGGCGAAAGGTGCATTACACCTATCCGAAAGGGTAGTGGTTTGGAAGGGATATGGCAGGAGGCACCCATGGGCTATTGTGAGGAACCATCCCAGCATTCGCTTGGAGTGATCCGGGAAAACCATGGAAAACCCAGATCAGGATATCGCATTTACGCTTTCCCTCCAACTATACATACCTGTCACGAATCGGGCGGCTCTTCTCTGGATCAATTCTAATGCCTCAATTAAGACCTTTTGATGGGGAACCAATACAGAACAACAATATTCTAAGTGAGGACGCACTAACGACAATCGATTTAACTTCCGGAGTGCATTGTTTTAAATTACGACATAGAAATCGGAGCATACGATTTGGTTTCCCAATTACATTCTCGAATGCTCATTCCACGACAAATTATTACGAATTGTTACACCTAGGTATTTAGCGGAATCTACCATTCTAAGGACAGTACCATTAATTGTATATTCAGAGCTAAATAGTGCCACCTATTAACTTACAAGCATTAGCGTTTAACTCCAACTGCCAGTCTTTACACCACGCAATTATTTTCGTAATATCGTCTTGTAACAAAGCGCAGTCGTCCTGGGTTTTGATTTCACGACAAATAATAGCATCATTGACAAATAATCTTTTCATCCTCCTTATTACGTCACACAAATCCAGTGGCGGCTCTAGGTGTAGTGACAGTGTGACTTGTCACCACCTCTAATCAAGAATAAATAAATTAAAAAATAAATGTAGTGAAAGAAAAATAAATATTTATAAATGCGGCATTCTCTACTCAATGATAACTTATGACAGCAAGGAAAACATTGAACTCCATCTGTTGGCCACATCAGTGAAGTATTTCGCTGTTGTGGAAACACTGGCAAAGTGTCACCGATCGCGCATGCGCTGTAGCATTTTCGTGGAAATATTCGGGGGTTGGGGTTCGCTTTGTTAATGGCGAATGGAGACAACTTTGTTCTGTCACACGCAGTTCGATAAAGTTAGTAACACTGCCGGTAGAGCGCAGCATCTGCTCCTCAACCTGTGGTTCACTGGTTACTGGTGGTCCGCGAACACGGTTTAAGAGTTCCACAGGCATAATATCATAAACTTTGATACCATATTCTTATGCCCAATTTTTTTTAAACTTTGAATATTTCAATGACCTGGCAACCATATGGCACCATAAAGAGCGCGGTTCGTCTAGAGATTAAGTAAATGACGGTTTACTAAGAGTTTTAAATGGCTATGAGGAACCGCGGTAGATGGTATGATTGTTAAAGCAAGTAGTGAAGTAAACAAAAATAAAAGAGATACGGTCAAGCGTCTTTTATTTTAGATTATGCATATAGGCTGGTGGTATACTGTAGTAACATTATTTATCTGGTTTGGTCTGATTAACATGTAATTAACTTTGGTAGTTCACATAAAGTTTTATATCTGCGTTTTCATAGGAATTCAAAACTTGGTTTTAGATTTATTATGTTATAATGTCCGAGATGTTAATAATAACAATATGGAAAATAAAATTAGGCCCAGGATGGAAGAAATTAAATACGGAACTATTCAGAGGAAAAATTGCGGAAGTAACTGTCGACGGAAAAAGGAAACTCAGAAGAATAATCGAAGTTGCGTAATCCTAGGCTGAAACAAAAAGGGGGGGGGGGCGATAGCTCTTGTGAGTTAGAGGCCCGCAGCATTCTTTTTGAAATTTTACTACTCCTATGGACGAAAAAAGTTTGGATACGCTGGCTTGGACAATTTGTCAATGCGAGCAGGCATATGTATCTTAGATTCTCAGAAGGAGAATTACGTGAGTTTATGAATGCACGTAACAGGAAAAGATTCTGAAGTGAAATGTATTTCATTGTCGTCGTGGTCATCAAAGGCAGTGCCGGATAAGAAAGTATGAGGCCCTAGCCACTCTAAAAATTTTGAAAATAATTATCTGTATTTTATATAGATAATTAATAGAATTTATCAAATTTTTTATTGTTAACAAACGAATTTTATAATTTATGATATTTTGAAACTTACTCTTTTTATCGTACACTACAATGAAACAAAAAATAATAATTTTCATGCCTTTCATATTACTTTTATTGTTTTATTTTGGATGATTATCTTTTTTAAAATTTTTATTTAGTGAAAAAAAGTGAACTTCAGGGGGTCTTCCACACTCAGGGGCTCCAGGCTACTGCCTAGTCGTGTCTAGTCCTGCCTATTGGGTAATACAGCACCGCTTATAGAACAACTTGACGGTTTGGGCAAATCACTAACTGATTGGTAAATTTCAAAACATTTGTCTTTGATTTATTTCGATATCTTTTATTTAATCCGACAGTAATTGCAGATAAAGACTTTCACAGGTTACAAATCTTTATGTCGTTCTAAGCTGTTTTTCCAGGCACTTTTCACTTCAATAACCAGTAAACCGTCGAAACATTTTACTGTCGTCACTACCTGATCAAATCACTTCGGCCGCCACTGCACAAATCATTAATGAATATGAGAAACAACAGAGGCCCTATCACGCTTCCCTGAGGAACCCCGGACCTCACTTCAGTAAGTGATGAACGCTCACCGTCGAGAACTACACACTGTGTTCTGCCCTTCAGAATGTCTGCAAGCCAGTCGCATATTTGTCTAGATATGCCGTAACCGCGAAGTTTCCTAAGTAACGTAGTGTGAGTCGCAGTGTCGAAAGCTTTTTTAAAGTCTAATAGAACTAAATCAACCTGGGATTGCTCATCTACAATACGGCTGAAGTCCTGAATTAAAAGTGCAAGTTGTGTTTCGCAGCATCGGCCTTTTCTGAATCCATGTTGATTTGGGTTTAAAAGCTCACCTTCATCCAAAAACCACATGACATTTGAATATATGATGTGTTTTAAAATCCTGCAAAATATTGAGGTTAATGAGATCGGCCTGTAATATTGAGGAACATTAAAATTCCAATTTTTAAACACTGGACTTACGATGGCGGTCTTCCTTTCGTCTGGTATTTTTCCTTGATCCAAGGAGGCGGTATATAATTTCATCAAATACGGCGCAATTAACTTTGCGTACCTAGAGTAGAATCTTGTTGGATTGCCGTCTGGTCCGGGAGCCTTATTGGTTTTTAAATTCACAAGCAGTTTAGTTATTCCCTCGACATCAAGAACGTCTATTCCAAAAAAGCTCCTTGAACAGGTCTTGGCAGAATTGTTTCCCGATCCTAGTTCCCAATACTCTCCTCTCTCAAATGACCTTGGAGCCGAGGAGACGCACTCTAGATGAAAACATCGTTACAAAAGCAGTAATTTCCATCTGCTAACACGATTTCATCACAAGACGTATCTCAAATGAAAACACTTACGTCACGGCGTTGTGCTATTCAGCAGGCGGCCTTTGTGGTGAAGGAGAGGTAATGCAATGTTGTCACTTGTTTGAGCAAAGACCGTTTGTAAATAAGTCAATACAACGATTACCACATAACATCGCTGTAGCTGGCTGAATGGTTATCAAGTCGAAAGCTATAAAAAAAAAATTTAAAATATTATTCAACCCAGACTTAGTTGTGTCAATTGGTAACATGGCTGTGCATCAAATTATGTAGAGACGAAGATGTGAGTTGTGCGATCTACTACAGGGCTAGTTTTTGTGATTCACTCCCGCCGATATGAACTAAGGTGCAAGTCTCCCGGTACAAGGACCCACTTCAAAAAAAAAGGAGGAGGTTCACAATTCGTCTCTAATTTTTGTTTGTTTTTTGTATGTATGTTCGGCGATATCTTCGCCAATTTTGAACCGTTTTAAATGATTTTTTTTTAGTGGATAAGGTATACCTCCAAAGGCACTTTTCACTTCAATAACCAGTAAACCGTCGAAACATTTTACTGTCGTCACTACCTGATCAAATCACTTCGGCCGCTACTACACATCAGAGCATTTTCTGATTTTATATTTTAGAAGCAGTTGGGGAGAAGGGTTTGTCGTTTGACATTTCCTTCAGTCATTTCAAGATGTTGTTCTTTACTTATGGTATGTCTTTTCTTTCGCATCATGTGGTATCAATTTCTAGTCAATATTGACAGTGGTCTCTTGTGTCTATCAAAGGCATCGTAATATTGCCCTAGGTTGGCAATGAGAGGGTTAGTGGATTTCCTTGCAGCTCTATAGAAAGCGGTGGTTATTTGGATTATCCTTTCTTTTATGTACGGAACACCTGCAGCTGCATGCAGGTCGGCTGTGGGAAATCTGGTCGGCACATGGAGTGCTCGCCGGAGTGCTCTATTCTGCAATACTTGCAGACGGTCCAATCCAGTCTTGGAAGCGTATCCCCAGACAGGACACGCATATTCCATCACGGGACGAATCAGACTGCAATACACACTGACCCCGGTGTTGGCTGCCAATGAGCTGTTAGTATTGAGGATGGGATACAGCTCACGCAGTCTCGCTGCTACTTTCAGTCGAACATCCTCGATGTGGCGCCTCCATGTAAGACGGGAGTCTAACGTCACACCGAGGTACTTGACGGTGGGTGACCACGCGATGATTTCACCGTTAAGATGTAGGTTTGGAGTTCGGTCCCGCTGTCTGTTGCGCTTCCCGAGGCGCCTCGTCAGCATAATTGCCTGGGTCTTAGCTGTATTGAGGGTTATTCGCCAGCGTCTTGCCCATGCCTCAGTTTGTTGAAGAACTGCTTGGAGTCGTCTGATGGCTTCAGTTTTGTATTTGTGGGCGGTGAAAAATGCTGTATCATCAGCATATAGAGCTGTGCGGACGTTTGCCGGAGCCGGGATATCAGAAGTGAAGAGATTATACAGCACTGGGCCAAGTACTGACCCTTGTGGTACTCCTGCGTGAATGGGGCGGCGTGTGGATAGGTCATTACCAACCCTCACTCTGAATGACCTTCCAGAGATGTAGCTGCGGATGAGTTTAACTAGTGGGCCGGGTAGTCCCTGGTTGTACAGTTTATACAGCAGTCCGCTGTGCCAGACCGAATCGAAAGCCCGCGCCACGTCAAGCAGGACCAGTGGGCAATAGCCTCTGTAGTTAAATGTAGTCGTGGCGCGTTCAACTATTCTTAGGATTTGTTGAACAGCTGAGTGACCCCTCTGAAATCCAAATTGGAAATTGGGTATGATGTTTTCCCTTTGTATGTGAGCATCTAGGCGTTTGAGTACTAGTCTCTCGAAGACCTTGCTCAATGATGGTAGTAGGCTTATGGGCCTATAATTCTGAGGGAATATTCCATTTTTCCCCGGTTTTGGAACTCCAACCACAATAGCTTGCTTCCAACATCTAGGATAGTGCTGGGTGCGAAGGATCAAGTTGAATACTTTTGTTATGTATTCAATGGCCAGAGGTGGTAGGTTCTTTAGCAGTTTGTTACCCAATTTGTCATTGCCGGGTGCCTTTTTGGAGTTTAGTGTGTTGAGTGTATGCCGGACTTCTTCAGCAGTAATTGCCTCAATTTCATACCCCTCATCGTCAGCGGCGAGAAAGCGTGCCAGTCTTCTGCGTATCCCTGCTGATTCTTCCTCGTCGTTGTCTTGCGCGGGTCTGAACTGCTTTTCAAAATGGTCGGCTAAAGCGTTAGCCTTGTCCACGTCACTGAAAACTAGACCTCTTTCGCCGTGTAGTGGAGGTAGTCTAGTGCGTCGTTTAGTGAAGCGGCGGGTCTCGTTCCAGAGGTTTCCGTCGTTCGCATTTATATTGAGGGCTGCCAGGCGCGCTGACCATTCCCTGTTCCGATGCTCTTGGAGAGCCGCTTTCAACTCCCGTTGCAGGCGGTTGAGGAGGCGTCTGGTGTCAGGTTGCCTCGTTAGCCTCCACTCCTTAGCCACTCTGTTTTTGTTCCTGATCTGTGCTAACAGGTGCGGTGGAAGTTGTCGTGACTGGTGTCTAGTTATTGGAGGGGGCGTCGCAGAATTTGCAGCGTCAAGTATGATTGATGTGACCTGTTTTATATCTGCCTCTATTTGTCTTTCGTTCAGTGGGTGCAGACGGTGAAGGGATGTTGTGACTTCTTCTCGAAACAGTTCCCAGTTTGTCCGGTTGTAGTCGATTAGGTTTGGTATGACTTGTCTCCATGAACCAACATCAATGTCCACCATAACTGGGGAGTGGTCCGATGAAAGTCGGTTCATGGTGTAGGCAGAGGCGAAGCCAGCGATGCCTCGGGTGATTACGATGTCTAGAACATCTGGACGATTTCCACTCCTTGGGTGGTGCGTTGGTTCGTCTGGGCCACAGACCTGGAGGTTGTTCCTGACGCACAGTCTATATAGTTGATTCCCAGCAGGATTGCTGACCCGTGACTTCCATGCAGGATGCTTGGCATTGAAGTCACCGCCAATAAGGAGCTTGCCCCTAAGGGTGAGCAGTTGGCGGATATCATCTTCTATTGGTGCTCTCCGTGGGGGTCTATAGGCTGAGATGACTGTGACCGGTCCCGATGTGGTTGCCATTTCGATTGCCGTTGCTTCAATTATTTGCAGTGGTGGAGTGTGTACCATGTGGTGAGGGATGCCTCTTTTAATGTATATGGCCACTCCTCCTCCCGCAGTAGGTCTGTCATGACGGTAGCATAGGTAGTTGGCTACCGTTGCCCTGAGACCAGGTTTTAGGTGTGTTTCGGCTACAAGACATATGTCCACGTTCTCTTCACGTAGGAATTGCCGAAACTCGCCGAGTTGTTGGAAAATGCCGTCGGCATTCCATATGCATATTGATATGCCGTCTATGTTAACTCTGTCCATGACTGGTGTGGGAGTTCTGTGGAAGGTCGGCTCGGTGAGCTGTCGTTATTGCGGATTTAATATCCGCGGCCAGTTGATCGAACTTTGTCAGTAGTGTCGTTAACATTGTCAGAAGCGACCCAACAATGTCGAACAGACGATCTATAGCTGCTCCTCCCTCATTGATTTGTGTGGGGAGTGGGTGGTGCTGTTGGTGGTTTTGCCTTGCTTGAGTAGGCAAGTCTTGAGTTTCTGCCGCTGGTGGCAGTGCTTCTTTAGGGTCTCGCGACTGGCTAGTAGTTGCCTCCGCGTATGAGGTCGTTGGAGTTGTTTTCTTTGACGGTTTGGTGTTGTTCTTCTTCTTATTGGGTCCTTGTGCCTTTTCCTGCGGGATTTGGCGCTTTGGTGGCTTCTGAGATGTCTTGGATGACTTCTGAGACGTCGTGGAGGTTGCGTTATTGTCGCCCCGTCGTGGTTGGTTTTGCTCTGTGGTGGGTTTGTCAGCCAGTGGTTGGGTGTTCCCGGAATCCTGTTTTTTCTTTTCCTCGCGTTGCTTTTGCGCGTTGGCAGCTTGTTCTGCAGCGACCCCACGCTGCCTGTCCCTTGCCCGTTTGAAGGCAACGCAGCCTTTATAGCTGGCCACATGCTGGTCACCGCAATTTGCACATTTGGGACTGCCCTCCCCCTTCTTTAGAGTGCAGTCGTTTGATAAGTGTGCTCCTGCACACTTTACACACTTTGAGGGCATGTTGCAGTGGCGAGCGACATGTCCTATGGCCTGACAGTTGAAGCATTGGACTGGGCCATTGGAGGATCTCAGTTTTTCAACTGAGATGCGCAGTGACATAAGAGACTCCATTTGAAAGATTTTTCTATTTTGGGGCCTGTCGGGCATGACCACCAAGAAGAGTGGCATAATGTCTGAAGTGCCAGGTCTCTTCAGCTGGGCCACTGTGCGTATGTCAAGTCCGAGATCTTCAAGCTCTTCCTTGATATCATCAGTTGGCAAGGTTGAGGGCATCCCACGGAGGACGACCTTCAGTATCTTCTCGGCAGCAGAAGGGAAGGTATAATAGGGTATGCCCTTCCTCTGCAACGCTGCGGTCACCTTAAGGTAGTGGTCGGTCGAACTGAAGGTTAGCTTGACCTTATCGCCTCCAGCCGACTTGGCTTGGAAGGGTTGATTTTCCAGAGTGCCTTTGATCATTTGGTACAGTTCCTTATAACTGTTTTGAAATTGTACCACAATAGGAGGAATCAAGTACTTTGATTGCTGCTGCGGCTGCTGTTGTTGCTGCTGCGGCTGCTGTTGTTGCTGCTGCGGCTGCTGCTGCTCAGATCCTTCCTGGTACAGCACGTCATATCTGTTTCTAAGTTCTATTCTGCCGGGGTCGAGTGTCGGCGGAGGCTTGTTCGTGCGTCGCACCTGCGTGAACCCTTCGCCGTCCGGTTTATCTCCGGCTGAGCTCGCTTTTCGGTGTTTGGTCGTAGATGTTCCACGATACTGCAGTGTGGCGGATGGTTCTGGGAAAGAGAAGGCACCTATAATCTCCTTTTTTCCCGCCTTTTTGTCTTTGCTGGTGGTGGCAAGCTGCGACACAGGGATACTGATTTTACTGTTGCTGGCTCTCTTCTCACTCCTCAACAACTTCGCTTTACCGCAGAGGAGCGGTGAGGTGCACCGGTTGTTTCCACGGGAGTCGTGTCCTTGGGCAGGCCCGGTTGTCGTTGGCGTTGTGTGAACGGTCTCAGTTGTATCCATACACGAGTCCGAGTTCGGTTGCCAGGTCGTCGTACCATGTTCCGTAGCCGTCCGATTCATATCCGTTGACAAGTCAGTTTCCGATAGCCGGGTCGTCAACGTGGCCGCTACTGCCGCCGGCAAAGCCGAGTGCGGTGGGGCACTCGACCCGCCCGACGCGACAGCGTGGCGAGCACTTTCCTTGTCGCACATCTAGACTTAGCGGATGCCAACACGGAACTGTGAAGTGTGTGTTGGCCGCTACTGGTCCAGACCAACATATTTAAGGTTGCGCTGGTTGCGTAGTAGCTTGAATGCTGGTCTCGTACTGTAAGATTCACTGGTTTGATTCTAGCCTAGTGGACTGATGTATTTAATTCAGAGTGGTGTTCGTTGTGTGCTGGCTTCACTATAGTGTACCACATTACCACGACGAAGCCTGATGGGATAGTTAGAGAAATATAAACTGGAACTGGCTAAATCTTAGCGGAGACCAAAGACTAAAATAAAAAATTAAAAAATAAACAACTGTGTGGTTTTATGAAACCACGAAGCAAGTGAAACGGTTTTAAGCATTTAACTGAAAATTTTCGGAAAATTATTTGATTCAGGGTATTAAAATTGCGTTCTTAATCTTAACTTAATTATTTGAAAATGGGAATGATAATTGGAAATCAATAGTAAACAAGATATTCAACTATAAATTTTAATTTCAATCTATGTATAAGAGTAAGAAATACATAATAAATACAATCGCACGAATAAGTGAGAATGTAAATGCTAACCGGTCAACTGATGCGAGCTATGGGTGCCGCCATATTGGCCTTGGTTGCTGTGCCGAGCGCCTTTCACTTTATCCCCACTCCGCGGACGGCTGTAATGCGACATGCAATAGCTGGACGAAGAATTAACACTTCCTGTTTTCGGAAGAGAAGATTAGAAAGCGCCCGTCAGTTGCCGATTACCTTGCTTCAGTTCAACTGTAGTCGACGCCAGACAGATCTCAACTGACTAGGAGAGGTTTTCAGTGTAGAAATCGCAATCCTAGAACGCACAAGTCTGGTAAATAGCACGTCACCTCTGGTTTCTCGCCCTAAAGCAGTTCTGCCTGGTGGGCCTCCGTTTAAGAGAAATCGGGGATTAAAAAAAGTGCTTAAATTGTATGTAAATGAGCTATACTTTTACGGAAGACCATTAGTTTACAATGTCTATTTACCCGTGGTCTTAAAGGCAGAGTGAGTAGGTGCTATGGGTTCAAAGTTCGATCCCACCAACCGCGAATTTTTTTTCTATTTTATTTTATTGCCATTCCATCTTGTATCATTAAAAATTTGTTTTATAAGAAAATCTACAAAAATTTTAGTTTCTTTTGACAAATACGCAAATATTAGGATGGTATAAATCATAAAAACATTTGAAACAAAAATTACGTGCACACTAGGAACATTCTATGAATGATATGTTTCGACAGTCACATACAGTATTTATTATTGATTTAGGAAAGCACGTTTCGTTAACATTTGTAAATTTCGACTTTTTATTCGTTGATTTTGATCCATACAAGGAATATTTTATCGTGTCATAAAATGCAGGCGCTCGCAAAATGTGGTGAATAAGAGAATATATCTTAACAGCATCTTCACGAAAAGATATTGCACGGTTATCTTGCACCAGTTCCGGTGCATTTTGGAGCTTTTTATTAGTATTTTTACCTGATCATATAAATACACATCACATGGCTGACATAAATGCGTACATTTCGGTGGTACCATCCTAATATTTGCGTATTTGTCAAAGGAAATTAAAATAAATTGTAGAATTTGTTTCAAAACAATTTTTAATGCTACAACATAGAATAGCAATAAAAAAATACAAATAGAAAAAAAAATTCACTGGGGGAATCGAACTTCGGACCCATTTTATCTGATCACACCTCCTCAACGATCACGGCTAAATAGACATTATAAACTAACGGTCTTCCGTACAAGTATAGCTCATTTACATACAATTTAAGCACTTTTTAATCTCCACTTTCTCTTAAACGGATGCCCACCAGACAGAAGTGATTTAGGGCGAGAAACCAGGGGTGACGTGCTATTTCCCAGACTTGTTCGTTCTAGGATTGCGATTTCCACACTGAACACCTCCCCTTGTGAGTGTTAACGGACATGAGGTCTCCGCAGTAAGTCACGTCATACCTGCGCGCATGCGCCTGGCCGGCTGTAATGCGACAGGCAATAGATGAAGGGAAAATTTTGAGGCGATAGAATAAAAGTTTCACTTTAAAAAGAAAATTGGCAGTCATTGGGGACTGCCGACAGAACTGAAAACTTCAAGCAACACGGCTTCTATTGGCTGCGCTTTGCGCCCCTGTCTAGTGCTGCAGGTACAAGGGAATCAGAACCACGGAACATCCAGACGGGATTTGAACCCACGAGCGGAGAGAGCGCCTTAACCGCTGAACTACCAGACTACGTTGTTTCTAAGTATCTTGTGCTAAGTGCTGTTGAAATTGGATAAAAACTCTGAGGGAGGGGGAGAGGAGGTTTCTGTAAATCAAACTTAAACAGTATTTTTCTATTTGTTTTGAAGTATACGTATGCAAAGTCCCATCAAAATTTGTTACAAGCTGTGTGTTTGTATTAAGAACTTTGAAAAAAAATTGTTTATACAGGGTGAGGCATTTAAAACTGTTTGTCGGTATATCTAGCAAAGTACAAATTGGATTAAAAAAAAGTTGTAATAAAAGTTTTTCACCTCGAAGAGGGACATCCATTCACATAACGCTCGACCCCCCCTGAATCACCCCCGGGGGCGGGAGGCGGTGTGAATTTGAAATGTTAAATAGGAACCCCTATTTTTTATTGCAGATTTCGATTCTCCGTGAAAAATATCTTTTGTATGAAACATTTTTACTTTTCATGATAGATGGCACTGTAATCTGCAAAAATGAAACCGAGTTGAAGATTGTTGCAAAATGGTAATATCTCAAATAAATACAAATCAGATTAGGAAATTAGAAATTAGAAAAATGTAGAAAAAAAATTACTGTGATTCCCCTTGCTTCTCACAAGTATTTCATTCCAGCAAATGTTCGAAATGATGTCCGTTGTTTCTAATGCACATTGCAGCTCTGTGTCTGAAAGACAATCCGACATTTATAAGTGTCTCTGCGCTAATGTTTTCACATTCGTTGATAATTCGCTGCCGCATATTTTCTGGGGTTGTTGGTACATCCATGTAAACTCTCTCTTTTAGTCATCCCCACAGGAAAAAATCGGCAGGAGTCAAATCGGGTGAACGTGCCGGCCACGTTTGAGGACCTCCTCGTCCAATCCATCGACCCGGATAGTTTCGATTCGAAACTTCTCGAGATATTCGTGAATAATGCGCTGGGCACCCATCGTATTGAAACCACATATCCATTCTTGTTTGAAGTGGAACATCTTCCATTAGTATGGGTACAACATTATCTACAATGTCGCTGTACATTGGACCAATCAGATTACCTTCTATGAAGTATGGGCCAATTACCTGCGTACCTAAAATACCGCACCAAATGTTGACACTCCATGGGCGTTGATGTTCAACTTGCCTTACCCAATGGGGATTCTCCAACGACCAATAGTGCCTATTATGTCGATTCACTTCACCACGATTCGTAAAATTTGATTCATCAGAGAAAAGTATCTGTGAAATTAAATTATTATTCACTGCCAGTTGTTCCTGTATCCAGTTGCAGAAATTCAGGTGGTTTTGAAAATCGTCACCATGCAGATCTTGATGCAGCGATAAATGAAATGGATGCCATTTGTGTTCATGCAGTATGCGTAGAACACTTCTTTGCGAAATTCCTGAACCTCGCGCAATTTGCCGAGAACTAATGTGAGGATTTGCAAAAACCGGAGCTAAAACATTCACTGGGTTATTTTAGTTTGTCACAGGACGCGGTCGGACTCTTTTTCTAATTTTACGCTTCAGGTTTCAGTAAACAAATGGACAATACTGCGAAAAGTCGTTGCAGACGGCACATGCCTATCAGGGAACAGATTAGCATACCTTTGACGAGCTTCTTCAACATTTCTATGAGCCTCAAAGTACGTGTTAATGATATCGACTCTCTTTGCAATCGTTAATATCGTCGAACAGTTGCAATGAGATGTGTACAGTCCGAATCATTGAAGTAAGATGCACAGTCTGTCCACGGACTGAGACGCATGATCACAGTCTGTGCTTATTCAATTGTGGGAGGTGTCACATTGTAACAGCCCTCATACCTGAACTTTAAATAGAATTGTATTTAATGAAGTATCTGTAGTGAGCTAAAGTTTGCTTGAATATGATCTGGTATGTTTGATTTGCAAATTTCTTGTAAGTCAGTGTATATAGACTTTGTTTTATGAAAGGAAATTATTTAAAGGCCATTTAATATGTTTAAGAACAGGATTGTACAAGAGGATTGCTTGAATGTGTGTAATTCCAAGTATTAATGTAAGTTACGATGTCTACAGGACAATTTTCTACAGTTTAAAATGATTTCTGTAAATAATTTTGTGTTTAAGTTTCTTTAATTTCCATTTCTGACCATTTTGTAATGATGTTAAGTGATTATGCGTTATTTCTGATTGTTTTTAATATGTTTGATTGTTTGAGTAATTGTTAATGTTCGAGAAATATCTGGCGGACGCTTTTGAAGAATTCCAGAAATTTCGATAGAGCCTATATAAAGAAATCGGATGAAGGACAGAGTTAGTTTAGTTTATAGTGAGTTCACAGTTAGTTCATACAGATTCTCTTTGCAACTGCGTCAGTAGTATCTCTGGATTGTATCTATGCATGTGAAAAATATCGCTGACTTATTGTTTTTGAAAAATAAACAAAAATCTTAAACTGAACTTTGGTGGACTACTTCTTAATTACAATATTTAGTAAAACCACCGAAGACCCTAATAACATGATGGAATTATCAAAAATATCAAAAAAGTACTTCGATTTTCCTGATCTGATGTGTATTTGTTTGAGATATTACCGTTTTGCAACAATCTTAAACTCAATTTCATTTTTGCCGATTACAGTGCCGTCTATCATGAAATGAAAAAAAGTTTCATACAAAAGATACATATTTTTCACGGAGAATCCAAATCTGCAATAAAAAATAGGGGTTCCTATTTAAGATTTCAAAGTCACCCCCCCTCCCGCCCCCGTGGGTGGTGCAGGGGGGTCGAGCGTTATGTTAATGGATGTCTCTGTTCGAGGTTAACAACTTTTATTACAACTTTTTTTTTTAATCCGATTTGTACTATGCGAGATATTCCGACAAACAGTTTTAAATGCCTCACCCTGTATATTAGATACAAGTATAATCTCTACTTTCACTGCTGTGCAAGTGCAACACGCCATACTGTTAACATTAGCATGTTGGTAACGCGAACTCATAAGGTTTTACCCATTCAAAAAGCGTCCAACGCGCATATCATAGCATGTCGTGAAGTCATAGAATTATACCCGTCCAAAAATCGCCTAACGAAGCAGATCAATTTTCGATGATATATACTTCCAACTTTAAAACATTGCATCAACATTACGGAATATTAATTAATTCCGTTCGTCATTCAATTACAAGTTATGAGAGCATTCGAAAGTCGAAATTCACAAGGCATTTTTCAGAAATAGTTTAATGACTAATACATTTTAATTTAGTGTTACATTACACTTTCGTTCCTCCAACTATTACCGCGTGATTGTAAAAATATTTCATATGAATTCATTCTGTCATTTTCGATATAATAAGTGTCAGCGTATTTAATGGCGCTCGTCGTTCGAAAGGACATACTTGGAGTACAAAGGATTTTATTCACTCAGCTAATGAGAGCTAATTCCACTGAACAAGTGTTCTTTACTTCCGCTTAACTACTGCAAAGCAAGGTCTGACCAGCGTTGCCTCAGAGTTGCATTTCCTTAAATCGTCAAGACGTTTCTTTTTATTTAATAACTACGCATAATCTTAAGAGATCAGTCCTACAAAAGTCATCTGAAATTAAATACACCACCTGATTCACTAAAGAACCTCACTAGAACCCGTTTCCTTTCCATTTTTTTTATCTTAATATCTTTTAATGCTTTTTAGTTCTGCACCTGGCGTCAGTCACCACATTAATATTTCGTATTCCTACATAATAGTGGAGAAAAAGCGCATGTTTTCCATTCTTTATTATCAAAACCGACTGCACAGAATCTGCGAAAATATTATACAAAATAACAGAAATAAAAACCACAGCAGAAACAGTGGGAACATTTTTCCGCCTAAACAAATTTTGGTTGAGTGTGCGTGAATTAATTCAGATAGCTCCAAAACGTGTTAGATAATGAAAAAGTAATTGTTTAAAAAACATAAAAACCGCCTTCAAAAAAAAAAAAGCACACTAAAAATTTTGAAATAATTTTATACCTTGCTTAGAAGAAAGTAAATTTAAATAGATAATATTTTACATTACTACTATTGAAATTTTTAAATTAATTAGTTATTTTTTGAGTCGGTGCCAGCTGTCACTTCGTGAAGATCGAATTACTGAACTTTATTTGGTGTTCGAGGTAAAACGGGGAGTACGAACAAAAATTGCAAATATTTTACAGCTCATCGTGTGGCAGATAGTGTTATCGCGGGAGACAGCTTAGTGAAATAAAATAAACAGTATTTTAATTTGTGGCTCGACCTTGTTGGTCATCCAGGCATATCTCTGGCGCTACAGTGTCAGTCGGTAGGCTGCATCATGCAGTAAACGCTATACAGTTAGTATTATATCGACATATCATCTGTATATTTCAGTGTTGTTGAAATATGTTTCTAACATTAATTCTTGGTAAGTAGTAACAAGATTTTTATGTGTTATTGTTATTCATTATTGTTTTGTTTTTCTTGTTTTTACTGGCGCCAACTCCAAAAATGCCTAATTAATGAAAAAATTTCAGTAACAGTAATGTAAAATATTTTCAATTTAGATTTACTTTATTCTAAGCAAGGTATAAAATTATTTTAAAATTTTCAGTGTGCTTTTTTTAAGGAGCTTTTTATGTTTTTTTTTTTTTTTAAAAGTATTAAATTTTTAGTGGTATTATAGTTTGTTTTGTATTTTAAATATGCCGCAGCAGTTCTCATTTTGCTAACTTCCTGGTAGCTCAGTGGTTAAAGCACTTGCTTTCAAAAAAAATTCTTTATATACCCCAAAACTTCCAGAACGAGGTGAATTGGATATTGTGTTAAGGAATGTAAGTTTAAATTTTGATCCAGGCTGTGTTTCAATCTAATCATAACATTTTATAAATATCCTGCCATGACTTAAAAATAGCTTCACTGATTTTGACGGGATTTAAAACTGTGGATTTTTGTAAAGAACATTGGAAATTAAAAGGGGTGGGGGTAAAGGGGAAGACTGATTCAGCTTTTGTATACCAAATGTAGACTGCCTTTTCTGATTGATTTAAAGTATACGTATGTAAATTTCTATTGGCATCAGATAAAAACTGTATATATGTATAAAAAAACAATTAAGGGGTGTGGAAACGGAGAGTAGTTTTTTTTTTAAAGCTAGTGTGGACATTATTTTTCTCTTTGTTTTAAAGTATAGATCTACATCTACATCTACATCTATACTCTGCAAATCACAAATACTGTGGGTGGCAGAGGGTGCTAAGCACCAATCCTAATTCTGCGCATTCCAATCCCGAACAGATCGAGGAAAGAAGGAATACATAAATGAATCAGTACGGCATCTTATTTCTCTAATCTTATCCCTCCTGTCATTGCGACCTAAATAGGTTGGCGGAAGAAGTATTTCGTTGCACTCGCAACTTAAAGATTTTCGCATATTCTCCAGCAAATTCAAACGAAAACGACGTCGTCTGTCCGCCAAACAATCCCAGCCCAACCCACGAATTAGCTCTGTGACACCTACGTAAGGACTGTCACTAGCAGTCACGAATCGAGCGGCTCTTCTCTGTACTCTCTCTAATGTGTCAATCAATCCCTTGCGATACGGATCCCAAATTCCACAACAGTATTCCAAATGCGGACGCACTAGTGTTTTGTACGCTATTTCCTTTGTATGAGCATTACAACTTCTCAAAATACGTCCTATGAATCGTAGTTTGGAATTAGCTTTCCCTACAACGGAAGTTATGTGCAAGTCCCATTTCATGTTGCTTTGTACTGTTACGCCTAGATACTTCAGGGAATCTACAGTGTCAACAACTAAATTGTTAACTTTGTACTCCAGAGCAAGCGGGGTCTTTTTATTACTTATGTGCATTGCCTTGCACTTTTTACAGTTAAGTGTAATCTGCCATTCACGGCACCATTCCGAAATAACATCCAGATCGCGCTGAATTTCTAAGCAATCGTCGGAGCACCTCACTTCCCTATAAATAAGCGCATCATCAGCAAAAAATCGCAATTAACGTTGTCACCGAGATCAGTTTACAAAAATTAAGAAAAGAAGTGGTCCTATTACACTTCCTTGAGGAACGCCCGAAGTAACATCTAGTTTAGAAGAGGCTTCCCCGTCTACAACGACATACTGTGACCGACCAGTTAGAAAATCACGTATCCATTCGCAAATCTGATCAGATATACCGTACGCTCGGATCTTCGCTAAGAGTCGGTTGTGTGGTACAGAGTCAAAAGCTTTCTGAAAATCCAAGAAAATAGCATCAACTTGTGATCCCGCATCAATAACTTTCATTACATCATGCGAAAATAGAGCCAGTTGCGTTTCACATGATCGGTTCTTCCGAAATCCGTGTTGGTATGCTGTAAGTAGCTCGTTTTCATCTAGAAACTTCATAACGTTAGAGCATATGACATGCTCCAGAATTCTACTGCAAACTGATGTTAGCGATATCGGACGATAATTCCTAGGATCTCTCCGATCTCCATTCTTGAAAACGGGAATCACCTGCGCAATTTTCCAGTCAGAAGGTACTTTTCTTTCCTCTAAAGATTTACGAAATATATCTGACAGAAATGGTTCTATTTCTTCCGCGTATTCCGAAAATACTCTTACTGGTACACCATCTGGACCCGGCGCTTTCCCCCACTTCAGGAGCTTTAATTGCTTTATGATACCTACACTATCAATTTGTACTGGATCCATTTCAAATTCAACACGCCGTGGAAAAACGGGAATGTTTTCCATGTTTTCGTCAGTGAAGGAATTTTTAAATTCGGCGTTAAATACGGTAGCCTTGTCGCGGCTGTCATCAACTTCCCGACCGTCTTTTAGTAGAACTGGCATATTGTTGTCACAACCACCTATTTTTTTTTACATAGGACCAAAATTTCTTTGGATTTTCAATGAGGCTCTTGGAAAGTGAGTTGCATCGAAAGTCATTGAAGGCTTCGCGCATCGCATTCTTGACCTGTCCTCTTGTCTCAGCTAGTTTTTCTAAATCACTCCTATACATCGTCCTTCTTGAGCGTGCATGAATCTTCCTTTGCTTTTTAAGTAACCTTTTTGACTTCACGCGTATACCACGGGGGATCGTTCCCGTCCCTGATTGTCCTTTTCGGTATATGTAAGTCCATACCTTCCCTGACTATATTTATGAATCGAAGCCACATCTCTTCAACCGAGCCTCTTCCTTCTACAAAGGTAATGTATTTATCCCTCAAAAACGTTCTTAAACTCTCCTTTGGGGCCTTTTCGAACCTGTAAACGACCCTTTCTTTTTTCTTTTTGCGCTCGACTGTTAATTTTACTGTAGCAATTACAGCTTTATGATCACTTATTCCCGTGGTGGTAGAAATGTCCGTAAATAATTCAGGCCTATTTGTAACGAGAATATCTAAAATGTTTTCGTTTCGTTGTCGCACCGCGTTGGTTCAGTGACGAGCTGCTCAAGATTAAGATCTGAGAAAAGGTCGAGAATAATCTCACAGGATATTTTATCCCTGCCACCAGTAACGTGGGCGTAATTACTCCAGTCAATATACGGCAAGTTGAAGTCGCCTCCTAGTATTATTCCATGATCCGGAAATTGACGAGCTATATTACTTACGTTATTTCTTAAGGCCTCAGCAACACCTACATCTGCATCTGGTGGACGATAGAAAGACCCTATTACAAGTTTTGTCCTAGCTACTTTTAGTCTAATCCATAGGATTTCACAGACCGTATCAATATTTATTTCGTTACACGACAGTTGTTTACGAACAGCTATAAATACACCACCTCCATTAGAATGTAACCTATCCTTACGGAAAACATTCATGCTATGGTTAAAAATTTCTGCTGAACTTATATCCGGTTTTAACCAGCTTTCAGTACCTAATACTATATCAGCTTCTGTGCTACTAATAACGCTTTCAAGCTCAGGCTGCTTATTACAAACACTTCTACAGTTTATAACGAGTACTTTTAACGGTCGAGATTGATTTTCGCTACTCCTAACATATGGTGCCGAATTTAATTGGGCTGCCCGTGACTGTAATCCCAGTTTCGGGTCTTCCTCCCTCAGCCTAAAAAATCCCCCAATGCACTCCACACGGCCCCTGCCACCCGTGTAGCCGATTCACGTGTGTAGTGCACACCTGATCTATCCAAGGGAACCCTACACGATTCAAGATCAAGGAATCTGCAGCCATGATTATCGCAGAAACGACGCAGTCTCTGGTTTAGACCCTCGACTCGGCTCTGAACCAGAGGTCCACAGACAGTTCTATCGACAATACTGCAGATGGTTAGCTCAGCCGAAATCTTGCGGTCATCAACCACAGAGCTCACCGTATGAGCAAGCCGCCGGAAGGAAGAGAGGATACCCTCCGATGTGCAAAGTTCCATCGAAAACAGATAAAAACTGTAGCTTTGTGTGAAGAACATTTGCAAAAATTAAATGGGGTAAGGGAGAGAGCGATTGGGTTTTGTAAACAGAACGTATACACTATGTTTCTCTTTGTTTTAAAGTATACATGTGCAATGTTCCATGGAAATTTGATAAAAACTGTGGGTATCTATAAAGAACATTGGAAATTAGGAGGGATTGGGCTTCTGCAACCTAATTTAAACACTATTGTTCTGTATATTTTAAAGTATACGTGTGCAAATTTCCTTCAGAATCGGATAAGGGGTGGAAAGGGGGAGAGAAGTTTGGCTTCTCAAAACCAAATGTAGACAGTATTTTTCTGTTTGTTTTGAAGTATAGATGTGCATACTTCCTTCAAAATAAAAAAAAAGAATACATATATCTGCCAACTTTCATAAATATCGGTCAAATGGTATCTACTGTACCTTTTTAAAAAGAAAACTGACAAGAATGAAGGGGGTGGGAACGGGCAGAAGGGTTCAATTTTTGCAAACCAAAAGTTGACACCATTTCTCTCTTTGTTTTATAGTAAAAATTGATATGTTCTATCTAAACCGGAATAAAAGTGTGGGTGTGTATAAAAATTAAGTGTTTTAATAGGGATAGGGGGTAGTTTTTGGATTTTTTGGTCAGAAACCTTCTTCGTGAAAAAATACATATAAGCTTTTTATAAACAACATTAACAAAAATTAGGGGGGTGGAAGAAGGAAGAGGGGTGGAGTTTTGGGAGACCAAATGTTGACAGGATTTCTCTCTTTGCTTTAAAGTATACATGTGCAATGTTCAATCAAAATCAGATAAGAAATGTAGGTTTCTATAAAATTAAGGGGTGTAAAGGGACACATGGGGTGGTGTTTTTAATTTTTATTTTGTCAGAAACCTTCTCCATGAAAAATTACATGTATATGCCAACTTTAATGGAGACCAATTAAATGGTGTCGACTGTAGCTTTTTATAAAGAACATTGGCAAAAATTAAAGGGGTGGATAGGGAGAGAGGACTTCAGTATTTTCAAACCAAAAGTTAACAGTATTTTTATCTTTATTTTTAACTATACATATTCAAAGTTCCATCGAAATCGGATAAAATATGTGGGTTTGTATTAAAATTAAGGGGTGTAAAGGGGTAGAAGTGGTGGTTTCTCAATAAAATTCATATGGGACCACTTTGGAGGTATACCTTATCCAATAAAAAAAATCATTTAAAACAGTTCAAAATTGGCGAAGATATCGCCGAACATACATACAAAAAACAAACAAAAATTAGAGACGAATTGTGAACCTCCTCCTTTTTTTTTGAAGTGGGTCCTTGTACCGGGAGACTTGCACCTTAATTCATATCGGCGGGAGTGAATCACAAAAACTAGCCCTGTAGTAGATCGCACAACTCACATCTTCGTCTCTACATAATTTGATGCACAGCCATGTTACCAATTGACACAACTAAGTCTGGGTTGAATAATATTTTAAAATTTTTTTTTATAGCTTTCGACTTGATAACCATTCAGCCAGCTACAGCGATGTTATGTGGTAATCGTTGTATTGACTTATTTACAAACGGTCTTTGCTCAAACAAGTGACAACATTGCATTACCTCTCCTTCACCACAAAGGCCGCCTGCTGAATAGCACAACGCCGTGACGTAAGTGTTTTCATTTGAGATACGTCTTGTGATGAAATCGTGTTAGCAGATGGAAATTACTGCTTTTGTAACGATGTTTTCATCTAGAGTGCGTCTCCTCGGCTCCAAGGTCATTTGAGAGAGGAGAGTATTGGGAACTAGGATCGGGAAACAATTCTGCCAAGACCTGTTCAAGGAGCTTTTTTGGAATAGACGTTCTTGATGTCGAGGGAATAACTAAACTGCTTGTGAATTTAAAAACCAATAAGGCTCCCGGACCAGACGGCAATCCAACAAGATTCTACTCTAGGTACGCAAAGTTAATTGCGCCGTATTTGATGAAATTATATACCGCCTCCTTGGATCAAGGAAAAATACCAGACGAAAGGAAGACCGCCATCGTAAGTCCAGTGTTTAAAAATTGGAATGTTAATGTTCCTCAATATTACAGGCCGATCTCGTTAACCTCAATATTTTGCAGGATTTTAAAACACATCATATATTCAAATGTCATGTGGTTTTTTGGATGAAGGTGAGCTTTTAAACCCAAATCAACATGGATTCAGAAAAGGCCGATGCTGCGAAACACAACTTGCACTTTTAATTCATGACTTGAGCCGTATTATAGATGAGCAATTCCGGGTTGATTTAGTTCTATTAGACTTTAAAAAAGCTTTCGACACTGTGACTCACACTACGTTACTTAGGAAACTTCGCGGTTACGGCATATCTAGACAAATATGCGACTGGCTTGCAGACATTCTGAAGGGCAGAACACAGTGTGTAGTTCTCGACCTTGAGCGTTCATCACTTACTGAAGTGAGGTCCGGGGTTCCTCAGGGAAGCGTGATAGGGCCTCTGTTGTTTCTCATATTCATTAATGATTTGTGTAGTGGCGGCCGAAGTGATTTGATCAGGTAGTGACGACAGTAAAATGTTTCGACGGTTTACTGGTTATTGAAGTGAAAAGTGCCTGGAAAAAACAGCTCAGAACGACATAAAGATTTGTAACCTGTGAAAGTCTTTATCTGCAATTACTGTCGGATTAAATAAAAGATATCGAAATAAATCAAAGACAAATGTTTTGAAATTTACCATTCATTTAGTGATTTGCCCAAACCGTCAAGTTGTTCTATAAGCGGTGCTGTATTACCCAATAGGCAGGACTAGACACGACTAGGCAGTAGCCTGGAGCCCCTGAGTTTGGAAGACCCCCTGAAGTTCACTTTTTTTCACTAAATAAAAATAATAAAAAAGATAATCATCCAAAATAAAACAATAAAAGTAATATGAAAGGCATGAAAATTATTATTTTTTGTTTCATTGTAGTGTACGATAAAAAGAGTAAGTTTCAAAATATCATAAATTATAAAATTCGTTTGTTAACAATAAAAAATATGATAAATTCTTTTAATTATCTATATAAAATACAGATAATTATTTTCAAAATTTTTTAGAGTGGCTAGGGCCTCATACTTTCTTATCCGGCACTGCCTTTGATGACCACGACGACAATGAAATACATTTCACTTCAGAATCTTTTCCTGTTACGTGCATTCATAAACTCACGTAATTCTCCTTCTGAGAATCTAAGATACATATGCCTGCTCGCATTGACAAATTGTCCAAGCCAGTGTATCCAAACTTTTTTCGTCCATAGGAGTAGTAAAATTTCAAAAAGAATGCTGCGGGCCTCTAACTCACAAGAGCTATCCCCCCCCCCTTTTTGTTTCAGTCGAGGATTACGCAACTTCGATTATTCTTCTGAGTTTCCTTTTTCCGTCGACAGTTACTTCCGCAATTTTTTCCTCTGAATAGTTCCGTCTTTAATTTCTTCCATCCTGGGCCTAATTTTATTTTCCATATTGTTATTATTAACATTGTAACATAATAAATCTAAAACCATGTTTTGAATTCCTGTGAAAACGCAGATATAAAACTTTATGTGAACTATCAAAAGTTAATTACATGTTAATCAGACCAAACCAGATAAATAATGTTACTACAGTATACCACCAGCCTATATGCATAATCTAAAATAAAAGATGCTTGACCGTATCTCTTTTATTTTTGTTTACTTCACTACTTGCTTTAACAATCATACCATCTACCGCGGTTCCTCATAGCCATTTTAAACTCTTAGTAAACCGTCATTTACTTAATCTCTAGACGAACCGCGCTCTTTATGGTGCCATATGGTTACCAGGTCATTGAAATATTCAAAGTTTAAAAAAAAATTGGGCATAAGAATATGGTATCAAAGTTTATGATATTATGCCTGTGGAACTCTTAAACCGTGTTCGCGGACCACCAGTAACCAGTGAACCACAGGTTGAGAAGCAGATGCTGCGCTCTACCGGCAGTGTTACTAACTTTATCGAACTGCGTGTGACAGAACAACGTTGTCCCCATTCGCCATTAACAAAGCGAACCCCAACCGCCGAATATTTCCTCAAAAATGCTACAGCGCATGCGCGATCGGTGACACATTGCCAGTGTCTCCACAACAGCGAAATACTTCACTGATGTGGCCAACAGATGGAGTTCTATGTTATCCTTGCTGTCATAAGTTCATGTAGAGTAGAGAATGCCGCATTTATAAATATTTATTTTTCTTTCACTACATTTATTTTTTAACTAGCTGGTACCCACGACTTCGCTCGTGATTGTAAAGAATTCATATTGACAGCTATAGACATCTAACCACCCTAGTGCACGATGGGAGACTCGATACTATTACCACACACAAGTTCCAGTCTTTTGCGCTATGTAGTTCCGGCAGGAAGGTAAAATTTAAGGATACACACAAGTCTTTGGATGAAAAACGGAAATATTCATGATCGACCAATTTCAAACACAATATCTCACACACTCCCACAGTTACCGAATTTCGGCCAACGTTGTGATCGATGGGAGACTCTGTGTTACTACCACACACAAACGCCAGTGATCTGCGACTGATAGTTTTCACTTAAAAGTGATACACCGTGATACATGCGTCTTTGGCAGAAATATGAAATTGCCGCAGGTCGACCATTTTCATAACCCCATATCTTCCACACCCCCATAGCTACAGACATCTAACAACCATAGTGCACGACAACAGATACGATTCTACTACCACACATAAACACGAATGCTCTATGCTATGTAGTCGTGGTAGAAAAGGGAAATCTGTGAAGACACATGCCTTTCGTCGAAATACGAAAATATCCTTGGTCGGCCACTTACAACCACCATATCTACCATAGTACCACAGTTTCTGAAATTCGGCCGGTGTTGTCATCGAAAGGTGACTCTGTGCTACTACTACACACAAACGCCAGTTATCTGTGATCTATAGTTTTCGCTGAAAAGTGATACACCATAAAACTTTTGTCTTTGGCAGAAATATGAAATTGCCACAGGTCGACCACTTTCAACCGCCATTTCACCCACACCCCCATAGCTACCGACATCTAACAACCAAAGTGCACTACATGAGATACGGTTCTACTACCAAACACAAACACCAATGCTCTATGCTATGTAGTTGTGGCAGAAAAGTGACAAGTGCGGAGACAGTCAAAATACGAAAATATCCTTGGTCGGCCAATTACAACCACCATATCTACCACAGTAACACAGTTTCTGAAATTTGGCCGCTGTTGTGATCGATAGGTGACTCTGTGCTACTACTACACACAAACGCCAGTTATCTGAGATCTGTAGTTTTCGCTGAAAAGTGATACACCATGACAATTTTGTCTTTGGCAGAAGTATGAAATTGCCACAGGTCGAACCACTTTCAACCCCCATTTCTCCCACACCCCCATTGCTACCGACATCTAACAACCAGAGTGCACTACATGCGATACGATTCTACTACCAAACACAAACACAAATGCTCTATGCTATGTAGTTGTGGCAGAAAAGTGACATATGCGGAGACAGTCGAAATGCGAAAATATCCTTGGTCGGCCACTTACAACCACCATATCTACCACAGTACCACAGTTTCTGAAATTCGGCCGTTGTTGTGATCGAAAGGTGTCTCTGTACTAATGCTACACACAAAACGCCAGTTATCTGTGATCTATAGTTTTCGCTGAAAAGTGATACACCATGACACTTTTGTCTTTGGAAGAAGTATGAAATTGCCACAGGTCGATCACTTTCAACCCCCATATCTCCCACACCCCCATAGCTACAGACATCTAACAACCATAGTGCACTACATGAGATACGATTCTACTACCAAACACAAACAACAATGCTCAACGCTATGTAGTTGTGGCAGAAAAGTGACATATGCGGAGACAGTCGAAATACGAAAATATACTTGGTCTGCCTCCTACAACCACCATATCTACCACAGTACCACAGTTTCTGAAATTCAGCCGCTGTTGAGAACGAAAGGTGACTCTGTGCTACTACTACACACAAACGCCAGTTATCTGTGATCTGTAGTTTTCGCTGAAAAGTGATACACCATGACACTTTTGTCTTTGGCAGAAGTATGAAAATTGCCACAGGTCGATCACTTTCAACCCCCATATTCTCCCACACCCCCATAGCTACCGACATCTAACAACCATAGTGCACTACATGAGATACGATTCTACTACCAAACACAAACACCAATGCTGTATGCTATGTAGTTGTGGCAGAAAAGTGACATATGCGGAGACAGTCGAAATACGAAAATATACTTGGTCTGCCACTTGCAACCACCATATCTACCACAGTACCACAGTTTCTGAAATTCGGCCGCTGTTCTGAACGAAAGGTGACTCTGTGCTACTAGTACACACAAACGCCAGTTATTCTGTGATCTGTAGTTTTCGCTGAAAAGTGATACACCATGACACTTTTGTCTTTGGCAGAAGTATGAAATTGCCACAGGTCGATCACTTTCAACCCCCATATATCCCACACCCCCATAGCTACCGACATCTAACAACCATAGTGCACTACATGAGATACGATTCTACTACCAAACACAAACACCAATGCTCTATGCTATGTAGTTGTGGCAGAAAAGTGACATATGCGGAGACAGACGAAATACGAAAATATACTTGGTCTGCCTCCTACAACCACCATATCTAACCACAGTACCACAGTTTCTGAAATTCAGCCGCTGTTGAGAACGAAAGGTGACTCTGTGCTACTACTACACACAAACGCCAGTTATCTGTGTCTGTAGTTTTCGCTGAAAAGTGATACACCATGACACTTTTGTCTTTTGGCAGAAGTATGAAATTGCCACAGGTCGATCACTTTCAAACCCCCATATCTCCCACAACTCCCCATAGCTAACCGACATCTAACAACCATAGTGCCACTACATGAGATACGATTCTACTACCAAACACAAACACCAATGCTGTATGCTATGTAGTTGTGGCAGAAAAGTGACATATGCGGAGACAGTCGAAATACGAAAATATACTTGGTCTGCCACTTACAACCACCATATCTACCACAGTACCACAGTTCTGAAATTTGGCCACTGTTGTGAACGAAAGGTGACTCTGTGCTACTAGTACACACAAACGCCAGTTATCTGTGATCTGCAGTTTTCGCCTGAAAAGTGATACACCAAGACACTTTTGTCTTTGGCAGAAGTATGAAATTGCCACAGGTCGATCACTTTCAACCCTCATTTCTCCCACACCCCAATAGCTACCGACATCTATCAACCATAGTGCACTACATGAGATACGATTCTACTACCAAACACAAACACCAATGCTCTATGCTATGTAGTTGTGGCAGAAAAGTGGACATATGCGGAGACAGTCGAAATAGTAAAATATACTTGGTCGGCCACTTACAACCACCATATCTACCACAGTACCACAGTTTCTGAAATTCAGCCGCTGTTGTGATCGAAAGGTGACTCTGTGCTACTACTACACACAAACGCCAGTTATCTGTGATCTATAGTTTTCGCTGAAAGTGATACACCATGACACTTTTGTCGTTGGCAGAAGTATGAAACTGCCACAGGTCGACCACTTTAAACCCCCATTTCTCCCACACCCTCATAGTTACCGATATCTAACAACCATAGTGCACTACATGAGATACGATTCTACTACCAAACACAAACACCAATGCTCTATGCTATGTAGTTGTGGCAGAAAAGTGACATATGCGGAGACAGTCGAAATAGTAAAATATACTTGGTCGGCCACTTACAACCACCATATCTACCACAGTACCACAGTTTCTGAAATTCGGCCACTGTTGTGAACGAAAGGTGATTCTGTGCTGCTACTAATACACACAAAACGCCAGTTATCTGTGATCTGTAGTTTTCGCTGAAAAGTGATACACCATGACACTTTTGTCTTTGGCAGAAGTATGAAATTGCCACAGGTCGACCACTTTCAACCCCCATTTCTCCCACACCCTCATAGTTACCGACATCTAACAACCATAGAGCACTACATGAGATACGATTCTACTACCAAACACAAACACCAATGCTGTATGCTATGTAGTTGTGGCAGAAAAGTGACATATGCGGAGGACAGTCGAAATACGGAAATATACTTGGTCTGCCACTTACAACCACCATATCTACCACAGTACCACAGTTCTGAAATTCGGCCGCTGTTGGTGAACGAAAGGTGACTCTGTGCTACTAGTACACACAAACGCCAGTTATCTGTGATCTGTAGTTTTCGCTGAAAAGTGATACACCATGACACTTTTGTATTTGGCAGAAGTATGAAATTGCACAGGTCGATCACTTTCAACACCAATATCTCCCACACCCCCATAGCTACCGACATCTAACAACCATAGTGCACTACATGAGATACGATTCTACTACCAAACACAAACACCAATGATCTATGCTATGTAGTTGTGCAGAAAAGTGACATATGCGGAGACAGTCGAATACGAAAATATAATTGGTCGGCCACTTACAACCACCATATCTACCACAGTACCACAGTTTCTGAAATTCGGCCGCTGTTGTGATCGAAAGGTGACTCTGTGCTACTACTACACACAAACGCCAGTTATCTGTGATCTATAGTTTTCGCTGAAAAGTGATACACCATGACACTTTTGTCGTTGGCAGAAGTATGAAACTGCCACAGGTCGACCACTTTAAACCCCCATTTCTCCCACACCCTCATAGTTACCGATATCTAACAACCATAGTGCACTACATGAGATACGATTCTACTACCAAACACAAACACCAATGCTCTATGCTATGTAGTTGTGGCAGAAAAGTGATATATGCGGAGACAGTTGAAATACGAAAAAATACTTAGTAGGCCACTTACAACCACCATATCTACCACAGTACCACAGTTTCTGAAATTCGGCCGCTGTTGTGATCAAAAGGTGACTCTGTGCTACTACTACACAACAAACGCCAGTTATCTGTGATCTATAGTTTTCGCTGAAAAGTGATACTCCATGACACTCTTGTCTTTGGCAGAAGTATGAAACTGCCACAGGTAGACCACTTTCTACCCCCATTTCTCCCACACCCTCATAGTTACCGACATCTAACAACCATAGTACACTACATGAGATACGATTCTACTACCAAACACAAACCCCAATGCTGTATGCTATGTAGTTGTGGCAGAAAAGTGACATATGCGGAGACAGTCGAAATACGAAAATATACTTGGGTCTGCCACTTACAACCACCATATCTACCACAGTACCGACAGTTTCTGAAATCGGGCCGCTGTTGTGAACGAAAGGTGACTCTGTGCTACTAGTACACACAAACGCCAGTTATCTGTGATCTGTAGTTTTCGCTGAAAAGTGATACACCATGACACTTTTGTCTTTGGCAGAAGTATGAAATTGCCACAGGTCGATCATTTTTAACCCCCATATATCCCACACCCCCATAGCTACCGACATCTAACAACCATAGTGCACTACATGAGATACGATTCTACTACCAAACACAACCACCAATGCTCTATGCTATGCAGTTGTGGCAGAAAAGTGACATATGCGGAGACAGTCGAAATACGAAAATATACTTGGTCGGCCACTTACACCACCATATCTACCACAGTACCACAGTTTCTGAAATTCGGCCGCTGTTGTGATCGAAAGGTGACTCTGTGCTACTACTACACACAAACGCCAGTTATCTGTGATCTATAGTTTTCGCTGAAAAGTTATACACCATGAAACTTTTGTCTTTGGCAGAAGTATGAAATTGCCACAGGTCGATCGCTTTCAACCCTCATTTCTCCCACACCCCAATAGCTACCGACATCTAACAACCATAGTGCACTACATGAGATACGATTCTACTACCAAACACAAACACCAATGCTCTATGCTATGTAGTTGTGGCAGAAAAGTGACATATGCGGAGACAGTCGAAATAGTAAAATATACTTGGTCGGCCACTTACAACCACCATATCTACCACAGTACGACAGTTTCTGAAATTCGGCCACTGTTGTGAACGAAAGGTGACTCTGTGCTGCTACTAATACACACAAACGCCAGTTATCTGTGATCTGTAGTTTTCGCTGAAAAGTGATACACCATGACACTTTTGTCTTTGGCAGAAGTATGAAATTGCCACAGGTCGACCACTTTCAACCCCCATTTCTCCCACACCCTCATAGTTACCGACATCTAACAACCATAGAGCACTACATGAGATACGATTCTACTACCAAACACAAACACCAATGCTGTATGCTATGTAGTTGTGGCAGAAAAGTGACATATGCGGAGACAGTCGAAATACGAAAATATACTTGGTCTGCCACTTACAACCACCATATCTACCACAGTACCACAGTTTCTGAAATTCGGCCGCTGTTGTGAACGAAAGGTGACTCTGTGCTACTAGTACACACAAACGCCAGTTATCTGTGATCTGTAGTTTTCGCTGAAAAGTCATACACCATGACACTTTTGTCTTTGGCAGAAGTATGAAATTGCCACAGGTCGATCACTTTCAACCCCCATATATCCCACACCCCCATAGCTACCGACATCTAAAAACCATAGTGCACTACATGAGATACGATTCTACTACCAAACACAAACACCAATGCTCTATGCTATGTAGTTGTGGCAGAAAAGTGACATATGCGGACACAGTCGAAATACGAAAATATACTTGGTCGGCCACTTACAACCACCATATCTACCACAGTACCACAGTTTCTGAAATTCAGCCGCTGTTGTGATCGAAAGGTGACTCTGTGCTACTACTACACACAAACGCCAGTTATCTGTGATCTATAGTTTTCGCTGAAAAGTGATACACCATGACACTTTTGTCTTTGGCAGAAGTATGAAACTGCCACAGGTCGACCACTTTAATCCCCCATTTCTCCCACACCCTCATAGTTACCGACATCTAACAACCATAGTGCACTACATGAGATACGATTCTACTACCAAACACAAACACCAATGCTCTATGCTATGTAGTTGTGGCAGAAAAGTGACATATGCGGAGACAGTCGAAATACGAAAACATACTTGGTCTGCCACTTACAACCACCATATCTACCACAGTACCACAGTTTCTGAAATTCGGCCAATGTTGTGAACGAAAGGTGACTCTGTGCTACTAGTACACACAAACGCCAGTTATCTGTGATCTGTAGTTTTCGCTGAAAAGTGATACACCATGACACTTTTGTCTTTGGCAGAAGTATGAAATTGCCACAGGTCGATCACTTTCAACCCCCATATATCCCACACCCCCATAGCTACCGACATCTAACAACCATAGTGCACTACATGAGATACGATTCTACTACCAAACACAAACACCAATGCTCTATGCTATGTAGTTGTGGCAGAAAAGTGACATATGCGGAGACAGACGAAATACGAAAATATACTTGGTCTGCCTCCTACAACCACCATATCTACCACAGTACCACAGTTTCTGAAATTCAGCCGCTGTTGAGAACGAAAGGTGACTCTGTGCTACTACTACACACAAACGCCAGTTATCTGTGATCTATAGTTTTCGCTGAAAAGTGATACTCCATGACACTCTTGTCTTTGGCAGAAGTATGAAACTGCCACAGGTCGACCACTTTCTACCCCCATTTCTCCCACACCCTCATAGTTACCGACATCTAACAACCATAGTGCACTACATGAGATACGATTCTACTACCAAACACAAACCCCAATGCTGTATGCTATGTAGTTGTGGCAGAAAAGTGACATATGCGGAGACAGTCGAAATACGAAAATATACTTGGTCTGCCACTTACAACCACCATATCTACCACAGTACCACAGTTTCTGAAATTCGGCCGCTGTTGTGAACGAAAGGTGACTCTGTGCTACTAGTACACACAAACGCCAGTTATCTGTGATCTGTAGTTTTCGCTGAAAAGTGATACACCATGACACTTTTGTATTTGGCAGAAGTATGAAATTGCCACAGGTCGATCAGTTTCAACACCAATATCTCCCACACCCCCATAGCTACCGACATCTAACAACCATAGTGCACTACATGAGATACAATTCTACTACCAAACACAAACACCAATGCTCTATGCTATGTAGTTGTGGCAGAAAAGTGACATATGCGGAGACAGTCGAAATACGAAAATATACTTGGTCGGCCACTTACAACCACCATATCTACCACAGTACCACAGTTTCTGAAATTCGGCCGCTGTTGTGATCGAAAGGTGACTCTGTGCTACTACTACACACAAACGCCAGTTATCTGTGATCTATAGTTTTCGCTGAAAAGTGATACTCCATGACACTCTTGTCTTTGGCAGAAGTATGAAACTGCCACAGGTCGACCACTTCCAACCCCCATTTCTCCCACACCCTCATAGTTACCGACATCTAACAACCATAGTGCACTACATGAGATGCGATTCTACTACCAAACACAAACACCAATGCTGTATGCTATGTAGTTGTGGCAGAAAAGTGACATATGCGGAGACAGTCGAAATACGAAAATATACTTGGTCTGCCAATTACAACCACCATATCTACCACAGTACCACAGTTTCTGAAATTCGGCCGCTGTTGTGAACGAAAGGTGACTCTGTGCTACTAGTACACACAAACGGCAGTTATATGTGATCTGTAGTTTTCGCTGAAAAGTGATACACCATGACTCTTTTGTCTTTGGCAGAAGTATGAAATTGCCACAGGTCGATCACTTTCAACCCTAATTTCTCCTACACCCCAATAGCTACCGACATAAAACAACCATAGTGCACTACATGAGATACGATTCTACTACCAAACACAAACACCAATGTTCTATGCTATGTAGTTGTGGCAGAAAAGTGACATATGCGGAGACAGTCGAAATACGAAAATATACTTGGTCGGCCACTTACAACCACCATATCTACCACAGTACCACAGTTTCTGAAATTCGGCCGCAGTTGTGATCGAAAGGTGACTCTGTGCTACTACTACACACAAACGCCAGTTATCTGTGATCTGTAGCTTTCGCTGAAAAGTGATACACCATGACACTTTTGTCTTTGGCAGAAGTACGAAACTGCCACAGGTCGACCACTTTCAACCCCATTTCTCCCACACCCCCATAGCTACCGACATCTAACAACCATAGTGCACTACATGAGATGCGATTCTACTACCAAACACAAACACCAATGCTGTATGCTATGTAGTTGTGGCAGAAAAGTGACATATGCGGAGACAGTCGAAATACGAAAATATACTTGGTCTGCCAATTACAACCACCATATCTACCACAGTACCACAGTTTCTGAAATTCGGCCGCTGTTGTGAACGAAAGGTGACTCTGTGCTACTAGTACACACAAACGGCAGTTATATGTGATCTGTAGTTTTCGCTGAAAAGTGATACACCATGACTCTTTTGTCTTTGGCAGAAGTATGAAATTGCCACAGGTCGATCACTTTCAACCCTAATTTCTCCTACACCCCAATAGCTACCGACATAAAACAACCATAGTGCACTACATGAGATACGATTCTACTACCAAACACAAACACCAATGTTCTATGCTATGTAGTTGTGGCAGAAAAGTGACATATGCGGAGACAGTCGAAATACGAAAATATACTTGGTCGGCCACTTACAACCACCATATCTACCACAGTACCACAGTTTCTGAAATTCGGCCGCAGTTGTGATCGAAAGGTGACTCTGTGCTACTACTACACACAAACGCCAGTTATCTGTGATCTGTAGCTTTCGCTGAAAAGTGATACACCATGACACTTTTGTCTTTGGCAGAAGTACGAAACTGCCACAGGTCGACCACTTTCAACCCCATTTCTCCCACACCCTCATAGTTACCGACATCTAACAACCATAGTGCACTACATGAGATACGATTCTACTACCAAACACAAACACCAATGCTCTATGCTATGTAGTTGTGGCAGAAAAGTGACATTTGCGGAGACAGTCGAAATACGAAAAAATACTTGGTAGGCCACTTACAACCACCATATCTACCACAGTACCACAGTTTCTGAAATTCGGCCGCTGTTGTGATCGAAAGGTGACTCTGTGCTACTAGTACACACAAACGCCAGTTATCTGTGATCTGTAGTTTTCGCTGAAAAGTGATACACCATGACACTTTTGTCTTTGGCAGAATTATGAAACTGCCACAGTCGACTACTTTCAACCCCCTTATCTCCCACATCCCCATAGCTACCGACATCTAACAACCATAGTGCACGACAGGAAAGACGATTCTACTACCACACACAAACACCAAAAGTCTATGTTATGTAGTTGTGGCAGGAAAGAGAAGTATACGGAGATACGAATTTTTGGTCGAAATATGAAAACGCCCTGCACTGACCAACTTTAATCATTATATCTCCCACATCCCCACAGCTATCGGCATTCGGCCAACGTTGTGCACGACAGGAATCTCCATGCTACTTCCACCCACAAACATCAGTGATCTGTGCTAGCTAGTGGTGGCTGAAATGTGAAATACAGGAAAAAAAACACGTGTAACTTTATATATATATATAAGATTTATTTGTTCTTGATTAGAGGTGGTGACAAGTCACACTGTCACTACGCCTAGAGCCGCCACTGGTCTGGACTATAATGAAGGAACATGTGAACGTCTCTTGTGTCACGAATAACAATTTTAATGTCCCAGAGAACAAGGAAATTATCAGACAGTTCAGGCAGCGATTTCCTTGAGAATTTGCTAGAGCATCAGCTCACATTTTTCAGCGCGAACGTCCGTCGGAGGATATCACCCAAACGGCTGTGCCAAAGGTATTAGAATTCTGAAATCCTTTGTTCTTTGACTATCCAGCACACTCTCCTTAATCACCCTCGAAATTAATTGTAAATGGCTGTTCAATGCATCTGACTTCAGCATCTGGTTGGATCAATGCCTGCAACTTTTGACACTGCTTGAACAATAGCCAAGACTCTATGGGATACTAAACAGGCATGTGACGGCCAATCAATGAAATGAATAAAAATAGGCACACTTATTTGTCGTTAAATATTATCTACTCAACTGTGCCGTAAAAGATTTGTTTCACTGTCTTAAATCTTAGCGGTTGGATGTGGAATGAGATTTCAGTCGGTAGCTTGAATAATTGCGGAGCCGCTGAGGAATGCATAATGTATAGGGCGGACGCGGAGTGCTGGTGTTGAAGGAAACATACTTTTGTCTCTGCTAACTCACCTAGTAATGATGGCATCTTTATTCAGTGAGACGAATTTTGGAGACAACAGTTCTCACTTTAGTTATTAACAGTTAGTGTATGTAATAAAACGTAATTGGAATTAAAACTTGCGAGATATTTTCACATTTTGGAAGCATGGCGTTAATTTAAATTTTGGAAACAAGCAAGAGACGCTTTAATTCATAAAAATATGAGTAAAATTCGTATAGCACCATTAATTAGGAGAAAATTAGAATTTTCTCTGTCGCTTTGGTGACAGATTTTTTATTTGCCGCGCTTTCCGCCTTCAGGATGACGAGAACTTAAAAATCTTAACTGGAATCATAAGGTCAATAGTTAATTGCGTACTTCACTAGCGCAATACAGGTTTTCCGAGAAATGATGGTTAAGTTCAGACAGCTAAAAGACACTCTGACACGAAGCTGCAGTCGACCAAAATGCCTGGAATTTAATAGAAAATTATTCCCGTATTCACGAAAATTGATCCTACATTAATTTGCTAACGGGTACAATTACCATCGGTTAAATTTGTAAGCTGTACCTGGACATTTGCAGGAAATTGCAGGGCCCAACAAGTAACTGGAATTGTAAAGCAAAATGAGATGAACAATAGGTTCACTTCACAGGTTCCCGCAATTCCCGGGGACTTGGAGGGTGACAGTAATAGTCACCACACGCCATAATTTCTATGACCGAAAATTAAGGGTGTATCGTTATGCGAGAGCGCTCAAGTAGTTAAACTTACACTGAACAGCCAGAAAATTATGATTACATACAGATGGCGAAAGTGCGGATACTTTTCAACAAGCCGCTCTACGTTGGGATGTGCATTCTCGACCTGTCTAAACTTCGGACATATCGATTTCACTATGAATTCGCCATTCCGCAATTTATACACCCGAAATTACTTTATATGGACAAAGACAGTTTCATCTATTTGGTGAACGGCTGTGATCCAAATGAAGTGATGAGACGCTACAGGGAGGAATTCAACACTTCTGGATATAAACCCTACAATCGTTTTGATATAGAACCCTATAACGAAAAGGTTGTTAGGGTTATGAATGATGAGGCGAATGGTTCCCTGATTGTAGAATTTGCGGGTCTTAGCCCGAAAATGTATGCGTTCCGGCTAGAGACCGACCATACCTCAAGATGATTCAAGGGTCTGGCACGTACAGTAACAAAAAACTTTCAATAGAAGATTATATAGAATGTTAACATGGTGCTCCATCTAACTATCACACCCAACACCGATTTCAATCTAACCTCTAAAGAATTACAACTGTTGAAGTATCCAATCTGGGTCTGTCTAGATTGGATGATAAACGCTATATTTACCCCGACGGGATTGGAACCCTACCTTGGGGGCACAAGTCTGTACCAGAGTGAATATGTGTGTGAGAGTGTTTTGTAAATATTTGTGTGAATGGAGATTAAATATAGCGTTTATACAGTGTATATATTACAGTGCACTGGAGGTTTGTGCTGACGACCTTGGCTGCCATTGGTCCGTTTTGAATCACCTGCCAACCAGATGTGACGTCACGGAGAGAGGGGGAAAATGGGGAAAGAAAGCCGCCATTTTTTGTCACGTGACCGGAAGTTGGGATTATACAGCTCTCTCCTTCCCCCACTACTACCCACCTATTATATAAGCCCGTCCAGGCGATAGCAGCGTCACCTGACAAGGAATGACTGCTAATCAGACACACGCACGGTGCATTTAGTATCAGTCAGCGTGCTATCTGTGTTCAGAATGGGGGAAGCGCGCGATCTATCAGAGTTTGACCAAGGGCAGATGGTGATGGCTCAGAGGCTCGGCATTTCGGAAACTGCATGACTTGTCGGGTGTTCGAGGAGTGCTGTGGTGAGTGTCTTCAACAAGTGGCGAAAACAAGGTGAAACCACGTCCAAACGTCGCGGGGTCGGGCGGTTAACCCTCATTACAGATGTCGGACGTCGTTGGCTGGGCATGCGGCGACTGTGGTGGAACTAACATCAGACTACAACAGAGTACAAGTGCCGTTGGGAGGGTGCGAATCCGTCGTTTTCCAGGGGAACAGCTTCTTGACACCTGTAATGCGGGATGGAGACAAGCTGGTGGCGGCTCAGTTATGCTCTGGGGAACATTTACATGGGCATGCATGGGTCCAGTGGAGCTCGTGTAAGGATTCATGGCAGCCAATGATTATCGTACACTGGTTGCAGACCACGTACATCCCTTCATGACGACCATGTTTCGCAATGGCAATGGCGTTTCTCAACAAGATAATGCGCCATGTCACTAGGCCAGGAGTGTGATGGAGTGGTTCGAGGAACACAGTGGCGAATAGCAATTGATGTGCTGACCCCCCAACTCTCCAGATCTGAACCCGATGGAACACATCTGGGATGTGATTGAACGTGGCGTCAGAGCTCATCACCCCCTCCTCAGAATTTACGGGAATTAGGTGACTAGTGTGTGCAGATGTGATGCCAACTCCCTCCAGTGACCTACCAAGGCCTCATTGCTTCCATACCAAGACGCGTCGCCGCTGTTATCCGTGCCAAAGGCGGACATAATATTCTGGGTGATCAGTGTATACTGCTAGTTGAGGTAAGAGAGACAGTGGGTGTGCCTTAATGCGCTTATCACAGATAAACTATGATAAAAGAAAGGTTACTGGTAAAGCGTGAAACTTGAAGAGTGCAGCTTCAATATCGCGTTGTGCTGGTCTCCTTCTCCATTTTATTAATGTAATTTCCTCAACTCACAACTTTTTTATAAAACAAATTTATAAATAATTATAACCTCCACCCTTTGACATTGCTTTGCACTAAGGGTTGTCTTTTCCTGTAGATTTGGGAAGACGTATAGCTTCGTATCGGGTTTAAAACGCAAGTGGAAGTTCTACTGAGACCTCCGTCTTGAAAGTGGGTAGACTAAACTTGCTGCTATTTAATTAAAACAGATTTGTCGCCTATGGAAGAATGAAGTTACGGTCGTATCTTATTTTTAAATCTGCGCCAAAAAATTAGTAATAGGTTTAATTTTTAAACGGCAATCTAGAAATCACTTTACTTGAATCATCTTTATAATCACAAAACAGTCTCGGAATCCGTGCACCGGCTTCTGCGAGAATGCTTGTGTGGTGTACCGGATACAGATAAAAAATACGCTTTGTGAAAATAAAACAAGGCAAAAAAGATGAAGGGGAAATCTTAGAGCTTAAGAGCTATACTAATGAAAGCATTTCCAGCCTTTATCATATGGGTTAAAAATTAATTTTTCAACAAATTTTCTCCAACGGAAAGAAACCTTTTTTTTGTTGTTGATGGTTTTACGCCTCGTCGACGTCGAGATCATTAGAGACGGGAGAGTGAAACGAATCTGTAAAGCGTCATGCAAAACAATTATCCACTAATCACTTTGTAGTTGGATAATGTTTGAAAAAGTTTTTTATTGGCATTCGGTTGAGACCATACAGCTATTCAACATTTTTACAAAGCTTCTTACATACATTTACGTAACTTATCTACTTACACATTTCCTTATTTATATTAGGTTAACTTATTACAATCTTGTTGAATGAATATGCTATTTACAGTTTTCAAATTTCAATTGCCATCTTGAGGACCGTAATCTAAAAAGCGTTGCTAGACAATACATCAACTAGGCTTAGTAATCATCGGTTCTGTAGGTCTATTATTACATATGGGTTAGTCTAAATCGCCGTATTTTTTTTGACAAATCATCTGTGGAGGGTTGATCTATCTGGTGTTGGCCCTAATCGGTAGATTGGTGAGGATACTGTTAATTTTGCCAAGCTAGTTGTTGTGCTTGCGCGGAAGTGGGGTTGTGCTGTGGTTTGGGATTTAGGTTTGAAGTATAGTCATTTCCTGTTTTAACTTCCAAGATTGGTTAAAATTCTATCCCTCCATCTTTTAAGTATCTGGCGAGGATGCTAAGTATTACTTTGTTGTTGCTGGAAAGTAGGAGGGTTACGTTTGTCGGCAGGGGGAAGCCGTTCTTAGCAAGATCATTCATCATTTGGTCCTGGAGTTGTTGGTATTTGTTGCATGAAAATATTATGTGATTGATGTCTCCTATTGTCTGGTCTGAGCAGTCACAATATGGGGAATCTCTCAACCCTATTCGGTGTAGGTGGCTGGGGAAGTTACCGTGGTTAAATCGGGCTCTCGATATCGTAGTGATTAATCGTCTGCTACTGTTCCAGTTGTAAAACCAAGGTTTTGGAGGTATGCTCGGTTGAATGGTTGCATAATGTGAGGCTTTGATTTTTGAGGAGATCGTCCATTCCTCTTGCCATTTTTCCTTGGCTCTTACTTTGATGTTATGTGTTATATCCGAGGTCGGGAGTTGCATGTTGATTACCTCTCCCTCATGGATAGCTTGTTTTGCCAGGGCGTCCACCCGTTCGTTATGCTCGATGCCGCTGTGAGATGGGATCCACATCAGAGTAGTCGTAATTCCAAGTTCCCTGTTCCGTTTTAATTGTTGTAGAATTTCCAATACAATAGTTTGAGTATGGCTATTCCACGTAGTATTTTTTAAGCTCTTTAGTACGCTGAGGGAGTCCGTCAGGATGACGACTTTGTCCATGAAGGTACTTTGACTGTATCTGATGGCTTCCAGCAGGGCTTTTGCTTCAGCTGTATAGATGGATGTCTCTTCGGGTAGCGAAAATTGAGCCGATTTACCTGTGTTGGGACAGAAATATGCCGCTCCTACTCTATTATTTCCAGCGGTATTTGATCCGTCTGTGAATATTTTGAGAGTGCTGTTGTCTGGTTTTGATAGGAATCTGGATACCTTGTGGACCAAATTTCCGGATTTGTCTTCCTCCCAGAGGATTGTGTGGATTCTTTCTAGACGAAGCTCGAAAGGTTCTTGAAAAATCGGGAGCATGTTATACGAGGATAATTTGTCTTTGTATTTTAGCCAAAATTTATAGACATTTAAGAGGGGAAGACGAGCTCGACTTGTCCCTCTATTTGCTATTGTTAATAATCTCTCGAGGCGTTCATGAATTGGGTGGTTATTGAGTGATAGTCTTTCCGTTAAAAACTTTTCAGTTAGGTATGCTCGTCGAATGTGGAGCGGAGGTTCGCCTGATTCTACCAGTAATGCATTTGTGGGAGTGGACCGAACGGCTCCTAAGCAGGCTCTGAGGCAGCGTGATTGTAGCCTATCTAGTTTGTCATTCGGGAGGACCGGGGTTAAACTCGGTTCGGCCATCCTGTCTGAGGTTTTCCGTGGTTTCCCTCAGACACTCTAGGCGAATGCTGGGATGGTTCCCTACAAGGCCACGGCCGACCTTCCATCCCCCCTCCCTCCCCGTAGTATAGTTAGGCTGAAAAGAGTCTCCTGTGACTCTCCAGCAGCCCGCCTCCCAGCCTTCAGCTGGGTGGAATGAAATGTAAAAAAAAAAAAAAAAAAAAAAAAAAAAAAAAAAAAAAAAAAAAAAAAAAAAAAAAATAGCGTTTTGGTAAAACATGCTGCCGTAGTCGATTAGTGGTCTGATCAGAGATCGATATATGAGAAGTAGGCTTTGTGGGTGAGCGCGCCACCAGACGCCTGATACCGTTTTTATTATGTTAAGGCGGAAATGGCTTTTGTTATCAGTTGATCTATGTGTTGGGCCCAGTTGAGGCGGTGATCCAGTATCATCCTGAGGAATCGGACTTGTATTTTCAGAGCTAGACTATATGGCCCTAACTGTAGGTTGCTGGAGTTGTAGAGGATTTTCCTTTTGCAGAAGAAGACCACTGATGACTTTGCGCTTCATAGATCTAGTCCATTGTTAAATAGCCAAATAGAAAGGGCTGAGATAGCTTCACTCAAAAGAGTGAGGACTTCGTCCTGAGTATCGCCGATGGCGTAGATCACCACATCGTCTGCGAATTGTAAAGAGATGATTCTAGTCGGAAGATGAGAATGACTGAATTAATGTCCATTGAGTATATCAAGTATAGAAGCGGGCTTAATATAGCTCCCTGAGGCAGTCCTTGGATGACTGTGCGCGGACCTGTTTTGTTCTTCTTCGAACTGACGTATATTATTCTCTCAGATAGGAGGGAGAAAAGTCCTGCCACAAATTTCTTCGGGATTCCTAGCATTTGCAATTTGTGCATTAGGATGGATATGTTAACTTTATCGTATGCAGACTGTATGTCTAGGAAGATCGCTCCGAGGTATTGTTTATTAAGAAAGGTGAGGTTGATGTCTGAGGTCAATATAGCAAGGTTGTCTGTTGTGTTTTTCCCTTTTCTGAATCCGGTTTGGGAGTTAGGTATCAAGTTCTTCGCTTCCACCCACCATTCTAATCTATTTTTTATTAGTCGCTCTAGCGTTTTTCCTACGCAGGACATAAGTGATATGGGTCTGTAGGAAGTCGCTGCCAGGAGTTCTTTGTTTTGTTTTAGCACAGGAATTATGACTTGCGTTCTCCATTCTAGTGGAATTGGTTCCTTCATCCAAATCCGGTTGAAAGTATTTAAAAGTAGCTGCAGGCCAGATTGGGGCATGTTTGATATCATCGAGTAGTGAATACCATCTATCCTAGTGGAGGTGACAGAGGATCGCTTGAGGACTTGATGTAGTTCTTTCATGTCGAACGGCATGCACAAAAAGTGGTCGGAAGGCTCTTGAGGGGTTTGGTTCCTCCCTTGGTACTGTAGCAGGGGCGATTCTGTCCATGATCTCTTCCAAAATCGATGTGTTGATAGCAGGGGCGCCAGTGTTGAATTTGTTATCCTTGAGGCTTCTCACTGTGGCCCAGATAGAGGAAACGTTTGAGTTCTTTCCCATGGTTTCGCAGTAGGTGATCCAGCTTAGGCGTTTTTGGTTTTTTTAAATCTTTTTGGTCATGGCGTTGATCTGTAGGAATGCTATGTAGTGATGCAGATCAGAAGTCTTTCTGTATCCGGATAGTGCGAGACGTCTTTGGGCCACTCCTTTGGAGCATAATGGGTTCCACCATAATGGCGGACGGTTTTTCCTGGTGTTGTTAAATTTTTTCCGACGAATTGCTATTTCAGCTGCTTCTGAAATTATATTTTCCCGATTTTTGTAAGTTTCAACGTCCGTGGAGTATACATTGGTTTGGCTTATTTTTTCCTCCATTAGTCTCCTGTAATGGGGCCAGTCCGCTCTATTTATATTCCGTTGGATAGTTGGGTGGCTTGCGATATCCTTCGTGTATGAGCAGCCAATTGTTAACAAAATAGGGAAATGGTCGGATCCCATTGGGTCTCTCTGGACTTCCCAGTAAGAAATAGAGGCCAAGTTAGGTGAGCATAAGGTTAAGTCCACAGCCGAAGGAAGTTTACCTCGTTTACGGAGCATGGTAGGGTTACCGTCGTTTAGAATTATCAAGTTGTAATCTTCTGGCATATCGCTAATTATCGTACCTCGTGGGTCGTTGTAATGGCATCCCCAACTCTTGTTGTGTGCGTTGAAGTCTCCGGCCAGAATTAATGGTGGGTTTATTTGTCCGTTCAGTTTTGAACAATCGTTCGGTCTGATTACTGAGCTAGGGCTGCAGTAAATAGACACTATAGTGAATGAGAATTGGTTGGCTCGGACCCGTACAGCCACTGCTTGGAAAGGTAAATTGTCCATGCTGAGTTGAACTGGGTCGTGAGGCACTTTGTTGTGTACCATTATGGCCACTCCTCCTTTTCCGTCTGCTCTATCATTTCTGTAGAGGGTGTATGAGTTGAACGTGATTTTTGTGTTTGGTTTAAACCATGTTTCAAATAACACCGCTATATCTATTCTGCTACGTATTAATTCTGTAATAAGGCTCTCTCTATTTGACCATACCGACCTCCCATTCCATTGAAGTATGTTTAGTTGCTGAGAGGTTAAAGAATTGCTTGTGTTGCTGTCCATAGTTGGGTGGTTTAGGTTCCGTTGTTGTTTAGTATTTCCTGTAGTTGATTGCCGATGGAAATCGGGTCGATTGGGCCCCCTGATCTAGCCACTTCGATCATGGAAGTGATAAAAATCAGAAGATTTTCGATTAGTAGAGAGGATTTGCTGGTTGGAGTAGTAGTTCCTGTACTCCCTAGAGTTTGAGTTGAATCTAATGTCGGAGAATGGGTTGTTGGTTCACGGAGGTTATTGATTATTGGGTTTATTTGGCCATCACTCCTCCAGAATAGATGACTGGGGATCTTGACTCTGTTTCCCGCTGCTTTGGGAGGGACCGGGTTTGCTTTTGTCCGACGGCGTGAGATAGTATTTCAGATATTATCGTGAATATAGGATTGATATACTTGGCCTCTGTTGTCGTCGTGCACTTCCGAGGAATAAGGAAGGAGAGTTGGCGGGGCCGCTTGGCTGGGTACTGCAAGAGCAGGAGCTTCCTTTAGAAGTTGACTGCCTATTTCGACAGGATGTGGGCTGGGTGTTGCTACGTTAGCATATGATCGTGGGTCCACAGGTGGAAACCAGAAGTGAGTACTGTTATTTACCATTTTTTGCTTTCTCTCGACTCGCTGTTTATATTCTGGGCACGCCCGGTCTGTAGATAGATGGTTTCCTTGGCAATAAATACAGTGTGGTTGGACATCTGGCGTACAGTTTTTTAAGATATGGGGCCCTGCGCATCTGCTACATCGGGGTTGGCTTTTGCATTGGGTTTGGGTATGATTATATCTAAGGCACTGGTAGCACTGGATGACAGGTGGCACATACGGTTGGACTTCGCATCGCATTCCGAACAGATAGACAAATTGGGGCAGTGTTTGTGACTGGAAAGTTAGCATGCACACTGGAAGAGGGCGGATCTGGTTACCACTTTCAACTATGTCTTTTTTTGGGAATCTCCTAACCTTTAAAACTGGGAAGGGAGAGGCTATTTCACTTAGGATTTCATCTGGAGATAAAGTGGTATCAATGTTTCGAATTACTCCCTGCTTCCTGGTCATATAAAAAGGGATGTAAGCGTCTAAAAGGTTGTCCTTAAGTATCTTCAGATCAACTATTGAGTTAGCGGAGGCACTGGAATATGTTTCAATCCTGATTCTGTTGCGACCGGTAGATGTGATATTAATAATTTCTGATCTTAGTTGGTTGTTAAGTTGAAAGAGTATTTTCCCTACTGCCATGGGGTGGAGTCTGCCTACACTATTATTCCTGCTTTCCACTATCACCAAGTAGGGCCCATTGTCTGTAGGTGAATACCTATTGCTTTGATTATTTTGATTTAAAAGGTTATTAGGACTAGCTTGGTTGCTAATTGAAGCCGACTGCGGCAGAAATGTTAGTACTGGGGTTGAGCTTGAATCGTAAGTGGGTGTACTTTCCGTATCTGGTGGAACTATTACAACACTAGGCTGCGTCATTGCTTCTAAAGTTTCTACCTGTTGCACTTTTAAGTCAAATTGTTTCGCTCGTTTACTCACTGGATTAGGCTGGTTGATTTCCTGCGGAGAGCGCCCTTTTGTAGTCTGTCGAGTTTGATGAAGAGCAGTTGGAGCTTCCGTCTGGTCGAGTTGCATCTCTTCGATGGCGGAGTGCGGTTGGAGTTCAAGGTATGCTGGTTCTTGTCCGTGTTGCGGTAGATGAGTTGCTGGAAGTTGGCTGTTGTCTTGAGGTAAGAGAGGGGCCTGGAGTTCTTCATTGCCCCAGGCAGTCTCTTCCGCTGCATTATCCATTCTGTAGTACGAATGTAACGCCGCGCCCACTGACTGACTAATTGGAGCTGTATGTTCGGAGTTTTCTGCCATAGTGTTCCGAGACTAAGTCTCTGGAACACTATGGTGCTGATGAGCTTAATATTAAGTTTTCTTTGTACTGTTTACTTGCTACTTCTATGACACTTCTAATAAATCGGCGATAGAAACACTATTGCACTGTAAACGAATCGTGAAGACCGACTTAACCCGTATGAGGAAGTTGTCTCCGCGGCTGTGCTAGTGGAACTGCGTTTGAAAAAGTAAATTGAGGATTTAGCCACACACGTCTATTACATGTTTATTTTTTCTCCGAGTTAATTTTTCATTTATAAAATTTTGCTATATTGTTTACAAGGTGAGATATGGAATTTCACATTAGTACTGAGGAGTACATAAGATTAGTGTGACATTTCAATGAAACTGCCAAAGGCATTTCAAGACTCGTATGAGTGTTTAGCGAGCGGTCTCGTCCGGCCATCCAGATGGTTTATTGAAATCACTACCGGGATGATTCCATCAATTCCTTCGCGTTCCTTGCCCCCAGTTCTAGACGTTTTGTGATGTACTAAGACTCAGTTCACACTAATTTCTATCCTAGTAAGTTTGTGTTGGAGAGAGAGAGACGAAATCATTGATTATAAATATGTGTAACTCCTTTATGAATATATTATGTTTTGATAGATAAAAATGCTGTAAATAAACTGTATATCTGCTAAAAATTTATAAAATGTGTTGCAATGCCTGATACGATAGTTAAGTAATTATAATTTGGAATATTATGGCAGCCATAGTGTTTAAAGGAAGATTTTTACAGTTTGAAATGTTTAAATATGCAGCTAAAGGATTGTGAGTATTTTGTTATTTTCATTTAAAATTTAATTTTGTGTAAGTTTTACCGAACTTGATGGCTGAGCGGTAACGCTCTTGCCTCACATTTTGGAGGACGCGGGTTTGAAACAACGTTCTGCCACTCATATTTCAGTTTCCCATGGTTTCCGAAGTAACTTCAGGCGAATGTCGGGATGGTTCCTTTAAAAGACCATGGCCGAATTCCTTCCCATTCCTTGCTTCCAGTCCTTTTACCAACTGTATTTACTCACACGTCATAAAAAAAAGCCTTCTATACGTTTTAATTGTTTTTGTACGATTTATAATGTTTACATGATCTTTAGGGCGCCCGAAAAGACCTTCGGTGATTTAATATTTCTCCAGAAATTTCTATAAATACGCATACAAAACATCTATAATCGCAAACTGGCTCACACGACTCTACGTCCGCAGATTTTAGCAGCAAATTACTTTAAAATTTGCTTCTAAAATCTGTGGAACAAATTCTGATGTATTATTTTACAAAATAAAAGTTAAGTTAAAAGTTTTTCTATTGCGTACTTCTTTGAAAAAAGTTACTTGTCGTTGAAGAAGTTCAAGAAATTAAGCAACATACCTTAGAGGAAGAATAAACCACTTTGCGACCAAACAGATCTGCAAATCTTCTAATCCAAATACCTCAATTAAAAGCAGTATTTTCTCCGAGGTGTTTAACAGCAGGACCATTAGAAAGTCCAGAGATAGGGTGCAATATGTTAAAAAGTTCTGAAATATAACACAGAACAAAAGTTAATATCTGCTTTGTATTGATCCTCTGTCGATACAGCTTGTTAGTACACGTGATTTAAGGGCTTTTATTGCACTGCTCTGCAATCAGCTGAAAATGTCAGATCACTAGCGTTTGTGTAAGTGTTTGTTTTGTTATTATGTTCAGACAGGTAAATCCACATAAACAATTCTTCAGGCGTGTCCTCGGGAGTTGGTTTGCGCACTACCCGGTGAGTCACTCAAACAATCATTACTCGTCTTTTACGTCAGAAAGATCAAAAACTGATGCTAATTAAGTTTCCACACTTGTAGAGTTTTTACAGTCGTATAGAAACATTTAGAACGTATGAGGTGAAACTGTTGGTTCTCAAAACAGACGTTTCCTTTGAGTCAGTCGTATTATCCGTCATTAATTTTCAATTCCTCATGAGCCTGGTTTGGCATTCGGAAGGAAGTGGGTTCGAATCCCTCTCCGGTCATCCAGATTTCTGTTTACCATGGTTTCCCTAAACTATCCCAGGCGAATTACGGGATGGTTCCTTCAAAAGGTCATAGCCGTCTTCCTTCCCGTCCTCTCCCTTCACTAATGACCTATACTTCGAAAAACGTGAAGAGCCTCATGACGCGAAGCTAAATATGTCAAAAGTCTTTTTAGTGAGTTATTCTTTGTTGTATCCCGGTGATGGTGTAATTGCTGACATTAAATGGAAGGTACGTAAGCTGTAAAGTACGTTATATTGGCTTCTATTTTATACAATTACAACTGTATTACGTTCAGTATAATCAACAATGCATGTAACAAGCTGTTTCAATTGGTACTTGCAGAACGATAAATATTCACATTTCTCATCGACAGTTAACATCTTGCTATGCCACAGTGCACTACAACTACAACGCGTTGGCGGTTGATAAATTCGAATCCCGTAAACGATATGCGAAGTGAATGAAGTACCGTTTATTAAAAGTTGCAAAATGAATAACAGTGTAGACTCAATTTCAGTTTTGTTGCTGATAAAATCGAATTTGGTCGCACTGGGAACGCGCTAGCCGGGGCTTCTCTTTCTTCGTCAAATTGGAATATCCATTGTCGTAATTTGTTCCTGGAGCTGGACTCGTGACGATCAATACGAGCGCTAACTGCACGCAACGAGAGAGTCGCCCTGCATTAAGCCCTCATCCACACCTATTTAATTCACAAGGAATCAATCATATTTCACAAATACTCTAGAAGAGAGAAACAAAACAAATGGACGGATCGATATAGTAATTATTCTGTTATCTAAACGAGGGTGCGCGTTTTACTATACGAAAAATCTCTTAAAATGATTAAACTAATGACTAAATTTTTTACTGACTGTGAAGATTACCTCGACACTAGCTACAAATGTGCAAATTATTAGGCAGTGATACCCTGTAGCGTGCTGAATGTTACAATGCATGCAACTGGAGAAATAAAGCAGCATTTAAACTGTATGTCCCAGAGCTGGCCGTCCTACCTCTCACACAATGGGAGGCTATCAGTTATTTTTTGCTACCCCAGTACAGGGAGTGCAGGGCTATAATAGACAATTACCGAACGCTGGTGGTATGGCGTGATTGCTTTTAATGAAATGTCCGTCTTGCAGTGAAAATAATATACCTGGACTAATCACTTTTGTAAGAAAACTGATAAAAATAAGAAACTCCAGCAATTGGTGTAGTCAAACAGCGAAAAGGAACAGAAAGAACGGAATAAAAGAAGAATTTTCATTGATTTCATCTAAAGGATAAGATTGTGATTCTTATTAATTACAACAAAGCGAAGTCCACAATTTTGTACGCAAACTGTTAAATCGATAATTCGAGGCGTAAAACAAAAAAACAATACGACTTCGAAACTTTTACAGCCACTCCTTTTCCACAATGTATCGTGTCAGCATAACAACTGAAAACATCTAGTGAAATGACGGATTTATAGAAACTTTTAGGAGTCTAAATCTACTGTGAATTGCAGCATGTGTTTTTCACAACAGTGCACACAATCCCTAATAATACCAAACATTTCATGACTAAAACTTATATGTTACTTTTCACGATGTTGTATGGTAGTTTTGACACATGATATGCATTCGAACTTCACACACACGAAAAAACACAAAAAGAAACGAAAGCAAAAAAAAAAAAAAAACTGTAGTTTTAAAAATGAAGATTGTTGCCTTCAATACATATATGAAGATTTAAAAAGTGCTTTAAGCGAACGATTAAGGCAATTTCGGGACATTTGTTTGAGCAATCAAAGGTGTTCGTATTCGTCATTGTTGTGTATTATAAAGTAGAGTGATGGTGCAGGTTTAGTCTGAGCTTCTGTTCTCATACCTCATTGACTTCATAATTTTTTAAAGCTCATCCTATGAAATGTGATAGAATTCTTTGCCGTTGGTTGTGCAACATTTGCGATACAGGTAGCTTTGTCCCTCTCATGGCCGCCTATAAATACCACCCCACCCTACCCAGGGGACACTGCAGGAGCACTCCACAGTTTTATAATCTGATAAATATTTTTTTACTTGTATTTTTTTGCACTGTAGTGTGATGGAACCTCTGTTGTTTCTCATATACATTAACTATTTGTGCGACATAATAAGGGAAAAACAGAATGTTTGCGGATGATGCTATTATTTATCGTGAAATAAAAACCCAGGACGATTGCGCTTCGTTACAAGCCTACGTTTTCGAAATAATCGCTTGATGCAAAGACTGGCAGCTGGAGTTAAACACTAAAAAATACCAAGTCATCCATATAAGTAAAAAGCGACACCATTTAGCTCTTGATACGAAATTAATGGCACTCTCCTTAGAACGACAGATTCCGCTAAATATCTAGGTGTAACAATTCGTAATGATTTCTTGTGGAATGAACATATTGAGAAGGTAATTGGGAAAGCAAGCCATATGCTCCGATTTCTAGGTCGTAATTTAAAACTATGTACAGCGGGAGTCCCCACTTAGAATATTGTTGTTCTGTATGGGGTCACATTCAAAAGGGTTTAATGGATGCATTGGAAAACCCATATAATGGTCTTTTACTGTTCTTGGTTTAATATACTTAGCGGAACCTTGTATCTGTGCCACGCTTTTGGTTCACATGTACCAATTCGTCTTAGTAGGGGCTCTGTATGTTTCTCTAAATTTATTTTGTTGTATAACTTTTCTTCTTGTTTTCTTTCACATTTAATTAAATTTAGTCCTGTTGTCTTATCGGCGTGTACATTCTTGCGCCTAGTATTATTCGCAAACATCGATTTTGTAGTCTTTGTAGGAGTTCAGTATTTGATTTTGCTGCTATTCCCCAAACTGGGCAGCCATATAGCAGAAATGGACGTATTACTGATTTGTGTATTCTGCTCTGAGTCTGTATTGTCATTTCTTTGTTACTAAGTATAGGATATAAGTTGGCTATAATGGCCATACCTTTACGGATTCTTTCTCTGATGTGTTCTTTGAACAACATCTTTTGATTGAGTTCGACTCCTAGGTATCGGTGTAATTTTTTCCACGGTATTGTTTGGCCGTCTATTTTTAACTGAGGGAGTTTGTCAAAGTCTGGCTTTTTCTTTGTGAATTATACTTCGGCGCACTTGGAGGTGTTGATCGTTATTTTGTTTTCCCTACACCATTTGGTGAGTTTGTCGCCTTTCTGTAGTCTCCTAATTTTTATGCCATGTCTGTACCCGACATATTTCGTCTTGTCATCTGCAAATTGAGCAAATTCAACTTCTGGTGGTACAGGAATATCGTTTGCATAGATATTGTTCAGAGTCGGCGATAGTACCGATCCTTGAGGGATTCCATCCAGGGCTTCAAGAATTGACGAGTTCGCACCCTCACATGCCAAGAAGAATCTTCTTCCTTTCAAGTAACTTGCTACCAATTTTATGTAGCAGCGTGGGATGTCTGTTTTATCCTCCAGCTTGCATATTATATTGTCTCTCCACACTCTGTTATATGCTTTATCTACGTCTATGATTTTCCCTTGTTGAACGCTGCCGATATGTCCTCGATTAGACGAAATAATATCATTGTTGCCGAAACTCTTGACTGGAACCCGAATTGTTTCTCTCTGATTGTAGCGTCCTCTTTTAAATTTTCTGTTATCCTTTTTAGGACTATTCTTGCCATGACTTCTCCTGGTGAGCTTAGAAGGCTAATAGGTCTGCAGCTGTCGGGCTTGATCAGGTCATTTCCTGGTTTTGGAATTGTCACGATCTTGGCTGTTTTCCATGGTGTAGGGAAGTGGCCTCTCGTCATTCCAGCATTAATTATTCTGGTCAACAGCAATATCGGTTTTCTGGGTAGGTTCTTGAAGTGATTATTCGTTATGTTATCTGTGCCAGGTGCTGTTTTGCTTGCTGGTTTTTTAATTACTCCCTGAACTTCTCGTGGTGTAGTTAGCTGTGGAATCGTGTTTGTGGCGCCATCTCTTATATTTGCTGCTCGTTGCTGAATCTCTTCCTCCATTTTCTTTTCTCTCGCGTTCAGGTGGTAATCTGGCGTTCTGAACTGAGTTGCAAATGATTCTGCTAAAACTTCTGCCTTAGCTAGGGGTAGAAAGGAAACACCATCTGGCCTGTTTATACCAGTCTTAGTTTGTTTTGGGGTTTTGAGCGCCCTTATTAGCTGCCATGATTCTTTCTTCTCTAATAGCAAATTGGAAATCTTGTTTTTCCATGTTTCTATTTTTCTTTCGGTAAGTCTTCGTTTCAGTTCCCGAGCCAGCCTATGAAATTCCCTGCGATCTTGAGGATCTCTGTAGCGTTGCCACAATTTGCGGTATTTGTATTTTTAGATATTTCAAGTCCTTTAGCAGAGGTGGTAAATCTGTTTTGTTTTGGTTTTCAAAGATTATGGTAGTTGACGCTTTACTTTCTGCTACAGTTTGTAAGTGGTTTACTGCAGCATCAATTTCTTCCGCTGTATTTAAGGTGAGGTTGGCTCTTGTTTTTCTTTGGACTGTGTCACTGTAGTACCTCCAATCTACTTCTGTTCTCTTGCTCAGCAGTCTGTGTGTTGGAATCCAGGTTTTTAGCTGGAGCTTTTTACTGGCTGATGGTCAGATGATAAGTCGTTCATTGTAGTCATATTTACATCATGTGTTATGTTTTACACTACGACGATGTCCAAGATGTCTGGCAGCAAGCGGTGATTTGTAGGTATGTAGGTTGGTTCTATTGGATCGATCACTTCTACATTCCTCTCTCCCGTTAGTCGAAACAGATGTTCTCCTCTTTGGTTTGTACTTTCCGAGTTCCAGTGCCAATGATTCGCGTTAAAGTCTCCTCGGATCAATATTTTGTCGCCTGTAGAGAGTATAGCGTCTATATCTTGTTCCAACAAGCGTCCCCTCGGTGATACATATGCGGCTGCAATCGCCACGTCGCCCTCTCTGGATTGTAATTTAAGTGCTGTTGCCTCCGCTTCCATCAGCGGCGGTATCTGTGTTACCTGGTGCGTTATACTACTTCTGATACAGATTGCTGTTTCTCCTCCTCGCTGTCGAAGCCGATCCGCCTGATAGATGTTCATCCCCTCGGGGGTCTGCGTCCGTATCCTAGGGGCGGACCAGACACGGGGTTGGCGATCCCGAGGTGCCCAAGCTAGGGAGGTCGTGGGGAGTAGTCGTTTGAGGTGTCGGAGTGCACGTTATTCTAGTATCCGAGACTAGCTCCCGACGGACCGCTTTGCGGACTACCGTAAAGCAGTCAGTGGACTACCCAATCCCTGTATGGAGGTACAGGGCAACGGGCGTCGGCCCACTGCATCTAAATGAGCGGTAAGGGAATCACGCAAGTGACTCCGGGGTTGACTCTTCAAACACTGCAAGGAAAGACTTGCTAACAAGAGTACACACGGCTGTTGAAGACCAGCCAAGTCCTCCGCAGTAAGCAGTCGCTTGAGGTGTCGGGACAAGCCCTAGTATCCGAGATTAGTCCCGGCTGACCGCGCGGCGGATACCCGTAAAACAGTTTCGGGTTTGATTACCCAGTCCCAGTTATCTGGGTAACGGGGTCCCTGACTGTATGCAATGTGCGGGAGGGGATCACGAAAGTGTCCCCGAACGGTGACTCTTCAAACGTTGCGAAGGTAGTTTTGCTAACAAGAGTACCAGGTCGACTTCGGTCGGTATGAGCTTCATGGGGCGCGGGACGACATCAGGAGTCTGGGCTTTCTTTAGGGCTGGGAAGGCCGCGAAGGCGAACCTGGGTTCCCGAGCTCGACGTGGAGACTGCCTAAGTAATTGGGAGGAAGGTCTGCAAGTCCACGCCAAAGGTGCCTGCAGTGTGGGGGATTGAGAATTCGCGGCGCTGCCACGCCAAGGAGACTGCACCAAGTAATTGGTGAGGAGGTATGTATCAGCCGCGCTATAGGGGCCTGGCGGATGGTACCGGAGGTCCTCCCCGGGTAAACCGGGCGGGACACCCAGGTATGCGGTGCACCCTGCCGCCAGGAATGCACACTATGCAGATGCCTCAGTTATATCCGACTATATGCCGGACGGGGTTCAGGAAGATGAGTGTGTGCCCTGCAGAACGGTTTCACTCAAACCGTACCGGTAGCCGGTGTCTGCCGCTAGAAGGTGGGGTCGAATCCCGGTTCTCGGGGCCGGCCGCTGCTGAGGTGGGCTTCGGTGATCAGGTGAAGTGGTTCCCCCTGACGCCGGTATGGACCAAACAAATGGACCGGGGATCTTGGTCTCCGGAAGACTGAGATCGTTGTGGGGTGAAGTGGTGCAGCCCTCCCGCCGGTAGCGCTCATTGCCAACGCCCGGGCAGTAAGACCGAAGGATCACGGCAGTAGGACCCGTTGTGCAGGAAGGTGACGTGACCCTGATGGGAAGCGACGGACGGTACCAGTAAGCTGGCGTGATCTGGCAACGGCCGGGGTCACCTTCAGATTGTATAGAATGGCCCTCGCTGGGACCGGTGATCAGTGATCAAGGAACTTGTGCTCCCCTTGCCGCCGGTATGAGCCATTTGCTGCCAAAATAGGTCCTCTTATATGTTGGGACCAGTAGTGTATAGTCTTTCACCCGGGTGGGGCAGTGACACCCATAGGCCAAGGCTTTATGCTGAGGTGTGATGTGCACTACGATAGTGCTCTGCGAGCTTGAATGAGAGAGTGGGAAGTCGTACTCGTCAGAGGGATCCACACCGGAGTGTCGGTCGGGTACGGCGGAACGTTTCACTTGGAGCGTACCCTATAGTGTGTGAACCTGATGCCTGTCAGTGGTGCTTACGCTGGCGGCGGCTGCGGCGGAACGCGCGAAAAGGGTAGGTCCGAGTCGCGCTCGGTCCGCTACGGCTTCCGCCTTGTTCCCTGCAGGAACGGGTGGGGCCGGGCGCTCACTGGACTCGCGGAGGTGGCTGTTGCTATACGGTCAGGTTTCCTCTTCGGCCTGATCCGTGGCAGGCGCCGCGTCCTCGTCGCTCCCCGCGGGCACCCACTCGGGTGGTGAAGTGTGCCTAGCCTCACCGCTGTAGTGGCGGGTAGTTCTGAAGAGCCCACTTCCTGAGGTGGTGGTGTAGTGATGGTGGTGGATGGTTAGGGGTGGATCTTGTGAGGGCGCGATAAATGGTAATTTCGGTGCACCCGTTGATCAGATCCATCTACCCTCGAAGCTTTGTTGTTGATATGTGTTAATTCCTCCTATCTGGAATTTTTCTTTTTCTTTCAGATGTGTTTCAATTATTAACATAATATCCACTCTATTTCGGTGTACAAATTGTTTTAATTCTTCAATTTTTCCCTTCACTCTTTTCCGTTCTACAAGAAAATTGTTGCGTCTTGTAGATTCTGGTTATGTCTTCTTGTCATTAATCTAAAAGTGATAAGACGCCTTCTGCTAGGGCCATGATCTTCCCCCATGTGCCTCTGGGGTTTTTTTTTTATTTTTGTTTTTACTTCTCTGATTCTTGTGAGTATTGTTTTTATAGTTCCTATAATTTCCGCCACCATGTCTTTTAATTCGTTTCCTTCTCCGTTGTTTTGTTCATTGTTGATCATTTTTTGTCTGTTCCTGCTTTGGCCTCTGCCCACCGTGATGTCAGTGTAAGAATTCCGTTCGCCTCGTTGTTCTTGGTTGTTTCCCCTACTTCCATTTGCTTTTTCTCTTGGTTCGGTATTTCCAGGTGTTTCCGATTTTGTAGTTGGTTTCTTGTTTCCTTTCTGCATTGGTTGTTCTCTACTGCCTTTATTGCTGTCTGTAAGGCTGGACATCCTCTCCATGATGCAGCCTGGTCACCCTGACAGTCAACGCATTTTGCTTTAGTTTCGTCGGGTAATTTGCATTCCTTTTTGGAATGAAAGTTGGCACATTTAACACATCGAAAAGGCAATTGGCAATAGTTTGCCGTATGGCCTATCCTCACGCATTGAGGTGGCCCAAAGAGACTCCTTTATCTTTCTATTTGTACTCTGGTGTACAGAATTGTCCTTTAATTGTAGATATTTCTGCGGGTTGGCCTGCCGTTAGCGTAACTTGATATATCGCCAGCGGTATTAGTTTCCTTGTTTCTTTGTCCTTCTTCTTAAATTGGTGTACATTCAGCACAGGGTACCCTTTTAGCTTCAATTCTTCATTGATTTCCTCAGGATCCACCGAGGTTGGTAGGCCTTTGATAACCACCTTTAGTGGTCTGTCCCGCGGCAACTGATAAGTGTAATAAGGAATCTTGTTTTCACTGAAAAATCTATGTACAAATTCGTAGTCCACTTTCAGATGTCCTTGTAGGTGCTTCTTTTTTATCTGATTCATTTTTATATAATCTGTCACCATTTCTATCACAATTGGTGGGAATGATTCTTTCGGGTGGCATTCGATCCTGTTGACTGTTCTTCCGCTTTGCTCTCTTCAGAAGGATACAGTTTTTCCTGTTGCTGTAGCGGTGTAAATCTGTTATGTGTTGTTATTTCTTCGCTTGCGCTAATCTCTTTCGGCTTCCCTATCCTCCTTCCTTTCTTCTTCCTTTTCCTTGTCACTTCCTGGAACTCTCTTGTGCCATCTTGGATGTCGTTTACATGCTGTTCCATTTCTTCCTCCATTTCGCTGTCTTGATCTGTTTCACTGCCTTTGCATGAGGTTGAATCAGTCATCTCTACATCCAAATCATCCATTTCTCGATTACTCAAATCCTTATTCATTGCCAAGTCGTCATCTGAAGTCCTCCCTATTCCTTCCAATTCGTTCGCCGGGTTGTCAATAATTAACTACACTGATCCAATCCACAATCCAAAATCGTATACCTATAAACTCACCTTATTCAATATCCAGCACTTTATAATCACGATATACACACGAACAAGTTCCGAGTCAAACTGAAGAGTCGCCCCATTCGTTACAGGTATTTTTTTTTTTTTATTGGCTTTAGGATTTGATATACCATACAGCCACCTTAATATACATAAACACTCGTTTTGTTTCATTACATTACATTACGTGTATATTACATGTATTATTACATTAAATGTATATTTCTGTATCTTTTATAAATCTCTAATAATAGTGTATATTTTCCTGTTGTTAGATGTAAGTAGTCCGGTGATACTTGTTGGGAGCGGCTGTCCTGCTCTCACTAGGGAGTTGATGAATGATTGCTGCTGCTGTGGGTATAGGGGGCACCTGAAGAACTTATGGTTGAGATCTTGCGTTGATTGCCCGTCACATTGGCAGAGCGCTGTATCTGCTACGTGAATGCGATATAGATGTTCCCGAAACGCACCATGGTTAAACCTCATACGAGTGATGGATGTTATGAAGTTGCGTTGCATATTCCAGTGTGTAAACCAAGGTCGACGAGGTGGTTGTGGCTGTAGCTTAGCGTATTGCCGTCCTTTGAGTCTTTTTGTTTCCTCGCAGAGCATGGCCCATTGTTGATGTATATGATTGGATATTGCTGCATGGTAATCTGTGGTGTTGAATGGAGGGATGAGAACTTGGCCCGAATTACATGCTTCCTAGGCTAACTGATCTAAACAAACAAACAAACAATTGAGGTTCGTGGCGCCATGGGTAACCCATGGCGTCACTGGGCACTTTGGGCAGCTTTGCCGCCCCTCTACCCTATTATTTTAATTATTGCGGTACGTGCAATTACTCGCTATATGATAGTATAGACCAGTCGCAGCAAATTCGGCGCAGGTGTGGGCAGTCACGTGTCGCACCCAGGGCTGCCAGGCCGACCACACCGCCCATCCCGCCGGCAGGCACGGGCGCATCTTCCGGGAGGTGAAGGAGTGAGGAAGTGGGATTGTTGCCACCTATTCAGTAAAGTCGGGTCTTGTCAGTTGTCGTTAGTTGGTCAGTCATGGGTTTGTCTATTTCTTAGTCAATTGTTTCAGTCTATTCCCTAAGAAGCAGGTGATTGTTCGGCTATTAATCGGGATTTAATTGTTATTGCCCGCCAAGCTGACTGCGTATTCATCACGCAGCCAGCCGGACAGGTTATTTACATGCAAAATGGAAAATAGAGCTAGTAAGTAATTTTTTTCGCGGAGTGCGGATGGTGCTTAACCGCGAACGGTCTGTAGGTGTCGGCCCACCGCGCAGAAACCCGTTGCCCCGGCAGCAGGCGCCCGAGTGAGCTGGTGTGTGTGTGTCGTAGTGCTGGCAGCGGCCGGACCCCCCACCCCGCTAGCGGGGCGCTCAGCCCGCCCGCTGCCAGTTGCCGCGCTAGTGTTTATGTTGTTGTTTGGTGTAGCCTGTACAGGGTGATGGAGGAGGGGTCGCGGAGGGATTCTATGTTGGGGATTTGTTGGAGGAGGGAGCGGGCGGCGGGTCGCGCCGCTGCGCGAAGCATGTATCGGCGGCCGAGCTCCTCTGCATGCTCGAACAGCGGCGCGAGCCTCCCGCTCGGTATGTCGCAGCGTTGGTGTCGCACGGTGTGCCGTCCGTATTGCACGTCTTTCGAGTCTGTCCAGTTGTTTCTGTCTCGTCTTAGGGGGATGGAGGAGGAGGGGATGGCCATATGTTATGTATGTGCGTATTAGTGTTTTGTATAGTAGCGTGAGGGTCTTGTGGTTGCAACCTGTCCGGAACCCGCGGAGCAGGTGCAGGGTAGATAGTCTGCGTTTAGTCTCATTAATAATTTTGTCATAATGGGCTATGTATGAAAGTTTGCAATCTAGTGTGATGCCGAGATGTTTGGCTGTGCGCTTGAAGTCAACACGCCTGCTACAGACGGTCAAACGATTCTCACGCAGTTTCCGCTCTGGCAGGCGCTGCTTTTTAAAGACTATAGTTTGCGTTTTGTCTGCGTTTAGAGTTATTCGCCATTTACAGCACCACTGTTCGAACTCAGCGATCAAATTTTGCAGTGCTGCAATGGCGAGGTTATAGCGTGTGTGTGTCGCCCAGTATGCTGTGTCATCAGCGAACAGGCCGAGTCCGGCGGTGGGGGCGGCTGGCCGTGGGGTATCCCTGACATACAAAATATACAACAGCGGAGAGAGCGCCGACCCCTGCGGCACCCCTGCTTGCAGCTGATAGGTGTCAGACAGTGCTCCACTGACGCGCACTCTCGCCACTCTGTCAGTGATGAAGTTATTCAGCCATCGGCAGGCTTGGGGTGGTAGGCCTAGCTCGATTATTTTCCGTTTCAGTCCTTCGATCCAAACCGTGTCAAAAGCCTTCCTGACGTCCATGAAGGCGACGGCTGTGGTGCGGTTGGTGGCCATTGCTGTCTGTGCGACTGTCAGCACTCGCAGAATCTGGTCGGTGATGTTGTGACCTGGGCGGAAGCCAGCTTGTTCTGGTGGTAACAGTCCATGCGCGTTGAGGAAAGGATGCAGGCGGCAGACTATGATTCTCTCCATCACTTTGGAGAAGCACGAGGTCAGGCTGATCGGTCGGTAGTTGTCGGGTTTTCCTTGCTGTTTCCCTGGCTTGGGGAAGAGCAGAACATGCGCCAACTTCCAGGATCTGGGAAGATAGCCCAGACTGTAGCTGGCGTTGAAAAGGCGGGCTAGGTGGTTGTGGTATGCTGGTGGTACGTGTTTTAGGGCGAAGTTTGGAATATTGTTGGGCCCTGGAGCGGTATTTTTTAATTGTTTGATGAAGCGGGAAATTTCCTGAGGTGATATATCGGCGGTTAGAGCATTACTATTATCGGTGGGAATTATAACTGGGAGTGGGTGGGTAAGGTGATAGTTGTACAGGAGCATATTTTCAGTTTGTAGCTTAAAGTTGTTGTCAAAAGAGGGTGATTCGGGTGGCTGCCAGGTGCTGTCGAAACAGCTCGCACTTGGCGGTCGGGTCCGACACGATTACATCGTTGTCGATGAGCGGATAGGAGTGGGAGGTTCTGCCGGTCAGCCTGGCCACGGCCCTCCAAAACTGCTTGGGTTCGCCCTGGTGCTGTTGGTCGAGTCGGTGGCAGTAGTCAGTCCACTTCCGGTCCCGATGTTGCTGAATCTTCTGTTTGACTTAGCGTGCTAACTGATTGTATATATTCCTGTCTGCTGGGTTGTGGGTTCGCGCCCAGGTCCGGTGCGCTGCTCGCTTTCGTTGTATTTCCGCAACAATGTCCGGTGGTAGCGGGTCCGGGCCGCGCCTGGGCAGCGGCGCCTGGGGCACCGCCGCGTCGATTGCCGCGTGGATAGCGCTTTCCAGCACATCACTGTACACGTCAATATCGGCGGCCGTAACAAGCGGGAGCGCATTCAGCTCTGGAAGCTCGTTCATAATAGGTTGCTGGTACAGCTCCCAGTCGGTCGCTGATCACTTGTGGACTCGCGGGCGCGCCGCCACAGCCGCAACGGCCGGCGACAACGCGCAGGGAGTGATGACGGGCAGGTGGTCCGACCCGATATCGGGGCCGGCTGCACACTGCAGTGCGCACCGCGCTAGAACTCTGGTGGTGAGGATTTTGTCGGGGTTCGTCGCCTGCACCGCCCCTCTGCGGGGCGCAATGCGCGTGAACCCCTGCACGGGCACGTTGCAGAACTTCGTCGCTGTAAGCGTGGCAGCGAGTTGTCTGCCTCGAACAGTTGTATAGCGGTCCCCGAGGGCGAGGTTATGCGCATTGAGGTCTGCAAGGATTATCGGCGAGTCGTAAGTGGAGTCGATGTGCTTGATCAGCTCATCGGGGAGGGGGGAGGAGGGAGGGGCGTAGAGGCTGCATATTGTGGCGCGCCGGCGGCCGACCTGCAGCTGGACTGCAGCGACCTGATGCCGGTCGAACACCGGGTCGGTCACCGCAGCGGCGGGGAGGTGGGACTTGTACAGGATTGCTACTCCCCCCGCCCCGCGGGGACCGTCTCGCCGCAACACGGTGTAGCCGGCGGCGGAGAATCTTTGGTCCGGTGTTAGCCGAGTTTCGTTGAGACATATTATTTCGGCTGCTTCATCAGTTGCTAATTTTTCTAGCTCTGCGCGCCTATCACGAACCGTCCGAATATTAACGTGTATGATAGTGAGTGGTGCTGCCCTACCGGGATTAGCCATTGTTGTGTGCCTCTACCCCACTCACATACAGCTGAAGAAACGCCAAGACACTGTCGAGCTTTGTGCTCATTGTGTTGACGGTCTTTTCGAGGGCCTCTATCCGCCGTTTCAGGCACACTGGAGCGGTTGCGGTCGGCTGGGGTGTTTGCTGCTCAGTGCAGACGCGCGAATAGCTCGTCTGCGGCGATGTTGGGGGCCCCGCTGGCGCGGCGCTGGCGTCGCCGGGGCTGGTACTGCGGCTGCCGCAGCGGGCAGTGGGGGGCGGGACGCTGCGCGGTGTGGCGGTCAGCTGTTGCGGGCGCAGGCGGAGCTGCTGCTGGCGGGCCTGGCTGGCTGAGGGCGGGGTACTGCTGTGTATATTCCGCTGTTGCGGGCGCAGGCGGAGCTGCTGCTGGCGGGCCTGGCTGGATGAGGGCGGGGTACTGCTGTGTATATTCCGCTGTTGCGGGCGCAGGCGGAGCTGCTGCTGGCGGGCCTGGCTGGCTGAGGGCGGGGTACTGCTGTGTATATTCCGCTGTTGCGGGCGCAGGCGGAGCTGCTGCTGGCGGGCCTGGCTGGCTGAGGGCGGGGTACTGCTGTGTATATTCCGCTGTTGCAGGAGGTGGCGGAGCTGCTGCTGGGGGTGGATTTTCTGCTTCTGTAGGGGCTTCAAACCTTGGGTAGGCTGGGCAGCACATTTGTCCCGTGTAGTGGTCTTCACCGTTGCATGTGGCGCAGTATTTGCGGGTTGCTGTGTCGAAGTCTTTGTGGATGCAGTTCTTGGAATTGTTACTTTTCCCACAGCGGAAACATTTGAAGCTGCCTTTACATTCCTTAATTTGATGCCCATATTTTTGGCATTTTTTGCAGGGGGTCTGACGCTCTCTCTGCAGGGATGGCTCTATATTGTATCTTCTACCGGCAATGGTAATATATTTGTCCTCCATTGCGGCAGAAAAATTTGTTTCGTTTCGCCAGACTAGCCTAACCATGTCTCTTGGTTGCTTATCGCGCCCAAGAATTCTGTAAGCCTGAGTGACTCCGCTTTCTTCTAGCGCTAACTGTATGTCTGTAACCTCCATGGTGGGGTGTATTCTTCGGATAATACAGCTCAAGGTTTTAGGCTGATTAATTCCAGGATTCTTTTTTGCTAATGTACTAGCTGCTTTGAAAACACTGTATACAGCTGATTCTCCAAATGTTGTTGGGTTGATTTTATTTTTGAATATGGATAATTCTGAGTCTGTGGCAAATCTAAGGCAGAGGGCATCATCTGCTTTGAGATATGTACATTTGGGTGGAGGGATTTGAAGCTGGGCTTTTTTTAATGCTAAAGATACTTTGATATGGTTCATCATGTTGGGGTGGCCTTTCATAATGAGTAGCACATTTGAGCTGTTGCTATCGGGCTGCCTTGGCTGTGGTAAGCCTATGTCGGGGGTGGGTGGAGAGGCGGGTGAAAACCGGTTTGCGCCGTAGCCGGACTGACTCAGACTGTCAGATCCGCTGGAGTGTGACGGGAGTGGCGTGCTCCTAGCATTTGATCTGCATGTCCATTAAATATTATAACAGTATGGGCCGGGATCCATATATAGTTCACAGAGGAACCCGCTTGCGCAACTTCGTAGGTTTTATGTATTATGCTAATGTGGTATACATTGGTGCGGTGTAGGATGGCCGGAGTTGTTAAAGTACGGAGTACGCTGAGAGAGTCCGTTAAGATTAAGACGTTTCGCCGAGGAAACTCTCTCGCATATGAAAGGGCTTGAATAATAGCAACCGCTTCAGCTGAATAAACTGGAAGATGATTTGTTAACCTGAATTTTTGCTCGTGCAGCGTCTCAGGACAGTAGATGGCGCACCCTACTCCTTGTGAGCGTATCTTCGATCCATCAGTGTAGATATGGATTGAAGTTGGCCAATGTTCTGTTAAATACCCCTGACAAAATTGTTGAATTGGCTGGCCGGATCTCGGGTGTGCCGGAATACAGCTTACCAACATTGGCCTCACGCATTCTTGGTAGGGAATGTCGTGTATTGTTGCTGCTTCCTGCAATGGCTGTTCGGGGAGGAAAGTTGTCAGAAGAACGAGGCTTTGTAGTAGTTGGTATCTTTAGTTGTAAGAGCGAGGTCCTTGTTCTTCCACCAGCTGCTGAACGTTGGTGATTTGTGAGAGAGTAGTTGAATTTTTATCTTGTATTCGAGCTAATAAAAATTTGTTAGCTAGTAACTGGGTTCGGAATTTCAGGGTCATTTCTGCGGCTTCTAGGTAGAGGGCATTTATCGGTGTTGATTTCATAGCCCCCAGACATGTGCGGAGACATTGATTCTGTATGCTCTCCACTTTATCTATGTTCATTTTGTTGCCACTGAAATAGAACATGCTCCCGTATTCAATTTTAGATCGGATTATAGCGCGGTACAATATTAGTAATATCGATGGGTGGGCTCCCCACCATACTCGTGTCAGGGTTCGTAAAATGTTGAGTCCTTGTTCTATTTTAGGGATGAGTTGGTGAGCGTGTGCTGCCCAGGTTAATCGTGAGTCGTAGACTAGGCCGAGGAATCTGACATTCGGTTTGACCAGTACGCTGCATGTACCCAAAACTGGATTGTAGATCGGGAGGTGCATTCTTCTTCTTGTAAATATGACAGCAGTGGATTTGCTAGTCGAGAATTCTAGTCCGTGTTGCAGGAGCCAGTGGATAACTATGAGGATGGCTTGTTTAAGGATCAGCTTGGTTATCGCGATAGTAGCTGCAGAGGCGAATATACATACATCACTGACATATCGGATGATCTGCACCTCGGGGGGAAGAATTTTCTGCAGGTCCAGCACATACAGTAGCGTTTGAACAGTCGCCGAGTGAAGTTGCTCATTTTGTTGTTATATTTTATCTGTAGTGGTGTGGGGATTTGATTAGTGTAATCTCTGAGTGTTTATATTTTGTAGACAGTACTAGTTAGTAGCGTTTGAACAGTCGCCGAGTGAAGTAGCTTATTGTGTTGTTATATTTTATCTGTAGTGGTGTGGGGATTTGATTAGTGTAATCTCTGAGTGTTTACATTTTGTAGACAGTACTAGTTAGTAGAGTTTGAACAGTCGCCGAGTGAAGTAGCTTATTTTGTTGTTATATTTTATCTGTAGTGGTGTGGGGATTTGATTAGTGTAATCTCTGAGTGTTTACACTTTGTAAACAGTGTTTAGCATTCGGTGAGGACAGTAGCGTATTTTCGTTTTGTATTTGAACTTTAGTGGTGTGTAGATTTAGTTAGTGTAATCTGTGAGTGTTTACTTTTGTGGAAAGTAGAGGTTAGTCAGACTTAAGCAGTCGTTGAGGACAGTAGCGTAATTTGTTTTATATTTGATCTTTAGTGCTGTGTCGATTTAGTTAGTGCAATCTCTGAGAGTTTATATTTTGTACAAAGTACAGGTTATTTCGATTTTCTGATATTTGTTTCTTTTTCGCGTTTTTCAAAGCAGAATGGCTAGGGACTGTGATTACTTTGTGCAGACGCGAGCTGAGGTGGCTAATCTCCGCGCACAGCTTGCAGCTGTGTTAGCGAAAGTTACACAGCTGGAAGCTGCCGTTAAAGGTTGCAGCAGATGTAATATTCGGGAAACTGATGTAGCAATGCCTATAACAGATTCTCCCATATCGACCGTCGTACCTGCAACCCAGGCTGAAGAGTTGGAGGCTGTGCCTCGGTCGCCTGTTGGTGACTGGCGTATGGCCTCTGAACTTAGAAGTCGCACACGGGGGCAGTCGAGCAGGCTTAAAGGCCAAGACGCTGAACTTGGTTTCGACTGTCCAACCGGTATGATGTATTGTCGAAGGCTGACACAGTCCCACAATTGTCATCCTGCGAGTTGACCGGCCCCCCAGCGCGCCAGGTCTGAGCAATCACAGAAGGGGATTTTGGTAGTTGGGAGCTCTAGTGTTAGGAGCTTATTAGAGCCCCTTAGGGAAATGGCGGATTCCTCGGGGAAGAAATCCAATGTCCAGTCAGTGTGTATTCCGGGTGGCCTGATCCGAGATGTGGAACAGGCCATCCCGGATGCCATAGAAGGGACGGGGTGTAGCCAACTACAGATTGTGGCTCATGTCGGCACCAATGATGCTTGTCGCCTTGGGTCGGAGGTTATCCTCTCTTCCTTCCGGCGGCTGGCTGAAAGGGTGAACTCTGTGGCCAGTGGCCGCAAGATATCGGCAGAGCTAACCATCTGTAGCATTGTAGACAGAGTTGATTGTGGACCTCTGGTTCAGAGCCGTATTGATGGGTTGAAACCAGAGACTACGACGTTTCTGTGATGATATTGGCTGCAGATTCTTCGATTTTCGCCATAGGGGTCGAGTCATGTAGGGTTCCCCTTAATAGGTCAGGTGTGCACTACACACGTGAATCGGCTACACGGGTGGCAGGGGCCGTGTGGAATGCACTGGGTGGTTTCTTAGGCTGAGGGAGGAACACCCGAAACACGAAATACAGTTACGGGCAACCCAATCAGAAGTAACACCGGAATGTAGGAGGAGCGTAAAAGAATCTCGACAGTTAAAAGTTCTCGTAATTAACTGTAGAAAGCGTTTTGTAACAAACAACCGGAACTTGATAGCAGTATTTATAGCACAGTGGCGGATATCGTTATCGGTATAGAATGTTGGCTAAAACCGTAAATAAGTTCCGCCGAAATTTTTAAAGATAGCATGAATGTTTTTCGTAAAGACTGATTACATTCTCATGGAGGTGGGGTATTTATAGCTGTGAGTAAATCTCTCCCATGTAATGAAATAGAAGTCTGTGAAATCATATGGATTAAACTCAAAGTTGCTGGGTCATTACTCATCATAAGCGCCTTCTACCGTCCACCCGATTCCGAACATAGCTATCGCCGAGAAGTTAAGAAATAATGTAAACAGTATGGCTAGCCATTTTCAGGATCATGCTATGATTCTAGGAGGCGACCTTCAATATGTCTTATATTGACTGGCGTAATTACGTTCACATTACAGGTAGCAGAGATAAGTGTAGCTTCTGAAGTAATTCTCGAATTGTTCTCAAATAATCATCCTCGAGCAGATAGTTAATGAACCTACGGCGGTGTCATAACGGTAGCGAAAATATTTTAGATCTGCTGCTTACCAGCAGGCCAGAATTATTCACCGAAATTTCAACGACCACAGGTATAGAGCGATCACAAAGCGGTAATTGCAACTATCAGACTAATGACCAAGCGAAAAAGGAGAAAACGGCGGATTGTATACAAATTCAGTAAGGCCTCTAAGGAGTGTTTTAGAACCTACCTGAGGAATAATTACCATAACTTCAAGTCAAAAAATGACACCGTTGAAGAGATGTGGCATCGATTTATACGAATAGTCAGGGAAGGTATGGATATACATATACCGAAGCGGATAATAAATGGGGAGGATGATCCACCGTGGTACACATGCGAAGTCAAAAGATTACTCAAAAAACAAAGGAGGATACACGCACGCTCAAGAAGGAAGGGGTGTCGCAGTGATTTAGAAACCTTAGCTGAGTTAAGAGGACGTATTAAGAATGTAATGCGTGAGGCCTTCAACGATTTTCATTCCAACTCTCTCTCTAAGAGGTCTCACAGAAAACCCAAAGAAATTCTGGTCGTATGTACGAAAAGTCAATTGTACCAATAGCAATATACCAGCACTAATTCGTGAAAGTTCAGAGGTTAATGAAAGCCGCGATAAAGCTAACGTACTAAATACTGTATTCAAAATTCATTTACTGATGAAAATAAGGATAGTGTTCCCGTTTTCCACGCCGTGTCGAGTTGGTGATGGAATCATTACGGATAGATACTGGCAGGTATCATAAAGCAATTAGAGCTCCTGAAGTGGGGGAAAGCACCGGGCCCAGATGGAATTCCAGTAAGAAATATTTTCAGAATATGCGGCGGAAATCGGCCCAGTTTCTGTCTGATATATTCAGTAAATCATTAGAATGAGCGAAAAGTACCTTCAGACTGGAAAATCGCGCAAGTAACTGCCGATTTTCAAGAAAGGTGATCGAAGTGATCCTGGAAAACTATCGTCCAATATCTATAACATCTGTTTGTAGTAGAGTTATGGAGCATATTATATGCTCGAACATTACTACGAAATTTCTAGACGATAATATTTGCTTACAAACAAATCAACACGGATTTCGGAAGAAAAGATCATGTGAAACACAGCTGGCCCTATTTACACACGACGTAATGAAAGTTATCGATGCAGGTTCACAAGTAGATGCCAATTTTTTTAGATTTTCAGAAAGCCTTTGACTCTGTGCCACACAACCGCCTTTTAGCGAAGCTACGAGCGTACGGTATATCGGATCAGCTTTGTGAATGGATAAAGGATTTTCTAACTGGTCGGTCGCAGTATGTCCGTCGTTGAAGGAGAAAGTTCTTCTAGTCTAGATGTTACATCGGGGGTACCTCAAGGAAGTGTAATAGGACCACTTCTTTTTTAATTTTTATAAACGATCTCGGAGACAAAGTGAAAAGCCTTTTTAGATTGTTTGCTGATGATGCGGTTATTTATAGGGAAGTAAGGGAATTTGGCCGATTGCTTAGAAATTCAGCGTGATCTGGATATTATTTTGGCATGGTGCGCTGAGTGGCACTTACGCTAAATTGTAAAAAGTGCAAGACAATGAGCATAACTAACAAAAAGAATCCAATTGTTCAGAAATACGAGTTAAACAATTCAGTTATTGATATGGTCGATTCTATGAAATATTTGGGAGTAACAGTACAAAGGAACATGAAATGGGACTTATACATTAATTCGTTGGTAGGTAGAGCTAATTCTAGGCTGCGATTCATAGGTCGAATATTGAAAAATTGTAATGAACAAACAAAGGAGATAGCGTACAAATCTCTTGTGCGTCCACATTTGGACTATTGTTGTGCCATTTGGGATCCGTTTCGTAAGGGGTTGATCGAAAGTATAGAGAAAGTACAGAGAAGAGCCGCTCGATTCGTGACCGCTTGCTACAGTCCTTATCAAAGCGTCACAGAACTGATTAGTAGACTAGGTTGGGAGTCTCTGGTAGATAGACGACACACGTTTCGTTTAAACTTATTGGAAAATATGCGTACTCCCACTTTCACTTTTGAGTGTAGTGAAATACTTCTTCCACCAACCTATTTGAGCCGGAATGACAGGATAGATAAGATTAGAGAAATAAGGTGCCGCAATGATTCTTATATGAATTCTTTTTTCCCTCCTACCATTAGGGATTGGAATGCACAACAAAGAGATTAGCTTTGGTGCTAAGCACCCTCTGCCACCCACAATTTTTTGAATTGCAGAGTATATATGTAGATGCAGATAGATATAGATAGATGTAGATATAGAGCGTACAATAGTTGGCTTAATACCGCTCCCTGCTGGAGTCCTTTGCTGGGTAAGTCGTGGACCTAATAGCACGTGTTTATGTTTGAAGAACAGCTTTCCTGTTCGTAGTAATTGATAAATTACGGCTACAAAGTCCTAGGGGAGGCCTAGTGTTATGAGATTATCAATCAGGATTGGTATTTGGACGTTGTCGTAGGCCGCGGATATGTCCATGAACAACTCCGTAAGGTATTGGTTTTCCATAAAGTTTGATTGAATCGCCGTAACTAGGATGCTGTGGTTGTCATAGGTACTCCTTCCTTTGCGGCACCCGTATTGTGTGGTGGGTAACAGGGACTGAGCTTCCAGCCACCATTCTGGTCTGTGTTTCATCATCCTTTCCATGGTTTTACCTATGCAGGAGGATAAGACTACGGGACGGTACGATGTAACAACTCCCGGAACTTTTCCAGATTTCAATACTGGGACTATTATCTGAGTCTTCCAAGTTTCTGGTATCAGCTTTCTTAACTATAGATTATTAATAAGGTTGAGGAAGAGGTTTAGGGGTTCTTCAGGTAAATGCTGTAGCATGGGATATCGTATGTCATCTGTGCCTGGTGAGGTGTTGTTGGAATTCTTGAGGGCTGCTCGAAGCTTGTTAAGGATGAAAGGAGTGCACAGAAAATGGTTTGAGTCTTCTTCGGTGAAGTTATATAGAGGAGGGACTATAGAAAGTGGAGCAATTCTATCAGCAAAATCCTCCAGCCAAGTAGTATCATCGGAGCGTTCTTGCGGGCTATATTTTCTGTTGCGCAGGACTTTTATACGTTGCCATACCTCTTCTATTTTGGTCTGCCTGTTCAAGGAGGAGCAGAATTCTTGCCAAGACTGTCTTTTTGTCATTTTTAGGAACCATTTCGTGCGGGCAGACACCTGCTGATACCGGAGAAACGTGTCTTGGGATGGGTGGTTTCGGTATTCCCGCAGAGCAACACGTCGGAGAGCGACATGCCTAGAACAGTCTGTGTTCCACCATACGGTTGGAGTACTCTTATTCTGTACGCGGTTCTTCTTAAGAGGAATCGAGCTGAAGGCTTCGCGCTCCAGGGCTTCTATGAAGAGGTTAAAGTGTCCATCGCTGAATCGCGGTGTTGAAAATTGCGTATCTCATGCAGTATTGCCTCTGCATATAGTGTCCAATTAGCAGCGTTAATATTCCACTTGCTTGACGAGATTGGTTGAGGGCCGCTTAGAGGGGAATGGTCGATGTCTATAATTACTGGGTAGTGGTTGGAGCCGAGTGAGTCTTTTGATGTAGACCAATGAGCAATGGTGGCTATGGACGGAGAACACAGTGTGATGTCTACTGCCGATGGACGGTGGTATAAAGAGGGAACGAGTGTATGTGATCCGTCATTAAGGATAGATAGGCCGTACTCGTTACATATCTCTAAGACATTATGTCCTTGTCTATCAGTAAAGGCACATCCCCATGCAGTGCTGTGGGCATTAAGGTCTCCGTATATAAGTAGAGGTGGGTTTAGGAGATTTAATAGTTTATTCCACGTCTCCTGTGATATGGTCCTGAGCGGCTTGCAATAGACGGAGACGCAAGTGAACTCTAGTGTAGGAGTTTTGATTCTTGCAGCGACAATTTGGATATCATGATCTAGCACCTCCGTAACGTTTACTGCTTTGAAGGGAAGTGTATGATGAATGAGGAGAGCTGCTCCTCCTTTTCCATCCATCCGGTCGGAACGGATTGTGGCGTAGTTCCTAAAGCGCACTGTTGATGTTTCTCTAAACCTCGTCTCGGAAATTGCTGCTATCTTTATATCTTTATGATAGAGCTCATATTCTAAACTTTCCTTGTTGGCGATGGCCGATCTAGCATTCCACTGTAGTATTCGAAAAGCCATTGAACCTATTTAACAGAGCAAATAATGACTCACGGATGGCAAGAGGGTTTCCGATAAGTGTTGATTGGGGCGAAGTAATAATGGACATGATCAGTTGAAATATTTCTTCTATGAGGAAGTCAGTCCGTGTTGGAGTGTAGGTTGGGATATTGTGAGGGCTTGGTGGGTAAGGGTTATGAGTAATGGTAGAAATAGGTAACTGCTGGGGGATAAACAACCGTTGGTGAGCCGGAGGGAATGCTGGGTTGGAAGGAGGTGCCTCCTGCGTATGCATGGGGTGCCCTCTGGGCAAAGAGATGTCGCTCTGATCCACTGGTTGCTATACTGATGAAGAAGGTTGTTGCGTCTGCTGTGTTTGTTGTAATTGCTGGATATGTGGATGAAAGATGTTTGCATGCTGTATCAACTGATGAGCGGTCGGACTTTGTGGATGAGGTGCCGATAAAGGCGGAAACTCCGTATGGCTGCTTACGTTTGGTGGAATTGATGCTACCTGGGCATAGCCTCGAGTTTGATGTTCTCTGTCGGTGAGCGATGCGCTTGTTCCATGCGCTGTTACTAGTTTCGTTTGACGGTGCCGAAGATATACCGGACAGTTTCTATCAGAGGCATAATGTTGGCCTGCACAAAGTGCGCAACACACCGTTGTAGGGTTGTTGCAGTTGGCATCCAAGTGAGGGACTGCACACCTGTTGCATCGAACCTCACGTGATCTATATTGTCCCTGTCGATGTCCCAAGCGTAAACAAATACCACACTGAGTTACGGGAGGAACATAAGTTTCGACAGTACAGCGAGTTCCAAGTATGGACACATGGGAAGGTAATTTCTGCGACTGGAAAGATACCAAGCAGACTGTAATTGGTATCACACACTCTGGATCTGACTGCGACCTTCTGGTGAATCTTTTAATGCATACCACCGGAAATGGGGATACTATTTCTTCCAAAATCTCCTTCTCACTTAAAGTAGTATCAACGTTTCTTAGGATGCCCCGTTTATGTATCAGGAAACTTGGGATATAAGCTTCTAAACGTTTTGCTTTGAAGCTGTCTATTGGGTTGGCAGAGCCTGCAGTGTTCGTTTCTATTTTGAGACGATTTTTCCCATTGCGTGTGATGTTGATTACATCCCTTTTAAAGTCATTGTTATGCTTAAATATTAGTTTACCAATTGCCATCGGATGTAAATTACCCACATTTCTATCTAAGCCTTCCACAAAATACTATGTGTCCACAATCTGTACGGCTATATCTGTTGCCTTGGCTGCGGTAGGTTAGAGTTGTTAATAGGGACGAAATAATCTGCTACCGAGGCTGGCGGAAGAGTATTTTCGACAGTCCCCACTGGATCGCGCATGACCACTTCCTCCGTATGCTCTATTTGTACTGTTCTATCACTCTTGATTGTAATCAAAGTCGTTTGGTTGGCTGGATCGACTCACCCATGGTAGTGTCGGCTGTGCATGGACCTTGTTACAGGTATATAGTGAAGAGAAAACGTAAGTGCGATGGTGAAGGAGTTAGGTTGGGAAGACCTGTAACACCGAAGGTGTGGCACTCGGCAGAAGCTGATTAAAAAATTTATGACTGACCTATTTCAGGATGAAGGCAAACACATATTACTACCAGCTACATTCGTATCTAGGTATGACCGAGAAAATAATTCAAGAGAAACTAGGGCCAGAATCGATTCATACTCTTTTTTTTTCCACAAGCGATTAGGGAGTGGGATAGGACGAGCGAGAGAACTTAGATTCGGATAGGAGTAGGTATCTGTAAAACCCTCTGGCCATCCTGATCTGGGTTTTTCATCGATTTCCCAGGTTGGTCCGGGCGAATGTCGGGGTTGGTTCCTCAAAACAGCCCATGGGCGCCTCCTGCCATATCCCGCGTATCCCTTCCCTATGCACAAATGGTTACACATTAGGATTGGTGCAATGCACCCTCCACCACCCACTTTTAGTGAATCCGAAGTTGTAATAATAGTAATAATAATAATAACATACACACCGAGCGTTGTGGTTTTAACGGTTAGCGTTCTGCCCACTCATTCATGAGGACAGTGGTTCGAATCCCCGTCCGGAAATCCAGATTCGGGTTTTCCATGATTTCCCAAATCACTCCAGGCAAATGCCGTGATGCTTCCTTACAAAATCCCTTGGCCGAATTCCTTCCCATTCCTTGCCCCCATCCTTTCCCGTCTCTAAAGACCTCGCTGTTAAGAGATTTTTTTTTTTTTGCTGTCGTCAGTATTTCGACTGGTTTGATGCAATCCTCCATTCCTTCCTATCCTGTGTTAACCTCTTCATTTCTACATACCCCTTACAACCCACGTCCTCAATTATCTGCTTCATATATTCTAATCTCTGTTACCTCTACAGTTCTTACCTTCCACTGTTCCCTCCACTAACAAATTAACCAATCCAGCATGTCTCAAAATATGACCTTACCAGCCTGTCTCTTCTTTCTGTAAGCTTCTTCAACAAACTTCTTTCCTCACCCATCATTTCCAAAACTCGTTCATTTCTTACTTTGTCAGTCCATTAATTTTCAGCATTCTTCTGTAGCACCACATTTCAAATGCTTTCAATTTTCTTTCTTTCTCGGTATTCCTAAAGTCCATGTTTCGCTACCATAAAGTGCTGTGCTCCACACATAGAAGTTTTAAGAAGTTCTTTCTAATTCCTAGATCAATATTTGAAACTAAAAGGTTTCTCTTTTCATGAAGGCTCGTTTTGCTAGTTCTATTCTGCTTTAACATAATTCCTAGCTTCGGCCATCGGTTGTAATTTTGCTTCCCAAGTAACAGAACTCACTACTTCTCCTATTGCATCAGATCCTATTTTTATATTTAATCTGCTAGGTATTTGTATCATTTCTGCCTACATTTCATCACTATTGTCTTTACTTTGAATTTATATTCAGTCCAAAATCTTCCTTCAGTATTTTTTCATGCCATTCAAGTAACTTCTCAATATTCCTCAGCCCTCTCTGCTAATAAGACAATGTCAGTCATCAAATCGTAGCATACTGATTTTTTATCCCTGAAAACTTATGCCACATGGAAATTTTTCTTTGACTTTCTTCATTGCTTCTTCTACATACAAGTTGAATATTAACGGGGATAGACTACAACCTTGTCTCACACCCTTTTTAACTGATGCATGTCTCTCGTAATTCTCTACTTTTATTACAGCCACTTGATTCTTATATAGTTTATAGAGTATTCTTCTATCTGGATACTTTAGACCTGACTTCTTTAAAATTTTGAACATCTTGTCCCACCTAACATTATCAAAAGCTTTTTCTAAATCAACAAATGCCATAAAAGTATCTTTGTTTTTCTTGATCCGCCCTTCAAGTATTAATCTTAAAGACAGAATTGCTTCCCTTGTACCGCAATTTTTCCTAAACCCAAACTGATCTTCACCTACTATCTCTTCTACTACCCTTTCCATCCTTCTGTATATTATTCTGGTCAGTAATTTTGAAGCATGTGATGTTAGACTAATGGTGCGATAATTCTCACATTTGTCGGCTTGTGCTTTCTTTGGAAGTGTGAAGATGATATTTTTATTAAAATCAGTAGGAATTTCTCCTGTTTCATAACTTTTTGATATCAGCTTGAATAATCTTTCGATTCCTTCCTCTCCTAGAGATTTAAGAAGTTCTGCAGGGATCTCATCAATTCCAACTGCCTTATTTGCTTTCAAGTCATTCAGAGCTTTATTAAATTCTGTCCTCAAAACAGGGTCTCCTAAGTCATCAATGTCGACTATCGCCTTCCTTTTCCAATACACTATTGTTCAAGTCGTCCCATCATACAGTTTCTCAATGTATTCCTTCCATCGGTTAGCTCTATCTTCTGAGCTTAAAAGAGGTTTCCCATCGGCAGCTTTTAATGTTCATACCTCTTTTCTTCATTTCTCCAAAATTCTGTTTGATCTTTCTATATGCAACATCTACTTTTACCTATGACCATTTCCTTTTCTACTTCTTCACACTTTGCTTGTAGCCATTTTTCTTTTGCTATTTTGCATTTCCTATTTATTTGATTTCTAAATTGCCTGTACTGCTCTCTTCCTGCTTCATCCTGAGCATTTTTGTACCTTCTCCTCTGATCCATCAATTCTAAAATCTCTCCTGTGGATCCAAGGTTTTCTGGCAGCTTGTTCCCTAAGGCCTAATGTTTCTTTACCAGCTTTCAATATTTCGGTCTTTAATGCAATTCCATTCGTCCTTCGGCTGAGCTCCTTTCAGAGTTATTCTTAGACCTAAGTCTACCATTTCTGCAAATTTTTCTCTCGTACTAGATTGTTTCAGTTTATTCACTTCCAGTCTGTTCTGCTTATAGCTGCTTCGTTATTCGCTTGAATTTCAGCCTGCACTCCATTACTATCAAATTATGGTCGAGTCTCTATGTCTGCTCCTGGGTACGCTTTACAGTCTAGAACTTGATTCCTGAATCTCTGTTTGACCATGATATAATCTAGCTGATATGTACTACCATGCTCATATTAATCCGAACGACCTGAATTGCACATCGCTACATTTCATCCTGGGACTTATTCAACCCATTATACACATCTACCAAGACAGTACTATACCCGGTAGGTGGTACATTCATGTTAATATCCAAAATTGAGACTCACCCACCTCACAAAAAAACGTGACATATTTTAACATATTCGTTATAGAAACGAAAATATGGATTGTATTTCGTTAATAAAAGAGTTGTGCAGACATTGAAAGCACTTCATTTTAGTTTTTTAAAACATTCAAGAGAAATTACGTGTCCATACAGAACATTAAAAGTTAACATTTTCAAACAAAAAGTTAATTTTGAAGAAACCCTAGCGTCAAAAGAAAGGAAGACGTTATACCGATCATCTTTCACTTAAAATAACTGACTATTAATGATAAAATCAATATTTGCCATGTAAAGATAATTTTAGGTGAGTGCGTTGACAAATAATTGCAGATTTTTGAAGTTAGTTAATTTTGTGGTGTGCTATGAAGACATGTTGTTCCCTTACTACCACATTTAAAATTATTTTAGAAACATACGGAAAAAATTATAACTAAATGACTGTTCTCGGTTACTTGAGATGTCGTCAACGCATTCTGAGTTGACAGTATTTTAGCGTAAAAAAAAACTAATTTTCACCTACCATTAATAACGAAAGCTGCTTAAGGCGAAATGAACACTCTTTTCAAAACAAAAACAAAACATGATGAGTGGTCAGTAGTTGAAGGCACAATTTCACAAATTGTTGTCACCTTTGTGGTTTTAGTGGTGTTTCATAAACAGGCAAAGAACAAAAATCTAATACGCCTTTTTAGCTATAGCAATATTCTGTGGGTGGTGCTGTGAAAACTCAAACGACAGGTGAAACGTTGGTTTGATGTTCTTACCGAAAACGTTATTGGTAAGTAACCAAGGACGTGGATTTAAAACATTTGGTAATTAACGAACTGCTGCGATTGCTAGCGGACACGTTTGAAATCGTTAGTTTATTTCGCGATTTATACGCTTTTTGCTACTTGAAGTTATTATAGTAGGCCAACTTTTTACTCCATTCTGATGTTAATACTATGGTGAACTCTTCCGACAGTAGTCCGTAAAGAACCTGCACTGATTTGAGGGGTGAAATTGTTACCAGTCAACTGGTAACCCAGAATACAACCAGAAGTTTAACAAGTGCGAAAATTTTAGAAGCTGATACTAATCAATAATGAATGACAATGAACGATTGTTTCTATATTTTGTAACTGTTGTTTATGAGACATATAGTTTCGAGGAATACACAGGAAACTGGGAACAAGGAAACGTAATGCTGGCCAATATGTGTATAACAGTAGTTGACCCCTCTGCTGCGGTCTTGGTAGGACTCATCCGCTGCTACTGTAGGTATCGCGGGTGCCGACCCGGAAGAATGGTGGTTAGCGCTCGGGTAGTTCCTGGAGCAGACGGTTCGATTCCAGCCTCGGACATCAGTGATTTTCATGAACTGTTATGTTCTTCTTGTGTTTAATGTACTGAGGATCACTAAAATCACAACATACACCAACTGAGAAGCTAAAATAATGGAGAGGCTGCACGTATCGATAAACTTACACAAATGCTTTCTTGGTTTATTTTTTACCAATTCAGTCTTTAAATGAATGTTATATTTTTTAAATGTCACGGAAAAAAGGATTGTAAAGGAATCCGGCCACGGTATTCAAGTATGAACTAGTCCACTGTTAGCCTGAAATTATTTCGTTAATCCTCTGAAATCCAAAACATGGATTTTGTTGACCGTGACATACACAAAATTACTGACAAATATACTTGAAAGTGGACATCCAAAATGTCAGTGCCAACAGAACTGGTAAAAATTTCAATGATTTCATGAAAAGAAGTACAGCTTCCAAGGTTTACTTTTAACTTAGATAGAAAGGCAGCCAAAGTTTCGATACGATAATACTAGTTTTCGTAGCAGTTACTGATTCAAAATGCTATTCAGGCATCCTATCAGAAGAAATTGTTCTACTGTCATTGTTGTATACAACTAAGTAAGTGACGTTAAGAGCAAAGTTATAGTCAGAACGGATAAACTTCTTGATCATAAAAATCTAACGATTTCCGTCAAATCGCTTAAATCAGTTAATGGTGATCTGTTACTGTGATCTTAACTGTCTCCTGTAGCACGCTTATTACTGAAAGAAAATTATTGATTTATGTTCACCAATCTAATCTATGTATCAACTAATTTTCTGACATCACAGCTATAGAAGGATGGAGTTCAATACTGTGAAGACGTAACAATGTTTTTAATTGGTTAGGGCTTTACTACTAGTCGATTTCAAGGTCATTAGGGCACGGAGAACGCTGGGGAAAGTAACGCAAATTATCGCAACCATGGTAAATCGGGAAACACGTCTCGGCATTCGCTTGGAGTAACTTCGGAAAACCAAGGAAAACCGAAGTCAGGACAATCGGACCGGTGATCCAACATGCGAATTTCCGAATTCCAGTCTCGAGCGTTAACCACTCTCCCAACAAGTTCGGTAACACAACAACCCCAAAATACCTTCCCAAAGAAGAAACGGTTATACGTGGATCTCAAGTTTCATTAAGTCTGAGTAACGGTCTCCAGTAATTTATCGAATTACTGAAGCTGTTGAACCAAAAAATAGTGTCAAAATACTAAAATACAACAGCGATGAATGAGGACGAATTTTACGTAAGGATCTGAAATAATTTAATATTTCGAATATTGAAAATTATGAGTCAGCTGAAAAGAAGACCCTGCGATCAAGAGCTTCACTGCAAACTGTTCCAAATTTTTATAGTTTAGCGCTGTTATTCTCTGCAGTTGGTTTGTAGAATAGCTGTTATAGTTGAAGGAGGAAATTGTAACTTTACGCAGAGCATTTGACCACTCGGAACTTGCTTTCCATTTAAAGCAGAGGGTCTGGCTGCGAGTAATATTATAATATCTATAAGCTGAGTAATGATAAAAAGCTACATTATCACCTGTTTAAAAAAGTTTTCTCACTGATAGGAAGCTATTATTTGACTTCCGTAATTGCTGCGGATGATTCTTTTCAAACATTTCTAGGACTCATTTTCAGTGGTATTTAAATAATCTCCCGGTACGTGGCTTCTCACGAAACGTAGCCCACCTCTGCAAGATTTTAACTCAACTCTTCTTGTATTTAGGCAACATTAATCAAGCAATGTATTTACTGCAACTTGTCAGTTCCTTTCCTCCATTTTTCCATGTGTTTGTTTCATTTTTTTTAAAAAAATCCATCTGATGCGTATATCCGTAACAATTTTTTCTCAGCAGGTAGAAGAATAAAAAATCCTGTTCCAGTGCCATAAGCATATCTGTCGGTTTCGCGTGAGACATTGCAAGGAACGGTAGTCATTCCACTAATATTTGTGACAGTCGGGCATTTAAAAGTATGATTGTGGTCAGCTGCAGGGCTGAGAGATTTTAAGTCTCAAAACTACCTACGTTCTACTTCAGTAATCGCAGTGAAAGCTCACACTTTCGTTGAATCATAGGGACACGAATATTGGTCAATTTTTAATTACTACAAAATATAAATTAAAATTGGTTTGTTGCTAGTTTGGTTTGTAGTGTATCAACTTCAATTCAGAATATATATACATTAATAAAGCAAACTAGTAAAAAATGTTTTTTTAAAAAGAGTTTGCTTCCAATATTGAGAAATTTCTTTCAAATGGTATATTCAAATCATACAAAAGATATGAGTTATAAATCATATATAAATTTTGAAAAGCTTGATGTGAATTTTAACAACATATTTACTCTCCGATTCGTGAAATTCAGTAAGAAAGGATTAATATAAATTTTTGTCGTAAAAATTGTCTGGAGTAGCCTTTAATTTGTTAAAAATACTCATTTAGTAATTTTGCGAAAAATATAAACCGGACGGAAATCGCTATTAGCTCTTCTATAAACATAAGGAGAAAGTCGTTCAGAATGAATTAACTGATCAGTAGTTTCGTAAATACAGCGAGAAATTAGATTTTTTTCTGATTTTTACAAAAGCTTAGTAGAAATCGGCAAATAAAAATGTAAACATTTTAAACGTCACTGGTTTCATCTGTAAGAAGATTATGCCAAGAAAATTTTTCTTCGGGCTGCCAATAAGATCTTTATTATTTTTTCCCATCCCATGTTTTTCAAAAATTAGAACAAAATTAAGGTTATAAATAATTAAAGTCGTTCGCAATCACAAATATTAAAGAACGAATTATTCCCCGACGTTGGCCATAAATACAATTCTCTCGGGTGACAAGCTGAGTGAAAAAGTGTTTCCCTACTTCGTTGGAAGATGGTGGCGTTTTTATCGCCGTAATATATAGTGGAAACTCTTTGTTCACTCCGCTTGTCATGCGAGGGGATTATTGTATCGAAGTTTAAGGGTTCAGACTGATAGACAAAGAAACAGACAGTGTAAGTTAGGGCGTTGGCATGTGTGTGTGTTTCTTTAATTGATCTGATCGTTATGTATTATCTATATTGTGTTGAAAAAACAAATGTTTGTAGTTATGCAGATGATGGAAACGTGATTACTCGTGGCCAAACAGTATGATTTAAAACGTGTGGTGCAATTAAAATGAAAAATAGGAAATAAAGTAGAAACAAGCTTCGGCAATAACCAGATTCAGTTAGCTCAATATTTCGACTGGACTTGTCTGCACCAAGCAGAAATTATCAAGCCTGAACGGACAGCATAGGCACTGTTTACACATTGTGTTTATGAGCTTCCTTCCTCATTCGAACTCGACTGTAAGCTTAATGAGAGATTTCCATCTGCAGTTTTCTGACACTAGCTTGAGGTGTTCTGAATGTTAAAACTTTTAGATTTGTATATTTCTTAC
>CM061921.1:385359394-385388023 GCA_031002005.1 Vandiemenella viatica
TAATAGTCAGTTATTTTAAGTGAAAGATGATCGGTATAACGTCTTCCTTTCTTTTGACGCTAGGGTTTCTTCAAAATTAACTTTTTGTTTGAAAATGTTAACTTTTAATGTTCTGTATGGACACGTAATTTCTCTTGAATGTTTTGAAAAACTAAAATGAAGTGCTTTCAATGTCTGCACAACTCTTTTATTAACGAAATACAATTCATATTTTCGTTTCTATAACGAATATGTTAAAATATGTCACGTTTTTTTGTGAGGTGGGTGAGTCTCAATTTTGGATATTAACATGAATGTACCACCTACCGGGTATAGTACTGTCTTGGTAGATGTGTATAATGGGTTGAATAAGTCCCAGGATGAAATGTAGCGATGTGCAATTCAGGTCGTTCGGATTAATATGAGCATGGTAGTACCTGTATCCCCTGGACGTTTCCAGTGGTATATCCTTCTTGCATGGTTCTTAAACAGTGTGTTTGCCACAACTAGCTTGTATCTTTCACAAAATCCTAGCAAATTCAAACAAAAAATATCGAATTGCTGTAAAAAAGACATTTCATTACTACAGAGGTACAGTAAGTATATCATTTGAAAGTTAAAGTTCTCATTCATTGTCAATTTTGTCCAAATATACCATTGTTATGGGACATGAAATGATGGGATTCCGAAACTCCATCTTCTCTTCAGGTATGTAAACCAATGTGTTCCTTATTTCACCCATATGGGCACAACAGTAGTGGAGGTGTTATTGGTAGGTAGTTCAGATGGCTTAGGCGTTTCGAAACATTGCACACTTATCCTTTCAAGCAAGGTGAAAAATACTGTCTACATTTGGTTGAAAAATTATCGGTATAAATAATACACGTGGCCTCATAATTTCGAAATACTATGAATGCCGATAGACAGACGCGTTGGATATGGACGTCTGTATACTGCTTTTTCTATGTATCGGTCAGACAGCTCAATGGTTAAAGTGCTTGCTTACAAATGTTTGGGTCGTGGTCTCCGGTTCAAATCTCCGTGGAGGTTAAGATTTTTAAAAATTGTTTTTGATTGTAAGAGTCACGCCTGGGCCGTAGGTTATTCGGATTGAATATTAAACTGTAGATATCACAAAGGGGTGCAATGTGAGGCAAATCGTAGGTAGTCTTGCAATGCTCTAGGTGTTCACTTTTTTACGTTATAATGATTCCTCAGGGGTTGTTCGCAGTCAGAAAGAGAGAGAGAGAGAGAGAGAGTGCGCGCGCGCGAGCGCGCGCGTGTGTGTGTGTGAACCGTAGTAATATTACTATAAATACGGAAGTAAGTCTCCGTCTTTTTGTTACGTTTTGACGATCAATGGCTATATCGATGCTTATGGAATTTGACAAGAAAATCTGTATGAAGGGCACAGGATATTTTCTCCGGTATGTTTAATAGTTGCAGTCACGAAATTATGAGACCTTATGGAATGGTGATAGAAATATGTTGGGAACTGATTCTCTTCAAGAGACTCGTTCGATGGTAGAATGATATAGTGATAGCTTTCCTGTCATATTATGCCGACTCGGTGTTGTTTGGGAGCAATTCTTCGTTAACAAAAACTTTCTATATTCAATTCTGGCAAAAAAAATCTTAATCCACGCGTACGAAGTCGCGGGTACGAGCTAGTAATACAATATTAATTGAAATCGCATTGGAACACACGCTCCGGTGGCAATTTCCCTACACACCCATCTTCCTCCTTTCCTGTTCCCACCTACACTGGCCCTCTAAAAATTTTAATTCAAATTCTTTCAACGTTTTTGGTGAATTATTCATCATTTTCCTTGGTAACTTATTCCAATACCTGACACCCTTACCTAAAAAACAGAATCTTCCTACACCCTTGTGCCTTAAATCGAGTGCCAGCTTGTGGTCATGGTCATCTTTTCAATTCCATCCATTACTTTTCATTCTTATACCAATATCTATCCATGCGTCATCACCAAGATACGCCTTGTACACTCCCATGACTGTCTTTACCCTCCTCCTGTCTTGCAATGAATGCCATTCCAGCCATTCGTTAGGCATAAAAGAATGCCCTGAAACGGGGAAAATAAGTTTAATGTTATAATGCCTCTTTATGTCACACCGTTGTAGCATCATTCTCACCATAGTATTGTTTTTATTTTGGCCCGAACAGTTATCTCCAAAAAATTTCTGACATGTTCTTACATCTTTGTCAACGTTATTTTCTGTGTATTTATTTAGCATTTGCGCCCTGGCCTCCCTCCCCTTCATGCCACCACTAAAAACCGTTTACTGCAGACAAGGAAATTGTCCAGGACTAGTTTCGTTCCTGCAGTAAACGGAAAATTAAAGGCTTTGTTTTGCCTATTCTGTTGGGCTGACAAGTGTCCTTTCTACAATAAATGATTGATCCTGTATCTGGGAATTTTAATGAAGAAAGCTATTTACGAAAAAATTGTTGTTGCCTTTCTGCAGTTAGCGATTCAAATGTGTGTTTACCAGTAAGTTCAAACGAAACCTACGTCGTCTGTTTCCAGAGAATCTGAGCCCAATCTACAAATCTGTTCCATGACGCTTTCGTAAAGGCTGTGGAAAGCAGTCACGAGTCGAAGGGTTCTTCTCTATACCGTCAATCTGTCCCCTACGAAACGCATCCCAAACGGCAGGAAAATTTTCCTTGCAATGTTGGGTGCTAAAGGTAATGCTGAAGTTTAGTACACTGCTAATTGTTTCATACTCACTTTGAGTTTATTCAGCACCGTAAATAAAAGGTTAGGTTGGAAAAATATTATACAAATTAACTTCATAGTTAACAAGGCGTCTCTGAAGGTCGTACGAATGTAATCGGTGTTTGGTCCACCTATCGCTTGTAACATTCGATCTCACTGTAAGAATCTTACATGAATTCGTTTTTAAGAGTGTATTTGCTCTATTTTTTTGTAATAGTGGCTTAACATATGGTTGAAATCTAGTTAATTTAAACCAAAAAATGATTCTGGACTATGGTTTTTATAAAGTAAAAATCCCGGCATTCACCTGGAAACCACACGGCTCACCAGATCTGCGTCCTCGGAATGACGATAATATCAGTACTGCGTTGCTCCATGAATACAATCTAGAAGTGGCGCTCATTATTGGATAGATGGAAATGATATAAAGTGTATTGTTCAATCCTCAATATTTAAATATAAAGAGATGCTAATTTTTTGCATAATACAAAACCACGTGGGGTAACCTGGAAATTCATAATTGATTCAGTCGGCAAGAAAACTCTGTAGACCAGAAATTCATAATCCAGTTCGACGAACAGTGCAGACGAAAACCAAACGCTGATATACTCTGGATACTGATTTTTTGCACGGAGTATAATCTTTGATATTCTGTTTCGAAGACATTTTGACATTTTCATAAAACAACCATGCATTACTAAAGATAGAACATATTTGTAGTAATTGATAATTAAAATGTGGAAACTTCATTGTTGGACATCCATCTCACGAATACTTAATTTTTTTTTTTTTAAATAAAAGAATAATTTCGTCCTGCAATAAAAAATATTATTTTGTGTATTATCCTTATTACTGTGATTATAAGAATCTGTATCTTTGGATAGTTATTAAATATCATTTTCAGATGTACTTTAAGACTTTAAAAAACTAGATTTCTTACATAACTATTAACGAAAAGGATAGAAAAAAAATTTATTACTTGCTCTAAACGAACTGGCTGGTTTATGGTATGCGCTTGAAAGTATTAGAATTTTAAATTTATATCTTTTGTTTAAAATTTTCAATAGAATGTTTTAGAAAAAAGTATTAAAAATTGGGATGTAAGGGTTTAGGAGAGGCTATACTAGCCTTTTCCAAACAAATGTCAACCTCTCCTTCACGTGGTGCACCCTGTTTGCAAGGACGAGGCTCTGGCGACTGAAAGATTCCCGGTATGACGAATCACCCACTGTTTGCCAACGGCCTCCGAAAGGAGGGCGGACGAGCGGGGAGCGGTTCAGGACACCCACTTGCCCTTGGGGTCGGAAACGGCCCCTAAAGGCGGTTGAATCAGAAATGATCAACGGCATGGGGATGCAAAAGGCAACGGGAAACCATTGCATTAAAGAAACAAAGGGTATCCCGAGGACATGTAATCCTCTCAAATTACATATATCATGATGGCTTCTTCCTGGGTAAAATATTCCGATGGTAAAATAGTCCCCCAATCGGATCTCCGGGTGGGGACTGCTAAGGGAGGAGTCATCAGAATAGATAGAAACATTCTACGAGTCGGAGCGTGGAATGTTAGAAGTCTGAATAGGGCAGGTAGGTTAGAAAACTTAAAAAGGGAGATGGAACAACTTAAGTTAGATGTTGTTGGGATTAGTGAGATTAAATTGAAGGATGCACAGGATTTCTGGTTTAGGGAACACAGGATAATTAGCACACAAGCTGTCAGTGGAGTCACTGGTGTAGGAGTTGTAATGAATAAGAAAGTAGGGAAATGGGTGAGTTATTATGAACAGTTTAGAGACAGGATTATCTTGATGAGGTTAGAAACTAAGCCCGTCTCAACAACATTAGTACAAGTGCATATGCCAACGTCACAGGAAGATGACGAAGAAATAAAAAAAATTAATCCAATATGTGAAGGGGAGAAAACCTAATAATAATGGGTGATTGGAAAGCAATTGTGGGAGAAGGAAAAGAGAGGGAATACTGTAGGAAGTTTTGGTCTAGGAGAAAGAAATGAGCGAGGAAGCAGGCACTTGAATTTTGTGAAAGATATAAGCTAGTAGTGGCAAACACACTGTTTAAGAACCATGCAAGAAGAATATACACCTGGAAACGTCCTGGGGATACAGGCAGATATCAGCTAGATTATATCATGGTCAGAGATTCAGGAATCAAGTTCTAGACTGTAAAGCGTACCCAGGAGCAGACATAGACTCTGGCCATAATTTGATAATAATGGAGTGCAGGCTGAAATTTAAGCGAATAAGGAACCAGTATAAGCAAAACAGACTGGAAGTGAATAAACTGAAACAATCTAGCACCAGAGAAAAATTTGCAGAAATGTTGGACTTAGGTCTAAGAAGTAACTCTGAAAGGAGCTCAACCGAGGACGATTGGAATGCATTAAAGACCGAAATAAAGAAAGCTGGTAAAGAAATATTAGACTTTAGGGAACAAGCTGCCCGAAAAACTTGGATCACAGAAGAAATTTTGGAGCTGATGGATCAGAGGAGAAGGTACAAAAATGTTCAGGATGAAACAGGAAGAGAGCAGTACAGGCAATTTAGAAATCAAATAAATAGGAAATGCAAAATGGCAAAAGAAAAATGGCTACAAGCAAAGTGTGAAGAAGTAGAAAAGGAAAGGGTTGTAGGTAAAGTAGATGTTGCATATAGGAAGATCAAGCAGAATTTTGGAGAAATGAAGAAAAGGGGTGTCAACATTAAAGCTGCCGATGGGAAACCTCTTTTAAGCTCACAAGATAGAGCTAACCGATGGAAATAATACATTTAAAAACTGTATGTTGGGACGACTTGAACAATAGTGTAATGGAAAAGGAAGGTGATGTCGACATTGATGACTTAGGATATCCTGTTTTGAGGACAGAATTTAATAAAGCTCTGAATGACTTGAAAGAAAATAAGGCAGTTGAAATTGATGAGATCCTTGCAGAACTTCTTAAATCCCTCGGAGAGTAAGGAATCGAATGATTATTCAAGCTGATATCAAAAAGTTATGAAACTGGAGAAATTCCAACTAATTTAATTAAAATATAATCTTCACACTTCCAAAGAAAACAAAAGCCGACAACTGTGAGAATTATCACCCCATTAGTCTAACAACACATGCCTCAAAATTATTGACCAGAATAATATACAAAAGGATGGAAAGGGTAGTAGAAGAGACAGTAGGTGAAGATGAGTTTGGGTTTAGGAAAAATCACGGGACAAGGGAAGCAATTCTGTCTTTAAGATTCACTCTTGAAGGGTGGATCAAGAAAAGCAAAGATACTTTTATGGCATTTGTTGAATTAGAAAAAGCTTTTGATAATGTTGGGTGGGACAAGATGTTGAAATTTTTAAAGAAGTCAGGTCCAAAATGTGGAAATAGAAGAATTCTTTATAAACTATATAAGAATCAAATAGCTATAATAAAAGTAGAGAACCATGAGACACATGCATCAGTTAAAAATGGTGTGAGACAAGATTGTAGCCTATCCCCGTTAATATTCAAGTTGTGTGTAGAAGAAGCAATAAAGAAAATTTAAAAAAAATAATGTGGCATAAGTGTTCAGGGATAAAAAAATCAGTATGCTACGATTTGATGATGACATTGTGTTATTAGCAGAAAGGGCCGAGAATATTGAAAAGTTACTGAATGGCATGAAAAAATACTGAAGGAAGATTTTGGACTGAATATAAATCAAAGAAAGACAATAGTGATGAAATGTAGCAGAAATGACACAAATACTAGTAGATTGAATATAAAAATAGGATCGGATGCAATAGGAGAAGTAAGTGTGTTCTGTTACTTGGGAAGCAAAATTACAACCGATGGCCGAAGCAAGAATTATGTTAAAAGCAGAATAGCAATAGCAAAACGAGCCTTCATGAAAAAGAGAAACCTTTTAGTTTCAAATATTTATTTAGGAATTAGAAAGAACTTTTTAAAACTCTTTGTGTGGAGCACAGCACTTTATGGTAGCGAATAAAGAAAATTGAAGGATTTGAAATGCGGTGTTACAGAAGAATGCTGAAAATTAAGTGGACAGACAAATTGAGAAATGAACGAGTTTTGGAAATGATGGATGAGAAAAGAAGTTTGTGGAAGAAGCTTACAGAAAGAAGTGACAGGCTGGTAGGTCATATTTTGAGACATGCTGGATTGGTTAATTTGTTAGTGGAGGGAACAGTGGAAGGTAAGAACTGTAGAGGAAGATAGAGATTAGAATATATGAAGCAGATAATTGAGGACGTGGGCTGTAAGGGGAATGTAGAAATGAAGAGGTTAGCACAGGATAGGACAGGATGGAGGATTGCATGGAACTAGTCGAAAGACTGACGACAGCAAAAAAAAATAAAAAAATGCTACAACAACTAATTTTGGAAATACTGAGTCAGAAGAGATAATGTTTTCGGCAACACTGGGAGAGTTACATATTTGGAATCCATCAAATTTCTTTCCATCTGTGGATGCTGCATTAGTTTCAGTTTTTATTAAAATAATTTGGCGCTGATTTTTTTCAGTAGGCGAAAATTCTTACGAGTGATTGGCTGTTCACCCATGTAGTCATACGTAGGTTACAGCATAACATTAAGGCAAAGAGATGCTACGAAATCCGTGCTCGACTGTAGAATTGTATTACACATACCACGCATTCTACAGGCGTTTCCTTTTATGGTCAAAGTATGTATCTTGCGTGTGCTTTTTCAAGCAGAAATTAGGATTGACATGGTGTTATATTATTATACGACCTGCACCATTTATTCCAGCGGATCTTCTTACATAAGCACTTCAATGTAAATTCGGAATTCTCTGATTCTGTTTAGTATTGGACACTGGAAAGTAAGAAGATTCGATTTCGATTGTAAATAGTAAGCTAACTTTTTTCCGTTTATTTGCTGGTTGAGAGTTGTAAGGTGGTATTTTCTCTTTATAACACGATTGCTAATTGTTATTACGTATTACCACTTCTAATCTAAATCGCGATTCTAGTATTTCCACCTATATCTTACGTGATGAAGTATTTTTACTCAGCAAAATGTTTTCCTGACAACATTTCTACTATAAAACAAAATGAATACAAACGGTAGAACAGATTTAATGGAAACGTGACCAAATAGAACACGGAATGACTATTAAAAGTCAGCTAATTTATTTCTGTTTGTGAATTTCACAGAATTTTTACTGCTATATGTAAATCTTCTACGATTTGTTGCTAATTTCATGTGGTAGACTTACTTATAATTTTTTTACGGATTTTAAACTTTTATGGAAATAATATTTTATTGAGTCAACATGTGTTTAAATTACGTATTGTTAGATTCACAAAATACACATAGTTCATAAGCATTTAAAATGCGAATCAGTATTTTATTTTTGCCAAAGATATTCGAGAAATAGAAGTGTTAACAGTTAAACTGATTATCCAGATGTGTAGGATGTTTCCATTTTATTAAGTTAATGTCAGCGCTGTCGGGTGGAGCCGCAAAAAACGTGACTGGCAACATAATATGCTAATGTCTTTTCTTTATTTATTCATGCGTAGCAGAAGTTTTTTTTTTTCCCCGCGGCCGGATTCGAACCGGCGACCTTCGGCACGTGGAGCTAGTGCTCTAGCCCCTACGCTACCGAGGCCGGCAGGCAGAAGTTGAATGACGTTTGAAAAAGCGTTGACCTATTTCGTAACCCAATCAACAACAAAATTCATCTGAAAGTACCTTTTACCTCCAACTTTCGTATGTATAGAGACATTAAACATTTATATTGCATTTGACTCGTTCCCGGATAAGCAGGGAGTTCCAATTCCATTACGAGCCCAGTTGGAGGCTACGATGTGAGTACAAATTTCATCTGCTCATCCAGAATTTGCTTTCCGTGGTTTTCTAAAATCACTTCAGGCAATTGACGGAATGGTTCTATCAAAAGGTCACGACCGAATTCCTTCCCGTTTCATGTCTCCAATCCTCTACCGGTTTTAAAGACATCTACATTGGCTAGCCGTGAAACCGAAGCCTGTCACTGATGTAGTCAAACATATTTAGCCATTTGATGGTTGAGATACCTAGACCAAATTTGCTTTTCTGGTTACCTAAAACTGTATTTCGAAAACCAGCTGTGGAAATTCTTTATTTAGCCAACATGCAACGCCTTAATCTCCATATCCGCCTTCAACTATTTCAATCACCACGATAGTGAAAAATGCGAACCAAACAACTGTTTCTGAAACAGAATGCCAGTTAATGGGTGGTTTGATAACGTCAAAGAAAATGTGAAGAGTGAAATATGCGAATTTTGCAAAAATCGTAATCAGTATTTTAGGGATGTATGTCTTAATACGCATACATTCTAGCATAAATGTCTTACTAAAAAAAGAAGGAATTGGAATGCTTAGTTTCACACCAGGTCGATCGCTGTTGCAGAATAGTTGAGTCCTTGAAGATGAAATTGAAACGAAACACCAATTTCCACAAATATGTTTCCTCGAAAAAAAAAAAAAAATTACACATATGCTCCTGGCAGGATTAGAACCTGGTGACCCCAACAAAACGAGAGCTAGATAACACCTGTACGACAATCGCTCGCTCAGGTAAATCCATGCCAGTGATACAACCTATACCAATGTAACGACTGCTATATGGCCGAGGGTTGTGGACCAATTACTGCTCTAGTAGCCACAGTCACAGACGCAGCCAGGATTAACGAGTGGTAGGCCGGAGGTAAACGCTAGACTTGCTTGTTGTGATTGTCGCTCCGCGTCCCAGTCTTCCAGATACACGCTGCTGTAGGTTAGGGTCTCAGCTCTGAATATTCTAACTGTTAGATCAGCGGGTTGTGTAGCTACAAGATTTAGATGAACAACCAGTCGTTTATTGCCTCTATTCTGTGCCAAGAGACAGCTTCGGTTGCTTCAAGCAGAGTCCACGGCAATAGTTACCAAATAATGTCAAGTTAACTTACAGACAATTGCGATGGCTGGGGCGGCGGGGTGAGGCGCTGACCGACGCAGGTGTTGAACTTGTTGCCCCCGAGGCTCCAAAACCCGGGATTTACATAGTGGATCGTCGCATATCGTCACTCGCGACTTTTCCAGAACGTTCGCGGCGGGCAATGCCCGACAGTCCCATTATGTCACAGACTTGCTGACGCCGTGGAAATGACCTGCTGGCTCATGCCGATCGAAAGTGGCCGCTCGCCTCGGACGTGCCTTAATTATTAATTTCAATTTACCATAAAAACGTACTGTTCCCAAAATGCCCTCTACACCAATGTTCTATTAATGCAGGGATGGTTCCTTCAACAGGGCATGATCGAATTTCTTCCATTTCCTCGTCCCCAATCCTTTCCACCTCTAATGACCTCGACGTCGACGAATCATAAATAACTAAGACAAAAAATGGTGTTCTGCCTACAGGCCAGTACCATCTTCCCGTGGCAGTGGTAAGAAATCAATAATTCAAAAGTACCTTTCTTATGAGTGTGCAGTGTTACTGTTTGTATGTGATGATGACCACGTTAAATGTAATGTACGTATATTGATCAGCCAAAACATTATGACCATTATGACTTACTGGCATATTGATCCGACTTTCGAACCTATCATAGCAGCGATTCGGCGTAGCGTGGATTCTGTAAGTCCTTGGCAGGCATCCAGAGGTATCTGACACCAGATTTCTACGCACAGGTCACGAAATTCCCTTAAATTACGGGCTAGCTATTGTGGGCGCGGCACCTGGGAACGAGAACTTGGAAACGGAGAGGCTGGTCGGCTATTCGCGTGCTACTGTAGAGAGCATCTATGGAAAGTGTTTGAAGGACGGTGAAACCACGAGTAGGCGACAATGTGGTGGACACCCCCGTTATATCAAATAACTTGGAGGTCGGAGGCTTGCCTGCTCTGTAAATCAGGGTAGAGGGTGATCTGTGGCAGAATCGCCATTTTTGTGTTTTGAAACACTTCTGGAAGCACCAGAATTGCACTCTTCCGTCACTTTCCATATATGCTCACTACAGCAGCACGCAAACGTTTGACCAGCCTCCCCCTTTCAGAGATGCTCGTTCCCAGATGCCGCGGCCACAATAGCTGGCCTGTAATTTAAGGGAATTTCGGGACCTGTGCGTAGAAATCTGGTGTCAAATCCCTCTGGAAACCTACCAAGGACTTGTACAATCCATGCTACGTCGAATCGCTACTGTACTGCGTTCGAAATGTGGATCAATATGCTAGTAAGTACGTGGTCATAATGTTTTTACTGATCAATGTATGTGGGTGTAACTATTGATAAACGTTGTTGACCGTAATGTATTTTTCGTGGCATGAGGATGAAACTGGTTGTGCTTCCAAGAGACAGGTGTCACCAGGTTTAACACCTTCATCCAATGGACGAATCATTACCGACAACGTCGCATACAGATGGGAAGAATGTTTGCATTCAACGCAGGCCTACTGTTCGTAACCTGTGTGTATCGCCGTGTCTCACCTACCCTGCTGGCTTCAACCAGACATTTAATCCGACTCAGCAGTGTATCGGCACTGCCTAAGCTAACGTACTAAATACTGTATTCAAAAATTCATTTACAAATGAAGATAAGGATAGTATTCCCGTTTTCCAACGCCGTGGCGAGTCGGTGATGGAATCATTACGAATAGATACTGCAGGTATCGTTAAACAATTAGAGCTCCTGAAGTGCGGGAAAGTACCGGGCCAGGATGGAATTCCAGTAAGAGTATTTTCAGAGTATGCGGCGGAAATCGGGCCATTTCTGTCTGATATATCCAGTAAATCATTAGAAGAGCGAAAAGTACCTTCAGACTGGAAAATCGCGCAAGTAAGTCCGATTTTCAAAAAAGGTGATCGAAGTGATCCTGGAAACTATCGTCCCATATCTATAACATCTGTTTGTAGTAGAGTTATGGAGCATATTATATGCTCGAACATTATGAATTTTCTAGATGATAATAATTTGCTTACAACAAATCAACACGGATTTCGGAAGAAAAGATCATGTGAAACACAGCTGGCCCTATTTACACACGACGTAATGAAAGTTATCCATGCAGGTTCACAAGTAGATGCAATTTTTTTAGATTTCCAGAAAGCCTTTGACTCTGTGCCACACAACCGCCTTTTAGCGAAGCTTCGAGCGTACGGTATATCGGATCAGCTTTGTGAATGGATAAAAGATTTTCTAACTGGTCGGTCGCAGTATGTTGCCGTTGAAGGAGAAAGTTCTTCTAATCTAGATGTTACATCGGGTGTACCTCAAGGAAGTGTAATTTAACCACTTCTTTTCTTAATTTTTATAAACGATCTCGGAGACAAAGTGAAAAGCCTTTTTAGATTGTTTGCTGATGATGCGGTTATTTATAGGGAAGTAAGATATTTGGCCGATTGTTTAGAAATTCAGCGTGATCTGGATGTTATTTTGGCTTGGTGCGCTGAGTGGCAACTTACTCTAAATTGTAAAAAGTGCAAGACAATAAGCATAACTAACAAAAAGAATCCGATTGTTCAGAAATACGAGGTAAACAGTTCAGTTATTGATATGGTCGATTCTATGAAATATTTCGGAGTAACAGTACAAAGGAACATGAAATGGGACATACACATCTATTCGTTAGTAGGTAGAACAAATTCTAGGCAGCGATTCATAGGTCGAATCTTGAAAAATTTTAATTAACAAACAAAGGAGATAGCGTACAAATCTCTTGTGCGTCCACATTTGGATTATTGTTGTGCCATTTGGGACCCGTTTCGTAAGGGATTGATCGAAAGTATAGAGAAAGTACAGAGAATAGCCGCTCGATTCGTGACCGCTTGCTACAGTCCTTATCAAAGCGTCACAGAACTGATTAGTAGACTAGGTTGGGAGTCTCTGGTAGATAGACGACACACTATTCGTTTAAACTTTTGGAAAACATGCGTACTCCCACTTTCACTTTTGAGTGTAGTGAAATACTTCTTCCACCAACCTATTTGAGTCGGAAGGACAGGAAAGATAAAATTAGAGAAATAAGGTGCCGCACTGATTCTTATATGAATTCTTTTTTCCCTCGTAGCATGAGGGATTGGAATGCACAGCAAAGAGATTAGCTTTTGTGCTGAGCACCCTCTGCCACCCACAATTTTGTGAATTGCAGAGTATATATGTAGATGTAGATGTAAGGGGCATTGGTTTTTACTAGCGGCAAAACATATAGATTTGCGTTCCAAAAGAGACGTAATCATACATCCACAACAAAGTATTCTTTTTTGATGCCCAGCAACGAACGTGTGACAAAAGAACGAAAGTTTAAATTGAACACGATTATCCGATGCCACGGTGCCTGAGTGATTTTCACTGTAGTTGGTACACCGCTAAATGCCAAAGAAGCTGTTATCGCATTGTAACGTCATTACCGAGCCAGGCTGTTGCGTGCGTTCTCAGTTGATGGCTCCACTCCACGCTACAATAACTACATTTCCACTTAACCACTGCTTTCCTCGAAATGACAGACATTGCTTCAAGCTATAACTACTAAACAATATTAAACGATATTGTGAATTGTTAAATATAATAATTTTTTAAATGAGGCGCGTTAGGCGAAGTTTAGAGGGGGGTAAATCTATGAGTTGGCGACTTCACGTCACCTACATGCTGTGGCGTGTTCGCGTATGATATGCGCGTTGGACGCTTTCTGGATTTACGAGTTCCATCAGCAACATGCTAGTATACTTGTATGACGTGTTGCGCTTGGATTATACTTATATCCAATATATAAAAATGAATGTTTGTTTGTTTTTGCCTATATTCTTTATACAAACACATAGCTTTTATCCGATTTTGGTGGAAGTTTACATATGTATACTTTAAAACAAATAGAAAAATACTTTTTACGTTTGATTTACAAAAACCTAAACCCTCTCCTCCTTTACCCTCTCACCTTAATTTCTGTCACCGTTGTTCATACAAACCTATATTTTTATCTGATTTTGATAGTACTTAGCGCACGTACTTCAAAACTAGGTTCTTTCGTAGCTCAGCGGTTAAGGCTCAAACTTACGAAAATCTCTCTCTCCGGTTGCTGGTTCAAATCCCGTGGTTAGCATGAAATTTTAGTAATTTTATTTGATTACACGAGCTACTCCGGGAAGTTCTGTGGTTCTGATTCCCGTGAGGAAAGGAATTGGCCTTCCTGCCTCTGACATATAGTTTGGTACATCTCCTTCGGGAGGATTCGACCAACCTTCGGGTTGTTGAATAATTTAGATTTTCGGATAGGTAAAATCTTATGAGTTTCCGTCACCGACCGACATGCTATGACTGTAGCAGTCTGGTGGTTCAGTGGTCTGCCACAGCTGTAAAGTACGTCACTTTACACTCCAGGTACGCTGTACTTGGCAGGACTACTGGGTTAGGGGGAGTCCATGAATTACGTGAGGTGAAATAGGGGGGGGGGGCCCGGCGATATCTCACGAAACCTCACCAAGGGGGAGGGGAGAGGTTGACGGTAATCTCACGTGAGGTTTTGAAATTCTTCAAGGACAGTAGAGCTAAAAAGAAAGAAAAAAAACTGCGAGGGGAGGGGGGGTTCCCGTCAAAATCTCACCTCATCTTGGGGGGGGGGGGGTGTTTTCTGACGAGCCATCTTTCTCCCTTCATACTTAACCAAAATCGATAACTGAGGTTTCATTTTAAATATTAAGTTCTCCGCTTCGGTAACATCATTAATTAGGAAGGGAATTTTTGGAAATTTAACCCGTAACACTGAAGATCACGGGTACGATAGTTCAGAGAGAGGCTGCAAGGAGTACCACTAGCAGCAGAGATGTTAGAGTAAGGAGCTTTCCGGATATTTAGGGAAACGTTGTAATATTTTGCTACTTGCCTATTTCCGTTGACGTGTAAGCAGGTTCTCCTTTCACTATTCATCCGACGAGACCACTGTATATGCTACGGGAAGCAAACAGACAAGTGGTATCCAGTAAATACAATTAAAGTTAACCCACAAAATGTGTTGTGGTTTACTTTGCCAATACTAACCAAAAAGATCAAAATTATGGGCCAAGAATTAGAGTGGCAAAAACAGACCAAATACTTGGGCATCACGCTAGACTCTAAACTTCTCTTTCGAGATCACATCCTGGACAGGAGAAGGCAGGGCCTGGCTATCACTTTATAGCACAGAACTATCGACTCCGACAAAATTACGCATATATAAAACCGTCGTCCTGTACGGATGCCAGGTGCCTCAGGACTCACATCAACAGCTTTCATCCACAATGAGACCAACACAGAAACCATCCGAACAGAAATATTTCACCCAACTGAAAAGTTCCACGAAAGAATTTAGAGAAACCACGATGCCAAGGCATTGGCACTCTCACAGGGTACCATTAAGCAATATATATCAGCAGGAATAACGCCGATATGACAATCATCTAGGTAGCGGGACATATACAAACACGCCATTGAAGCAGCGACACACTGAAAAATAAGGCAGACAATTTAAGGTCATTTCAAGATCGATAAAAGTAAATTACTAAAAATTGTGACACTTTGATAATAATGGCGGCTACACGGACTGAGGAAGAATGGCGAGCGGGAAAATGCGGAGGGGACCACGACCTCGGCGGGATACAGTGGTGTGGGGAAGTGGCTCACACGAGTTTCCTCGCTGTATTACCACTACTACATACCGGTAGGTTTTTTTCCTTACATCAAGCACTGCGGGAAAATAGAGGTGTCCGCTTCAGTAATTTCGGATATTTGTCTTTTTGGAAACAATTACCGTCTCTTCACCACTTGTGGCCACCAAGATCTGCCACTGAGCTTATCGTAATAAGTAGCTGGATGTTTTTAGAACCAGGAAAGAAACAACTGCATGCATACTTCGGTAACATATAATTCTAATAGCGAATTTTAATTTGACACCGAGCGTGGTGGGTGAGCATTCGGGAGGACGCGGGTTCGAAACCCCGTCCGACTATCAATCCAGGTGAATGGCGGGATGCGTCCTTGAAAAGGCCATGGCCGACTTCCTTCTTCAGTCCTTTCCATCCTTCAATGACCTTGACGACGACGAGGCATAAAATAAATTAATTAATTTAACTTTTATTTATTTAAACTGGGAACTTTAATTTTTTCTGCTTGGAAGAATTGGGATATGGGGTAACGCTTACGTTTGCTGAGCAAGGCCGTTCAAGTCCTACATATGGCACCCCTAGTGTTGTGTTATGTTGTCCACAATACAGAAACAGTTCCAATAACAGCAATATAACAAATACAGCATTGTTATACATATGTGGACTAGTTGTTTTCTGTTGGTTTCATTTGGCGGAAAAGGACTTAAAGCAAGGAACGGGACGGAATTCGGCCATGGGAATGTCTCTTTGAAAATTGGCAAGGGATACATTCAAAGAACGATCGAACCATGTGTCACAAAAGTAAGTTATTGAACTGATATTAGGGATGATCCAGTTTCATTTCTCGAATCTACCAGACATTCTCCACGGTTTGTAGAAAGGAGGTCACATAAATGAGGGGATTGTTACTTAATGTGTGTTATGACTGATTAATTTTTCTTTTCATCGTAAGAGTACAGTAACATCTCAAATATAGTCTTTGGTCTAATGATCCATATGCCAACGATCTATAAGGATTCAAAACAGTCATAATTACCAACTAGAATGTATAATACATTGTTTTCAGAACGTGGGTTACATAATGGCACTAATAATCATAATAATTGCCTTGGGAGGGGGGGGGTGCCTCGTTGATGTTCAACAGTATCTGTTGATCATCAAGGAGCTCACGCGGCAAAATTGTTGAAAATTATTTAATCATATGATATGCTGGGAAAATCTACGCCCGCACAATGGTAAGAAGTATACACGATACAGAAAAGGTGATATCATCTCCAGTTGCACGTCAGACACTACAGATTTACGAAAATGCGATATACGTTCTTCGAATCTAAATAAGGCCATGGTTACTAGTCAATCTAAAAAGTGAAATCAATTCCTTTTGTTTTAAAAGAAGCATTTACTCCTGCCAGTACCACCTTACAATATGTCATTCTTGTACAAGTTTCTTCAGTGAGACTTGAAGAGAGCTCCACGAGAATGTATGGAGACGAAATGATTCAGAGAGTGGATTAATTCCCACTGGTGGCAAGAAGCGCTGTCTCTTGAAAAGCGGCGATGCTTTATTTAGTCAGTCTCTAGAGAACATTCATAATGTTTCATTCGTGCAGTTCTTCCCTCTTTAAACGTCTCACAACGTACACTCTGTGGTTAAAGGATTGCCGTGCTCCAATGTTCGTATAATTTCAGTAACTACGCGCTCCCACTTCCAAAAGTGTGACTTGTTTTCCTGCATTCGTACGTGGCTTTCAGCAAACACCGAGATCACTTGCTTGGGAGTATTGACAGTGAAAAATTTCAATGATAAACATCCAATTCATCTAATACTTTCTGCATGGATCTCTAGACCTGTACAAAACTATTTAAATATAATTACTCCATCAATATTTTTTCTTGCAAATATATGTTGTAAAATTAGACACTCATAACGAGCATATATATTTATGGAATATATTTTTCTCTTTCAGCGATCAACAGAATTTATTCAGATATTTATTGGCTAATTGAAATTCACTTTGGATTGTTTTAGCTTATCCCGTCTAACTTGCTTTTAATAAATTCTTTTATGTCACCTGCGAGAAATTCTAATTAGTTTCTGAATTACGATTAAAAATTATTCATATAGAAATACATTTTAATCGAAAAAAATTATTATTCTTTTGCTTCTAAACATAATAACTACTCAGTTTTTGATGGATTACGATTTTCTGACCTTTGGTCAAGTTTTTTTTTTTTATAAACTGACAAAAGTGAATTTGGGATTTTTTTTTTTTTTTTTTTAAATCTGGATTCATGTCTCCCGTCTGGTAACTACCATACGATATATATATATATTACTACCAGCAGAATATCTTAATTTCTTCTGTATCCTTATAATTATAGATTGCAGCAACATTTAACGAATGAAATACGGAAGAACGCTTACAGGCGCCAGGCAGGTAAGAATGCTGACTCTCATCCATTAGCATTGATCACCTGTATCTACTTTCCTTTCGACAAGACATCAAGGCTCCGAAGAGAGAGAAAAAAAATGTTTCCCCAACACAATCTTACAACGGGCGTCGTATCGAGTAATGCAGAATAGTATTTGCCACAGAGGGCGTTAATGTTATGCTTTCCTGTGTTTTCTATTGTCAAGGCTATTGTTACGGTGAGTGCTATGAGAACTTAAAGTGTTATTCAACACCAAAGTCATCACAAAAGACAATTTTAATGGTGCGGTAAATGCAGCACACAGTTCCCAACATAGGGTTATCATTTCTAAGTAAAGGAAAATAGGCTAATGCTGTAATTAATGTGGCCACGACGCGTAACCAGCTCGACACAGTCTGCTATACTATGAGGTTACTTTTTTTATTTGTGGCTTTACGCCTCGTCGACGTCGAGGTCATCAGAGGCGGGATGTGACTGGGGACAAGGAACGGAAAGGAATTCTGCCATGGCCATATGAAGGAATCATCTCCGCCTTCGCCTGGAGTGATTTGCGGAAACTATTACAAACTCAAATCTGGATGCCTGATGGAGATTCGAAACGGCGTCCTCCCAAATGCGAGGCCATACCAATAGTAGTCCGGTCAAAATAAGACATTCATCCTTGCATACATTCCCAACAAGCTGAAAATTTGTATGAACGTTACGGATAACTTTATAATGAAATTGTAAAAAGTCCCCATCGATAACCTGTGTGCAAAAAACTTTATACAAGGTCAAAGTTCGAAAAAATGGGTTTTTCGTATTTTTTAGTGAAACAGTTAGTTTTATGATAAAAGTAGCTAAGACAAATAGCAAAAGAAAAATTGCTACAAGAAAAGTGTGAAGAAGCAGAAAAGGAAATGGTCGTAGGTAAAGTAGATGTTGCATGTAGAAAGATCAAACAGAATTTTGGAGAAATGAAGAAAAGAGGTATGAACATTAAAGCTGCCGATGTGAAACCTCTTTTAAGCTCAGACGATAGAGCTAACCGATGGAAAAAATACATTGAGAAACTGTGTGTTGGGGACGACTTAAACAATAGTGTAATGGAAAAGGAAGGCGATGTCGACATTGATGACTTAGGAGATCCTGTTTTGAGGACAGAATTTAATAAAGCTCTGAATTACTTGAAAACAAACAAGACAGTTGGAATTGATGAGATCCCTGCAGAACTTCTTAAATCCATAGGAGAGGAAGGAATCGAAAGATTATTCAAACCGATATCAAAAAGTTATGAAACAGGAGAAATTCAAACTGATTTTAATGAAAATATCATCATCAAACTTCCAAAGATAGCACAAGCTGACAAATGTGGGAATTATCGCACCATTACTATAACAACACATGCTTCAAAATTATCGACTAGAATAATATACAGAAGAATGGAAATGGTAGATGGGCTTTAAGAATACCGGACATAAAGAAAATTGAAGCATTTGAAATGTGGTGCTACAGCAGAATGCTGAAAATTAAGTGGACAGACAAAGTAAGAAAATTTACTTCGGTCAACGCCACGTGTTCTGCTAAATCATCCTCGCTTTTTATAAATCTTTTGATACAATATTGGAACAAAGCAACACATGACATCACTAAAATGGCACTCTTGAAATAACCAACAATGTTTCATTCTGGCCCATGCTGCATTTCAACCAAGTCACGAACTCAGCTAATATTACCGCTAGAAAATCAAAGCTTCTAACAGTTGCCCATTAATATATTCACTATAGGGCCTATTGCATTAATTCAGATCGCGATACTAAATGAACCCGAATAATGACGTTGGTAATGTGGAGCTCGTAAAAACGCAGTAAATTAAATACTGAATTCATCTGAAACTACATTCATCCGCGTGAAGAATGTCATCAGCATCATGACAGTTATACTAAAGTGCTTGTAACTTACAGTGTACAATGGAAAGTCCATAATTCTCTACAACTCTAAGAACTTTCGTTAATATTTTGGAAATGATAGGTGAGAAAAGAAGTTTGTGGAAGAAGCTTACGGAAAGAAGAGACAGGCTGGTAGGTCATATTTTGAGACATGCTGGATTGGTTAATTTGTTAGTGGAGGGAACAGTCGAAGGTAAGAACTGTAGAGGAAGACAGAGATTAGAATATATGAAGCAGATAATTGATGACGTGGGCTGTAAGAGGTGTGTAGAAATGAAGAGGTTAGCACAGTATAGAAAGGGATGGAGCATTGCATCAAACCAGTCGAAATACTGACGACAGCAAAAAAAAAAGTCTCTTAAAAGCGAGGTCTTTAGAGACGGGAAAGGATGGGGGCAAGGAATGGGAAGGAATTTGGCCAAGGGCTTTTGTAAGGAAGCATCACGGCATTTGCCTGGAGTGATTTGGGAAATCATGGAAACCCGAATCTCGATGCGCGGACGGGGATTCGAACCGCTGTCCTCTTGAATGCAAGGGCAGAACGCTAACCGTTAAACCACAACGCTCAGTCAAAAATTGTAGGCCATGTAATTATCTACACAAATTGTTCTTATACTTTTTTTCCCTAAGCTTTACCATTTCTGAGAAAAAGCCATTAGGCCATGTAATTATCTACACAAATTGTTCTTATACTTTTTTCCCTAAGCTTTACCATTTCGGAGAAAAAGCCATTCTAAAAATCACTTAAGTTGTATTTTTCATAAAATGCACGGGTTTCCACGCCACCTATGAGGTAGTGAACTAGGCACGTTTTTTTCAACAAGGTTTCCCCGGTACGCCTACTCCACGGTCTGTTTTACTAGTTTAATGACGGTCTTCTTATTCAATTTCTTCTTCTGTATCCTCCTAAATCGACATAAATAGTTGTAACAGTGATACATCAGTTGTTTCGTCGTTGATGTAAGTATTTTCTTCTGTTGGCGATTCAAAATTTGAACATGACTGGCCTTGACAGCTGGTATGCTGTTGAACAAAATTAGCCTAATTTTTTGCATACACGGGATCGATGGGGACTTTTCATAATTTCATTATAATGATAAAGTATTGTTTGGAGCGAATGGTATCAATCAAAGGGTGACGCCACCACCATCCACGCAACCTCCCACGTCTCCTGCACACCTCTAGCTTAAAACTTATTTAAAATTTCTGACAGCCGGGTAATAAACGTCCTTTCCGTCCTGTTACCTGCGGGAATTAATGGCAGGCTACCTGCGAAGATTGCTTCACCTCCCTGGCGGCTTTTTAATTAAAATTTCTGACAGAGGGAAAATAAACGGCCATGCGAAGATTGCTTCACATCAATGGCGGCTTTTTTATTAAAATTTCTGACAGAGGGAAAATAAACGGCCATGCGAAGATTGCTTCACCTCCCTGGCGGCTTTTTAATTAAAATTTCTGACAGAGGGAAAATAAACGGCCATGCGAAGATTGCTTCACCTCAATGGCGGCATTTTAATTAACATTTTTAACAGGGGGAAAATAAACGGCCATGCGAAGATTGCTTCACCTCAATGGCGGCTTTTAAATTAAAATTTCTAACAGGGGGAAAATAAATGGCCATGCGAAGATTTCTTCACCTCAATGGCGGCTTTTTAATTAAAATTTCTGACAGAGGGAAAATAAACGGCTATGCGAAGATTGCTTCACCTCAATGGCGGCTTTTTAATTAATATTTCTAACAGGGGTAAAAATAAACGGCCATGCGAAAATTTCTTACCTCAATGGCGGCTTTTTAATTAAAATTTCTGACAGAGGGAAAATAAATGGCCATGCGAAGATTGCTTCACCTCAATGGCGGCTTTTTAATTAAAATTTCTGACAGAGGGAAAATAAACGGCCATGCGAAGATTGCTTCACCTCAATGGCGGCCTTTTTAATTAAAATTTCTGACAGAGTGAAAATAAACGGCCATGCTAAGATTGCTTCACCTACCTGGCGGCTTTTTAATTAAAATTTCTGACAGAGGGAAAATAAACGGCCCTGCGAGGATTGCTTCACCTCCCTGGCGGCATTTTAATTAAAATTTCTGACAGAGTGAAAATAAACGGCCATGCGAAGATTACTTCACACCCTGGCGGCATTTCAATTACAATTTCTGACAGAGGGAAAATAAACTGCCAGGCGAAGATTGCTTCACCTCAATGGCTGCCTTTTTAATTAAAATTTCTGACTGAGTGAAAATAAACGGCCATGCGAAGATTGCTTCATCTCCCTGGCGGCTTTTTAATTAAAATTTCTGACAGATGGAAAATAAACGGCCGTGCGGAGATTGCTTCACCTCAATGGCGGCTTTTTAATTAAAATTTCTAACAGGGGAAAAATAAACGGCCATGCGAAGATTGCTTCACCTCAATGGCGGCTTTTTAATTAAAATTCCTGACAGAGGGAAAATAAACGGCCATGCGAAGATTGCTTCACCTCAATGGCGGCTTTTTAATTAAAATTCCTGACAGAGGGAAAATAAACGGCCATGCAAAGATTGCTTCACCTCAATGGCGGCTTTTTAATTAAAATTTCTGCCAGAGGGAAAATAATAGGCCATGCGAAGATTGCTTCACCTCAATGGCGGCTTTTTAATTAAAATTTCTAAAAGGGGGAAAATAAAAGGCCATGCGAAGATTGCTTCACCTCAATGGCGGCTTTTTAATTAAAATTTCTGACAGAGGGAAAATAAACGGCCATGCGAATATTGCTTCACATCCCTGGCTGCCTTTTTAATTAAAATTTCTGACAGAGTGAATATAAACGGCCATGCGAAGATTGCTTCACCTCAATGGCGGCTTTTTAATTAAAATTTCTAACAGGGGAAAAATAAAAGGCCATGCGAAGATTGCTTCACCTCAATGGCGGCTTTTTAATTAAAATTCCTGACAGAGGGAAAATAAATGGCCATGCGAAGATTGCTTCACCTCAATGGCGGCTTTTTAATTAAAATTCTGACAGAGGGAAAATAAAAGGCCTTGCGAAGATTGATTCACCTCCCTGGCAGCTTTTTAATTAAAATTTCTGACAGAGGGAAAATGAACGGCCATGCGAAGATTGCTTCGCCTCAATGGCGGATTTTTAATTAAAATTTCTGACAGAGTAAAAATAAACGGCCATGCGAAGATTGCTTACCTCAATGGCGGCTTTTTAATTAAAATTTCTGACAGAGTGAAAATAAACGGTCATGCTAAGATTGCTTCACCTACCTGGCGGCTTTTTAATTAAAATTTCTGACAGAGGGAAAATAAACGGCCCTGCGAGGATTTCTTCACCTCCTGGGCGGCATTTTAATTAAAAATCCTAACAGAGGGAAAATAAATGACCATGCCAAGATTACTTCACCTCCCTGGCGGCTTTTTATTTAAAATTTCTGACAGAAGGAAAATAAACGGCCATGCCAAGATTGCTTCACCTGCCTGGCGGCTTTTTATTTAAAATTTCTAACAGGGGGAAAATAAACGTCCGTGCCAAGATTGCTTCACCTCCCTGGCTGCCTTTTTAATTAAAATTTCTGACAGAGGGAAAATAAACGGCTCTGCCAAGATTGCTTCAACTACCTGGCGGCTTTTTATTTAAAATTTCTGACAGAGTGAAAATAAATGGTCATGCAAAGATTGCTTCACCTCCCTGGCTGCCTTTTTAATTAAAATTTCTGACACAGTGAAAACAAACGGCCATGCGAAGATTGCTTCTCCTAAATGACGGCTTTTTATTTTAAATTTCTGACAGAGTGAAAATAATCGGCCATGCGAAGATTGCTTCACCTCCCTGGCGGCATTTTTAATTAAAATATCTGACAGAGTAAAAGTAAACGGCCATGCGAATATTGCATCATCTGCCTGACGGGTTTGTAATTAAAATTTCTGACAGAGGGAAAATAAATGGCCATGCCAAGATTACTTCACCTCCCTGGTGGCTTTTTAATTAAAATTTCTGACAGAGGGAAAATAAACGGCCATGTAAGGATTGCTTCACCTCCCTGGCGGCTTTTTAATTAAAATTTCTGACAGAAGGAGAATAAACGGCCATGCCAAGATTGCTTCACCTCCATGGCGGCTTTTTATTTAAAGTTTCTGACAGAGGGAAAATAAGCGGTCATGCCCAGATTGCTTCACCTCCCTGGCGCCTTTTTAATTAAAATTTCTGACAGAAGGAAAATAAACGGCCCTACGAAGATTGCTTCACCTCCCTTGCGGCTTTTTAGTTAAAATTTCTGACAGATTGAAAATTAAGGGCCATGCGAAGATTGCTTCACCTCTCTGTGGCTTTATGATTAAAATTTCTGACAGAGGGAAAATAAACGGCCCTGCCAGGATTGCTTCATGTCCCTGGCGCCATTTTAATTAAAATTTCTGACAGAGTGAAAATGAACGGACATGCCAAGATTGCATCACCTCCCTGGCTGCCTTTTAATTAAAATTTCCGACATAAGTCAAATAAACGGCCCTGCGAAGATCGCTTCACCTCCCTGTCGAATATTTAATTAAAATTTCTGACAGAGTGAAAATAAACGGCCATGCGAAGATTGCTTCACTTCAATGGCGGCTTTTTAATTAAAATTTCTAACAGGGGGAAAATAAACGGCCATACGAAGATTGCTTCACCTCAATGGCGGCTTTTTAATTAAAATTCCTGACAGAGGGAAAATAAACGGCCATGCGAAGAATGCTTCACCTCAATGGCGGCTTTTTAATTAAAATTTCTAACAGGGGAAAAATAAACGGCCATACGAAGATTGCTTCACCTCAATGGCGGCTTTTTAATTAAAATTCCTGACAGAGGGAAAATAAACGGCCATGCGAAGATTGCTTCACCTCAATGGCGGCTTTTTAATTAAAATTTCTGAGAGAGGGAAAATAAAAGGCCATGCGAAGATTGCTTCACATCCCTGGCGGCTTTTTAATTAAAATTTCTGACAGAGGGAAAATAAACGGCCATGCGAAGATTGCTTCATCTCAATGGCGGATTTTTAATTAAAATTTCTGACAGAGTGAAAATAAACGGCCATGCTAAGATTGCTTCACCTCCCTGGCGGCTTTTTAATTAAAATTTCTGACAGAGTGAAAATAAACGGCCATGCGAAGATTGCTTCACCTACCTGGCAGCTTTTTAATTAAAATTTCTTACAGAGGGAAAATAAACGGCCCTGCGAGGATTGCTTCACCTGCTGGGCGGCATTTTAATTAAAATTTCTGACAGGGGGAAAATAAACGGCCATGCGAAGATTGCTTCACCTCAATGGCGGGTTTTTAATTAAAATTTCTGACAGAGTGAAAATAAACGGCCATTCGAAGATTGCTGCACCTCCCTGGCTGCGTTTTTAATTAAAATTTCTGACAGAGGGAAAATAAACGGCCCTGCAAGGATTGCTTCACCTCCTGGGCGGCATTTTAATTAAAAATCCTAACAGAGGGAAAATAAATGACCATGCCATGATTACTTCACCTCCCTGGCGGCATTTTAATTAAAATTTCTGACAGATGGAAAATAAATGGCCATGCGAAAATTGCTTCACCTCCCTGGCGGCTTTTTAATTAAAATTTCTGACAGGGGGAAAATAAACGGCCATGCCAAGATAGCTTCACCTCCCTGGCGCCATTTTAATTAAAATTTCTGACAGGGGGAAAATAAACGGCCATGCCAAGATTGCTTCACCTCCCTGGCGGCATTTTAATTAAAATTTCTAACAGAGGGAAAATAAATGGCCATGCCAAGATTACTTCACCTCCCTGGCGGCTTTTTATTTAAAATTTCTGACAGAAGGAAAATAAACGGCCATGCCAAGATTGCTTCACCTGCCTGGCGGCTTTTTATTTAAAATTTCTAACAGGGGGAAAATAAACGTCCGTGCCAAGATTGCTTCACCTCCCTGGCTGCCTTTTTAATTAAAATTTCTGACAGAGGGAAAATAAACGGCTCTGCCAAGATTGCTTCAACTACCTGGCGGCTTTTTATTTAAAATTTCTGACAGAGTGAAAATAAATGGTCATGCAAAGATTGCTTCACCTCCCTGGCTGCCTTTTTAATTAAAATTTCTGACACAGTGAAAACAAACGGCCATGCGAAGATTGCTTCTCCTAAATGACGGTTTTTATTTTAAATTTCTGACAGAGTGAAAATAATCGGCCATGCGAAGATTGCTTCACCTCCCTGGCGGCATTTTTAATTAAAATATCTGACAGAGTAAAAGTAAACGGCCATGCGAATATTGCATCATCTGCCTGACGGGTTTGTAATTAAAATTTCTGACAGAGGGAAAATAAATGGCCATGCCAAGATTACTTCGCCTCCCTGGTGGCTTTTTAATTAAAATTTCTGACAGAGGGAAAATAAACGGCCATGTAAGGATTGCTTCACCTCCCTGGCGGCTTTTTAATTAAAATTTCTGACAGAAGGAGAATAAACGGCCATGCCAAGATTGCTTCACCTCCATGGCGGCTTTTTATTTAAAGTTTCTGACAGAGGGAAAATAAGCGGTCATGCCCAGATTGCTTCACCTCCCTGGCTGCCTTTTTAATTAAAATTTCTGACAGAAGGAAAATAAACGGCCCTACGAAGATTGCTTCACCTCCCTTGCGGCCTTTTTAGTTAAAATTTCTGACAGATTGAAAATTAAAGGGCCATGCGAAGATTGCTTCACCTCTCTGTGGCTTTATGATTAAAATTTCTGACAGAGGGAAAATAAACGGCCCTGCCAGGATTGCTTCATGTCCCTGGCGCCATTTTAATTAAAATTTCTGACAGAGTGAAAATGAACGGACATGCCAAGATTGCATCACCTCCCTGGCTGCCTTTTTAATTAAAATTTCCGACATAAGTCAAATAAACGGCCCTGCGAAGATCGCTTCACCTCCCTGTCGAATATTTAATTAAAATTTCTGACAGAGTGAAAATAAACGGCCATGCGAAGATTGCTTCACTTCAATGGCGGCTTTTTAATTAAAATTTCTAACAGGGGGAAAATAAACGGCCATACGAAGATTGCTTCACCTCAATGGCGGCTTTTTAATTAAAATTCCTGACAGAGGGAAAATAAACGGCCATGCGAAGAATGCTTCACCTCAATGGCGGCTTTTTAATTAAAATTTCTAACAGGGGAAAAATAAACGGCCATACGAAGATTGCTTCACCTCAATGGCGGCTTTTTAATTAAAATTCCTGACAGAGGGAAAATAAACGGCCATGCGAAGATTGCTTCACCTCAATGGCGGCTTTTTAATTAAAATTTCTGAGAGAGGGAAAATAAAAGGCCATGCGAAGATTGCTTCACCTCCCTGGCGGCTTTTTAATTAAAATTTCTGACAGAGGGAAAATAAACGGCCATGCGAAGATTGCTTCATCTCAATGGCGGATTTTTAATTAAAATTTCTGACAGAGTGAAAATAAACGGCCATGATAAGATTGCTTCACCTCCCTGGCGGCTTTTTAATTAAAATTTCTGACAGAGGGAAAATAAACGGCCCTGCGAGGATTGCTTCACCTGCTGGGCGGCATTTTAATTAAAATTTCTGACAGGGGGAAAAAAACGGCCATGCGAAGATTGCTTCACCTCAATGGCGGGTTTTTAATTAAAATTTCTGACAGAGTGAAAATAAACGGCCATTCGAAGATTGCTGCACCTCCCTGGCTGCGTTTTTAATTAAAATTGCTGACAGAGGGAAAATAAACGGCCCTGCAAGGATTGCTTCACATCCTGGGCGGCATTTTAATTAAAAATCCTAACAGAGGGAAAATAAATGACCATGCCATGATTACTTTACCTCCCTGGCGGCATTTTAATTAAAATTTCTGACATGGAAAATAAATGGCCATGCGAAAATTGCTTCACCTCCCTGGCGGCTTTTTAATTAAAATTTCTGACAGGGGGAAAATAAACGGCCATGCCAAGATTGCTTCACCTCACTGGCGGCATTTTAATTAAAATTTCTGACAGGGGCAAAATAAACGTTCGTGCCAAGATTGCTTCACCTCCCTGGCGGCATTTTAATTAAAATTTCTAACAGAAGGAAAATAAATGGCCATACCAAGATTACTTCACCTCCCTGGCGGCTATTTATTTAAAATTTCTGACAGAAGGAAAATAAACGGCCATGCCAAGGTTGCTTCACCTCCCTGGCGGCTTTTTTATTTAAAATTTCTAACAGGGGGAAAATAAACGTCTTTGCCGAGATTGCCTCACCTCCCTGGCTGCCTTTTTAATTAAAATTTCTGACAGAGGGAAAATAAACGGCTCTGCCAAGATTGTTTCACCTACCTGGCGGCATTTTTATTTAAAATTTCTGACAGAGTGAAAATAAATAGTCATGCAAAGATTGCTTCACCTCCCTGGCTGCATTTTTAATTAAAATTTCTGACAGAGTGAAAACAAACGGCCATGCGAAGATTGCTTCACCTCAATGACGGCTTTTTAATTAAAATATCTGACAGAGTGAAAGTAAACGGCCATGCGAATATTGCATCACCTGCCTGGCGGCTTTTTAATTAAAATTACTGACAGAGGGAAAATAAATGGCCATGCCAAGATTACTTCACCTCGCTGGCGGCTTTTTAATTAAAATTTCTGACAGAGGGAAAATAAACGGCCATGCTAAGATTGCTTCACCTCCCTGGCGGCTTTGTTTAATCAAAATTGCTGACAGAAATTAAAATAAACGGCCATGCAAAGATTACTTCACTTCCCTGGGGGCATTTTAATTAAAATTTCTGATAGAGGGAAAATAAACGGCCATGCCAAGATTGCTTCACCTTCGTGGCGGCCTTTTTTATTAAAATATCTGACAGAGTGAAAATAAACGGCCATGCTAAGTTTGGTTCACCTACCTGGCGGTTTTTTAATTATAATTTCCAACAGAGGGAAAATAAATGGCCATGCCAGGGTTA
>CM061921.1:385389023-385434652 GCA_031002005.1 Vandiemenella viatica
TTCTGACAGAGTCAAAAGAAACGGCTATGCGAAGAGTGCTTCACCTCTTTGGCTGCCTTTTTAATTAAAATTTCTGACACAGTGAAAATAAACGGCCATGCGAAGATTGCCTCACCTCCCTGGCGGCTTTTTAATTAAAATTTCTGACAGAGTGAAAATAAACGGCCATGCCAAGATTGCTTCACCTCCTTGGCTGCCTTTTTAATTAAAATTTCTGACAGAGGGAAAATAAACGGCCCTGCGAAGATAGCCCCACCTCCCTGGCGGCTTTTTAATTAAAATTTCTGACAGTGTGAAAATAAACGGCCATGCTGAGATTGCTTCACCACCCTGGCTGCCTTTTTAATTAAAATTTTTGACACAGTGAAAATAAACGGCCATGCGAAGATTGCCTCACCTCCCTGCCTGCCTTTTTGATTAAAATTTTTGACAGAGTGAAAATAAACGGCAATGAGAAGATTGCTTCACCTCCTTGGCTGCCTTTTTAATTAAAATTTCTGACAGAGGGAAAATAAACGGCTCTGCTAAGATTGCCTCACCGTCCTTGCGGCTTTTTAATTAAAATTTCTGACAGAGTGAAAATAAATGGCCATGCAAAGATTGCTTCACCTCCCTGGCTGCCTTTTTATTAAAATTTCTGACAGAGTTAAAATAAACGGCCATGCGAAGATTGCCTCACCTCCCTGCCTGCCTTTTTGATTAAAATTTTTGACAGAGTGAGAATAAACGGCCATGCGAATATTGCTTCAGCTCCCTGGCTGCCTTTTTAATTAAAATTTCTGACAGAGGGAAAATAAACGGCCCTGCGAAGATTACTTCACCTCCCTGCCGGCTTTTTAATTAAAATTTCTGACAGAGTGAAAATAAACGGCCCTGCGATGATTGCTTCACCTCCCTGGCGGCTTTTTGATTAAAATTTCGGATAGAGTGAAAATAAACGGCCATGCGAAGATTGCTTCACCTCCCTGGCTGCCTTATTAATTAAAATTTCTGACAGAGGGAAAATAAACGGACCTGCGATGATTTCTTCACCTCCCTGGCGGCCATTCTAATTAAAATTTCTGACAGGGAGAAAATAAACGGCCATGCCAAGATTGCTTCACCTCCCTGGTGGCATTTTAATTAATATTTCTGACAGAGTGAAAATAAACGGCCATGCGAAGATTACTTCACCTCCCTGATGGCATTTTAATTAAAATTTCTGACAGAGGGAAAATAAACGGCCATGCCAAGATTGCTTCACCTCCCTGGTTGCCTTTTTAATTAAAATTTCTGACAGAGGGAAAATAAACGGCCATGCTAAGATTGTTTCACCTCCCTGGCTACTTTTTAATCAAAATTTCTGACAGAATGAAAATAAACGGCCATGCAACAATTACTTCACTTCCCTGGGGGCATTTTAATTAAAATTTCTGACAGAGGGAAAATAAACTGCCATGCCAAGATTGCTTCACCCCCTTGGCGGCTTTATATTTATAATTTCTGACAGAGTGAAAATAAACGGCCATGCGAAGGTTGCTTCACCTCCCTGGCGGCCTTTTTTAATTAAAATATCTGACAGAGTGAATATTAACGGCCATGCTAAGATTGCTTCACCTACCTGGCGGCTTTTTAATTAAAATTTGTGACAGAGGGTAAATAAACGGCCCTGCGAGGATTGCTTCACCTCCTGGCCGGAATTTTAATTTAATTTTCTAACAGAGGGAAAATAAATGGCCATGCCAAGATTACTTCACCTCCCTGGCAGCTTTTTATTTAAAATTTCTGATAGAAGGAAAATAAATGGCCATGCGAAGATTGCTTCACCTCCCTGGCGGATTTTTAATTAAAATTTCTGACAGGGGGAAAATAAACGGCGGTGCCGAGATTGCTTCACCTCCCTGGCGGCATTTTAATTAAAATTTCTGACAGGGGGAAAATAAACGGCCGTTCCAAGATTGCTTCACCTACCTGGCGGCATTTTAATTAAAATTTCTAACAGAGGGAAAATAAACGGCCTTGCCAAGATTGCTTCATCTCCCTGGCTGCCTTTTTAATTAAAATTTCTGACAGAGGGAAAATAAACGGCCCTGCCAAGATTGCTTTACCTACCTGGCGGCTGTTTATTTAAAATTTCTAACAGGGGTTAAATAAACGGCCTTGCCAAGATTGCTTCATCTCCCTGGCTGCCTTTTTAATTAAAATTTCTGACAGAGGGAAAATAAACGGCCCTGCCAAGATTGCTTTACCTACCTGGCGGCTGTTTACTTAAAATTTCTGACAGAGTGAAAATAAATGGTCATGCAAAGATTGCTTAACCTCCCTGGCTGCCTTTTTAATTAAAATTTCTGACAGAGTGAAAACAAACGGCCATGCGAAGATTGATTCACCTCAATGGCGGGTTTTTATTTAAAATTTCTGACAGAGTGATGATAAACGGCCATGCGAAGATTGCTTCACCTCCCTGGTGGCCTTTTCAATTAAAATATCTGACAGAGTGAAAGTAAACGGCCATGCGAATATTGCATCACCTGCCTGGCGGCTTTTTAATTAAAATTTCTGACAGAGGGAAAATAAATTGCCATGCCAAGATTATTTCACCTCCCTGGGGTCTTTTTATTTAAAATTTCTGACAGAGGGAAAATAGAGGGCCATGCGAAGATTGCTTCACCTCCCTGGCGGCTTTATGATTATAATTTCTGACAGAGGGAAAATAAACGGCCCTGCGAGGATTGCTTCATGTCCCTGGCGCCATTTCAATTAAAATTTCTGACAGAGTGAAAATAAACGGATATTCCAACATTGCATCACCTCCCGGGCTGCCTTTTTAATTAAAATTTCTGACAGAAGGAACATAAACGGCCCTGCGAAGATTGCTTCACCTCCCTGTAGGATTTTTAATTAAAATTTCTGACAGATTGAAAATAAACGTTCCTGTGAAGATTGCTTCATCTCCCTGGCGGCCTTTATAATTAAAATTTCTGACAGAGTGAAAATAAACGGCCCTGCGAAGATTACTTTACCGCCCTGGCGGCCTTGTTTATTAAAATTTCTGACACAGGGAAAATAAACGGCCCTGCGAAGATTGCTTCACCTCCCTGGCTGCCTTATTAATTAAAATTTCTGACAGTAGTCAAAGAAACGGCTATGCGAAGAGTGCTTCACCTCTTTGGCTGCCTTTTTAATTAAAATTTCTGACACAGTGAAAATAAACGGCCATGCGAAGATTTCCTCACCTCCCTGGCGGCTTTTTAATTAAAATTTCTGACAGAGTGAAAATAAACGGCCATGCCAAGATTGCTTCACCTACTTGGCTGCCTTTTTAATTAAAATTTCTGACAGAGGGAAAATAAACGGCCCTGCGAAGATAGCCCCACCTCCCTGGCGGCTTTTTAATTAAAATTTCTGACAGTGTGAAAATAAACGGCCATGCTGAGATTGCTTCACCACCCTGGCTGCCTTTTTAATTAAAATTTTTGACACAGTGAAAATAAACGGCCATGCGAAGATTGCCTCACCTCCCTGCCTGCCTTTTTGATTAAAATTTTTGACAGAGTGAAAATAAACGGCATGAGAAGATTGCTTCACCTCCTTGGCTGCCTTTTTATTAAAATTTCTCACAGAGTTAAAATAAACGGCCATGCGAAGATTGCCTCACCTCCCTGCCTGCCTTTTTGATTAAAATTTTTGACAGAGTGAGAATAAACGGCCATGCGAATATTGCTTCAGCTCCCTGGCTGCCTTTTTAATTAAAATTTCTGACAGAGGGAAAATAAACGGCCCTGCGAAGATTACTTCACCTCCCTGCCGGCTTTTTAATTAAAATTTCTGACAGAGTGAAAATAAACGGCCATGCGAAGATTGCCTCACCTCCCTGCCTGCCTTTTTGATTAAAATTTTTGACAGAGTGAAAATAAACGGCATGAGAAGATTGCTTCACCTCCTTGGCTGCCTTTTTAATTAAAATTTCTGACAGAGGGAAAATAAACGGCTCTGCTAAGATTTCCTCACCGTCCTTGCGGCTTTTTAATTAAAATTTCTGACAGAGTGAAAATAAACGGCCATGCGAAGATTGCTTCACCTCCCTGGCTGCCTTTTTAATTAAAATTTCTCACAGAGTTAAAATAAACGGCCATGCGAAGATTGCCTCACCTCCCTGCCTGCCTTTTTGATTAAAATTTTTGACAGAGTGAGAATAAACGGCCATGCGAATATTGCTTCAGCTCCCTGGCTGCCTTTTTAATTAAAATTTCTGACAGAGGGAAAATAAACGGCCCTGCGAAGATTACTTCACCTCCCTGCCGGCTTTTTAATTAAAATTTCTGACAGAGTGAAAATAAACGGCCCTGCGATGATTGCTTCACCTCCCTGGCGGCTTTTTGATTAAAATTTCGGATAGAGTGAAAATAAACGGCCATGCGAAGATTGCTTCACCTCCCTGGCTGCCTTATTAATTAAAATTTCTGACAGAGGGAGAATAAACGGCCCTGGTAAGATTGCTTCACCTCCCTGGCGGCTTTTTTAATTAATATTTCTGACAGAGTGAAAATAAACGGCCCTGCGATGATTGCTTCACCTCCTGCCTGCCTTTTTGATTAAAATTTTTGACAGAGTGAGAATAAACGGCCATGCGAAGATTGCTTCACCTCCCTGGCTGCCTTTTTAATTAAAATTTCTGACAGAGGGAAAATAGCCGGCCCTGCGAAGATTACTTCACCTCCCTGCCGGCTTTTTAATTAAAATTTCTGACAGAGTGAAAATAAACGTCCCTGCGAAGATTGTTTCACCTCCCTGGCGGCCTTTTTAATTAAAATTTCTGACAGAGTGGAAATAAACGGCCATGCGAAGATTGCTTCACCTCCCTGTCTGCCTTTTTATTTAAAATTTCTGACAGAGGGAACATAAATTTCCTTCGAAGATTGCTTCACCTCCCTTGCGGTCTTTTTAATTAAAATTTCTGACAGATTGAAAATAAACGGCCATGCGTAGATTGCTTCACCTCCCTGGCGGCTTTTTAATTAAAATTTCTGACAGAGGGAAAATAAACTGCCATGCCAAGATTGCTTTACCTCCCTGGCAGCCTTTTAAATTAAAATTTGTGACAGAGGGAAAATAAACGGCCCTGCGAAGATTGCTTCACCTCCCTGGCTGCCTTTTTAATTAAAATTTCTGATAGAGTGAAAATAAACGGCCATGCGAAGATTGCTTCACCTCCCTGGCGGCTTTTTTATTAAAATTTCTGACACAGGGAAAATAAACGGCCATGTGAAGATTGCTTCACCTTCCTGGCATCTTCTGACAGAGGGAAAAATTGTAGATACCTACCCCAGGATGATGTAGTAAATCCGTGGTGGGGGGATGGTCCTCACGCAATAAAAGCAACATCGTGAATCCTACAATCTTTAAGTTTCACCTATAATATGGACGCAGTACAAGTTCTAGATGAAATTTATAATCTTCTTAATGTAGGTAGGAAGCACATCAAATGTATTTTACTAGTAGAGTTCAGCATATGAATTAGAATATTTATCTTGTTCTTTTTATTTGTTTTACTTTACAATCACTCGTTGGATTTTTTTTAACTGCTTAACGTCTCTTAACAGCGATGTCTTTAGCGAGGGGAAAGGATGGGGGACAAGTAATGAGAAGGAATTCTGCCATGACCTTTTGAAGGAAGCATTCCGGCATTCACTTTGAGTCATTTGGGGAAACCATGGAAACCCAAATCTGGATGCCCGGACGGGGATTCAAACCGCCGTCCTCCCGAATGCGGGGCCAGAACGCTAACCGTTACACCACCAAGCTCGGTCACTCGTTGGATCTGCTCAGAATATTTTATGTACATATTATTACAAAAACCTAAGCCGTGTGAAACATTTGAAATAATTCTTTTTCAAAGTGATGTTGAATTACAATTCATATCGTTCTCTGTTTTATCTCAATTTCAATTATCAATACAGTTATTAGCATGTCATAGAGCATCCCCATTAAATGACGATATAGGGAAATAAGTTTTCATGTGTTTCTGTACTGTATTTGGGAAGGCTAGATTCAGCCGTTAGCCGGACGACATGAGCTTGTGCATATTCAGCCTCAGATCGTTATCGTTGAAATTGGACCTAATGATGAAGAAGTTGCCGACGAAGTGGAGCATAACGTTGAAGAAGAAGAAGAATTTAATATCGCCACCGTACAGGTGGCGCAGGATAGTGATAGCTCTGAAAAAATTTACCGGGATGATAACAGCGTAGAATTGATCCCAACGAGTGATTGTAAAGTAAAACAAATAAAAAGAACAAAATAAATATTCTAATTCATACGCTGAACTCTACTAGTAAAATACATTTGATGCTTCCTACCTGCATTAAGGAGATTATAAATTTCATCTAGTACTTGTACTGCGTCCATATTATAGGTGAAACTTAAAGATTGTAGGATTCAAGATGTTGCTTTTATTGCGCGAGGACCATCCCCCCACCACGGATTCACTACATCATCCTGGGATAGGTATCTACGATTTTTCCCTCTGTCAGAAGCCGCCAGGGAGGTGAAGCAATCTTCGCAGGTAGCCTGCCATTAATTCCAGCAGGTAATAGGACGGAAAGGCCGTTTATTACCCGGCTGTCAGAAATGTAAAATAAGTTGTAAGGTAGAGGGCTGCAGAAGGCGGGGGAGGGGGCGGGGATGATGGCAGCGTCACCCTTTGATTGGAACCATTCATTCCAAACAATACCACTATAATTGCATCGCTAATGTTCATGCAAATTTCAGCTTGTTGGGAATCTACACAAGGGTAACCCTATTTTTCAGGCTAAATTGACCTGACTAAAGGTACTAGCTATGGGTTGTTAAGATAGCCATGATATAACAAGTAAATATCCTGTAATTAACCCTAAATTAATCAGGAAAATAATTTATTTATAAACGTTTCTCGGGAAACAAACCGAGTGATGTTATTATTAATGCACAATATTTCGGCGACTTTATCCTCCGTCGCCATCTTCAGGTGCAGTTGCAAGTCTTGAAGTCTGCCTTGAAGTCAGCCTTGAGCGTGTTGTTTGTAAACTGGCATGGCAACGACAGATGTTGTTATGTTGCCTAGCAGCATCTCAGATGTCATTAGACACCCGCGGCACACAAAAAGCAGAGCGTTGGTGATGAGCAGCCTCAATTACAGGAATCCATGCATCACTTATCTGGAATCCACAATCCCTGTTTACCAAATCAGACGCGAGGCGAATTTCAAATGCTTCTTTAATGACGCTGTCCCAGAAGCCTCTCGCATGTGTCAACACCTTAGTCGCTTCGAAATCGAAACCATGTCCTTCTGTCAAACTATGTTCCGCCACTGCTGATTTATCTTTTTGCTCCAGGCGAACATATCGGGCGTGTTCCAAACAACGTTGTTGTACGCACGGTATGGTCTGACCGATGTATTTCTTTCCACATTCACACGGGATGCAGTAAACTCCGGATGTACGCAGGGCAAGGTCATCTTTTGGAGAGCGAAAAATGTTTCTCAATTTTGGTGGTGGCAGAAAAATTGTCTTATTGCCATTTCTTTCCAGGACTCTTCCGACCCTAGATGTTGTGGCGCCAGAGTACGGCAAGAAGGCTAATTTATCGTGTGGACCATTATTGTGTTTATTAGGCCTATGATTAATTTCCCGGAATGCCGCTTGCCCTTTTTGGATATTCTGATTATAAAGAAATCTGATGGAACTTTGGGACACACGGTGTATAGGAAGCCAACGCATACAGACCTTTACCTAAACGCGCACAGTTATCATCACCCTGCACAGCGCAATACAGTACTCACTACTCTTGTCCACAGAGCGCGGGCAATATGTGATAAAGACAGCCTTCCTAGTGAGTTAAAACATCTCCGTGATACCTTCAGAAAGAATGGATATAAAGAACATCAGATACAGTTGGCATTCCGGGAAATTAATCGTAGGCCTAATAAACACGATAATGGTCCACACGATAAATTAGCCTTGTTGCCGTACTCTGGCGCCACAACATCTAGGGTCGGAAGAGTCCTGGCAAGAAATGGCATTAAGACCATTTTTCTGCCACCACCAAAATTGAGAAACATTTTGCGCTCTCCAAAAGATGACCTTGCCCTGCGTACATCCGGAGTTTACTGCATCCCGTGTGAATGTGGAAAGAAATACATCGGTCAGACCATACGGTGCGTACAACAACGTTGTTTGGAACACGCCCGATATGTTCGCCTGGGGCAAAAAGATAAATCAGCAGTGGCGGAACATAGTTTGACAGAAGGACATGGTTTCGATTTCGAAGCGACTAAGGTGTTGACACATGCGAGAGGCTTCTGGGACAGCGTCATTAAAGAAGCATTTGAAATTCGCCTCGCGTCTGATTTGGTAAACAGGGATTGTGGATTCCAGATAAGTGATGCATGGATTCCTGTAATTGAGGCTGCTCATCACCGACGCTCTGCTTTTTGTTTTCCGCGGGCGTCTAATGACATCTGAGATGCTGCTAGGCAACATAAAAACATCTGTCGTTGCCATGCCAGTTTACAAACAACACGCTCAAGGCTGACTTCAAGGCAGACTTCAAGACTTGCATCTGCACCTGAAGATGGCGACGGAGCAAAAGTCGCCGAAATATTGTGCATTAATAACAACATCACTCGGTTTGTTTCCCGAGAAACGTTTATAAATAAACAACGCCGAGAAAGATTACATTCATTTATAGGAAAATAATTGTTAGCACAATCTAAGTAACTTATACAGGGCTGAAACTCGATTTCTTCCAAATGTTATTTCACCTCCTTAATAGTTGCAGCACATTAATGCACCGTATTTCACAACTATAAATTTGAATGATTTCCGGTGTTGGTGAAAATTAGCTTCTGTTTTATGGTCTTACCGTTCGTCTAAAATTCTGTCATTAGCGTTCAGGCTATCTGAACCCTCAAATATATAATATATTAATTCAGCTTCTTTAGTCACTTCCATTTATTTGTCATGAAGATGATTTCACCCTGCTGAAAATATTTAGATAATGTTTTATCCGTTGGAATCCTCAATTTCTTATATCTGGAAGCTATACTCATGAAAAACTCAAACTTAAATCAATAAAAAAACTCAATATCAGAAAATTTTGAAGAAATTGAGTTCTATACGTTCATAAGTTGTTTAGATTTTGCTTCACGATTACTTTCAGAAATAATTTAGCCTAAATTACGGGATTTATATCCTTTCTGTCTTAACAACACATTCCCTATAGCCAGCATCTCAAAATAAAGTAGAGATTTATCCTCCAATATTCGATAATTACTCTCATTTTCTTGATTGAAAATCCCGTTAATCTAGTCTCATTTGAGGTAGCTGTCACCTTTGTGTTCCTATATTGGTACCTTTTTTTGTGTTCAGTTCATTTATTTATTCGCTTCTTTAAGTCAACATCGTAGGGACTTAATAACAATTCATGGATGAAAATAGAAGCTGTTCTCGTAACATCAACGTGACGACCGTTGAAAACAAATTCTAGGCACTAAAAACTGTTGGGGGGCGATGTGGACCGATATTAAAACGAACTTCCACTATTGCTTGGGTATTGCTGAAAATCCATGTAGTAGATTTTATCTAAACTTCTATACTGAAGTGCCAAGAAACTGGTATAGGCATGCGTATGCAAACACAGAGATATGTAAAAACACAGAGTACGGTGCTGCGATCGGCAACGCCTGTATAAGACAACAGGTGATTGGCGCAGGCGTTAGATCGGTTACTGCTGCTACAATGGCAGGTTATCACGACTTAAGCGAGTTTGAACCTTGTGTTGTAGTCGGCGCACGAGAGATAGGACACAGCATCTTCGAGGTACCGATGAGATGGGGATTTTCCCGTTCAACCATTTCACGAGTGCAGCATGAATATATCAAATCTCCGACATCGCTGCGGCCGGAAAAGATCCTGCAAGAATGGGACCAACGACGAGTGAAGAGAATCGTTCAACGTCACAGAAGTTCAACCCTTCCGCAAATTGCTGCGGATTTAAATGCTGGGCCATCAACAAGTGTCAGCGTGCGACCCATTCAACGAAACATCATTGATATGGGCTTTCGGAGCCGAAGGCCCACTCGTGTACTCTTGTTGAGAGCACGACAGAAAGCTTTACACCTCGCCTGGGCCTGTCAACACCGATATCGGACTATTGATGATTGGAAACATGCTGCCTGGTCTGACGAGTCTCGTTTCCAATTGTATTGAGCGGATGGATGTGTACAGGTATGGAGACAACCTCATGATTTCATAGACCCTGCATGTTAGCAGGGGACTGTTCAAGATGGTGGCGGCTCTGTAATGGTGTGGGGCGTGTGCAGTTTGGAGTGACATATGGCCCCTGATACGTCTAGATTGGACTCTGACAAGTGACACGTATGTAAGCATGTGGCTGATCGCCTGCATCCATTTATGTCTATTGTGTATTCCAACGGACTTGGGCAATTCTAGCAGGATAATGCAACACCCCACGTCCAGAATTGCTACAGAGTGGCTCCAGGAACACTCTTCCAAGTTTAAACACCTCCGCTGACCACCAAACTCCCCAGACATGAACATTATTGCCTTGCAACGTACCATTCAGAAGAAATTTCCACCCCCTCGTACTCTTACGGATTTATGGACAACCCTGCAGGATGCATGATGACAGTTCCCCCCAGAACTACTTCAGACATTAGTTGAGTCCATGTCAAGTAGTGTTGCAGCACATCTGCGTGCTCGCGGGGGCCCTACATGATATTAGACAGGTGTACCAGTTTCTTTGGCTCTTCAGTGTAAATTGTACCAATTAAACTGACCGTAGCAGAAAATGTTGATATTCAGTAAAAACATTATTTGAGTTATTATTACTGGCCTGGCTGTGTTGTAGAACAGATTCCTTCCCGTTGCTTGCTCCTCATCCTCCTACGGTTCTAATGACCGTGAAGCAAAAAATAAAAGAAGTAAATTCGTGTGTGCATAAGACAAGGTTCTTCTGAAAGCAATGCCAAGAAATCTTGTTTGGAATTCTCCATCAGTTTGTGGGGCTAATGTTTCGTAGGTTGGAACAGATGTATTAAGAAGGTGCAATAATAAACGCTCGAAAAAACTGGTAGTAGTTCTCACTAGATGCCTACTATCCAAGTCATTTAACACCTCGTTTTAACCACAGTGGCTCTATTTTTTTGCCGCTTGGCTAAGTAAAACGTAGTCACTATAAGTGATTAGTTAACTTAGTTTAATTGTCCTATGCTTAGCCAGTAATTAGTTTGGCTGTTCATATAAATGCAAAACCTCAGTCATTATAGAAATGTCTATGAACTGTCCCGCATATTGAAAAAACAGTTAGCTAATATCCACATTCCGAGATTGTGATGAATAATGTCTCAGATAGTTTCGTGTCCGCTTGTAGGGCTGTCTTGAAAGATATAATAGTAAAACTAATTAGTGTCTCATTAATTGCGTTAATATGTACGTTGCAAGAGGTATGCAGAATCTGACCAGATTCCTATAAACTAATACTTCGATTTCAGTGTTCGCAGAAAGTTAAAAGTAAGTGGAGTTAATTTACAATAAGAATCCGTAGCATCCTCTACTCTAGTTGTGAAACATTCCTCTGTTATTCACGTTTGTTATGCATACTTTATTGCTTTATATTTTTCGATTTTAAAAATCTTACCTCGTTAGTAAAAATAAATCTTTGGAAAGAAGAGTGCCTCAATAAGGCATATTAAACTTGAAGCATGAAAATTAAAATCTAATCTGCCTGAGAAATCTGGTTTAGAATTTTGTGTGAATCATTTCATTGCTACTGGATTTATTTTGTCCACACAAAACTGTATCAGAACACATTTTTACTCCCGGAAATAACTAAAGAGCCTTGGAACCTAAAACCTGTAACTATCTCGCATTATTAGAACCCATATTATCTGCTCTGCTAACCTAAGTGCACTACTGAGTTTGGTATGGCAGAACATTAATGTAATTATGTAGTTGGGATCATTTATCCTATGTGTTAAAACTGTAGAAACGGGGAACCAGTCGAGGATTTACTAGGGCTGAACAAACTCACGTCCAGAGTCTCCAGTTGTGCAGTTTAATATGGCAGTAATTAATGTCTCGTCATTCGTGTTTGCAGCTTATCATCCGGTGAAGAACGTTGCGCTCGAGGGGATGGACTAGGACTTAATTGCGTCACTGGCCGAACGGCTCTGAATAGGAAGACAAACTTCCAGGAATAGCGCTCGGCGGATATTGGCAAACGTACCCAAGTGACGTATTCATGGGCTGCCTGCATTACCAGGACACAGGAACAATTGGAACATTCGACCAATGCCTGGGGCATATATCTATACTAATACAGGGTGAGTCAAAAATATTGGAATGATATAGAAATTTATTGAGATAACTTACAGAATCGGCACTTGTGCCATTTTATAGCAAACAACCTCAAGTTACACATAAAAAAGTGTCATTTTGGTTCAATGTGATTACCATTTGTCATGCGGCAAACATCCCACCGGTAATCAATTTCTTCCCACACTCGTTACAGCACTTGTGCAAGGCAGCGTTGATTTGATTTATCAGGTCGGCCAAATTGTTTGGTAGGGGACGAACATACACACGATCTTCAATGAAGCCGCAGAGAATGAAATAAAGTGGTTTAAAGTCTGTGGAGCGAGGTGGTCTCTGCACCAGTGAAAGCAGCCATTTTAACTGTGCACTACGCTGGTGCTCCTGGTGGCGGAATGGTGTACTAATGCACTACGTGTATTAAACTTGAGGTTGTTTGCTACAAAATGACATATCTACCGATTATGTATATCAATCAGTTTCTATATCATTCCTTTTTGACTCACTCTGTATTATAAATGCGAAAGTAACTCTGTCTGTTTGTTACGTTTTCAGCGCTGAACGGCTAATCCGATTTTGATAAAATTTGACAAGAAGATACTATCTGATATTAGGAAGTACATAGGATAGTTATTCTGTAAAAATATTGTATTTTGTAATGGAATTTTGAAAACTAGCTTGACCGTGATAGGCAGACACATTGGATGTGTAGGTCTCTGTAATAGTCTACGCGACAGCGGGAGTTGGCTCGATTGTTAAGGAGGAAAAAAAAGTTCTGGGTCGCGCCCCCGGTTCAAATCCCTTTCTGAGCTGGAATTTTGAAGAGTTATTTTTGATTATATGAGCCACTCCTGGACGTTCCGTTGTACGGATTCCACGGCAAACTATAGGTGCGGGATGTGTGACAAATAGAAATAATATTATAAATACGAAAATAACCTTGTCTCCCCGTCTGTGTTGTACGTTTTAACAACTAAACGGCTTTACCAATACTGATGGAATTTGACAAGGAAATACTTTGTTTCGTTGGGAAGGGCATAGGATATTTTCTTGTGATAAATATTATCTTGTATAGATGTTGATTTTCGCTACATCAACCTACTATTTTGTGTCTACCTGAAAGTTTCTGGCATCGGTATATTTTGTCTTCTTTTTTACATGCTTCGCAGAGCAAGAGCAGCTAATGTTATTAGAAACTAAGAACCTGATGTTCATGCTGAAGGATAAGATGCCCTCAGTTAAGCCCCCCTTAGTGTTTTACTATTTTTTAAACATGTTGCAAATTGATTCTCTTCACGAGACACGGTCGACGGTAGAATGGTATAGTGATGGTTTCTCCGCCATATTACCCCGACTCAATGTAAATCGCGAGTAACAGCTAATGCTGTTAAATAAGTGTTGTGTTCACCTTGTGTTGCCATACTACAAATATACAATTACAGGGCAGAGATTTAATTAGAGATGGATGAGTTGTACTAGCTGACAAGGAATATATATTCACCGAGCGTGGTAGGTGAACGGTATCGCTCTGGCCTCGCATTCGGGAGGACGTGAGTTCGTATCTCCGTCTGGCTATCCAGATTTTGTTTTTTCATTGTTTCCCATACTAAATGCCTTGATTGTTCTTTCAAAAAGCGATGGTCGAATTCCTTCCTGTTCCTTGCCACCGCTAATGACCTTGACGTCGACAAGGCGTAAAGTCACAAGCAAAATAAAAAATTTAAAAAATGCAGGAGGCGCAGTTAAACTCGTTATTTCATAACTGTCTCATACAAATCTTCCTCTAGTAAAGATATTAACGGATCGTATCATAAATAATATGTCGAGAATCAATAGAGAAGGCCGTATGAAGTTGATTGTTTGAGAATCCCGCGTTTTGTCGAATGTTAGCGTCGGCGGCATATTTCCGTTATTTGGTAGCAGTAGATAGACTTTTCTTTGTAATTCAGGATTATTTTCTGTTATATCAGAAACTAATAACATTTGATCGTCGACCACACTTTCTCCAAACATTTGATTCAGATGAATTTCAGCCTAAAAATGTTGGCTGCTATGAAATAAAGGTTACCATCGAGCCTCGTCATTTGTAAATTTACAATCCACAACTCTAAGAAATGCCACCGAAAAACCAGTGGCTCAGCAGCTCAAAGGAATTTTAACTAATTTCAAATGAGATGGTGCCCGGTATGAATTCTTACAGGTTTCTTTCCTGACTTTTGCCTCTGAAAGGAACAGTTTTGTGCATATGAAGTATTTTCCCCGGATCGGATTTCAGGTTAAACAGTAGGACTCCGAGGAAAGGAACTGGCGATTCAACCTTTGACACTGAGTTAGTATGCCTTCTCCAGGTGGATCGAACCAACCTTTGGGCCTTGGTCAAAGTTAAATTTTTTTTCCAAATAATTTCGTCTGACGTAATGAAGTTGAGTTGTGCAAATAATCTACCTGTGTTTGGTACTATAAAAATTACTCTCGTGTCTCAGAAACAGGAAATAATGATGCAGAAGCAGCGTTGAGAGAATATTGTAACCTGTTAGCAGTAACTGACTGAATGAACAGGCAAACAAAATCAGGTATATGTTTAAAATCGAGGTATCATTCATCAAAAAATTATTATAGCAATAGTAACATATTAAATATATCGAAAGGTCTGATTCATGGTGAAATATCTTAGCTTCCCCGTTACTCACCCATACGTACCGTCATGTAAGATTTGTAATAAATATACGAGAGTTGGTGTTATAATGATACTAAACCAATAAGCAAAACAGAGAGGAATTAAGATCTATACGAGGAAAAAGAAATTGAACGGATGTTAGACACGATCAGAAAGAGGGGAATCAGTTTTGGTTACACGATGAGCATGGTTAACAGCAGAGGTACGAAAATAATTTTCAACCACTTTTATAAGTGTAAAATGGCAACCAGTGAATCCAAAGAGTAAATAAAGATGTGAAAGAGATCGGAATAATAACAGAAGTTATCCCGTCCGAGCATCCAGATTTGGGTTTTCGATGGATTCCTCAAATCACTCCAGGCGAATGCAGGGATGCTTCCGTTAAATGGCCATGGCCGAATTCCTTCCCTTCCTTGTCCAGGTACACGATTGACAAATTTCCCTATCGCATGTACAGGTACGTACAACATGACCACCGACATGTGGTATACTCAACTTTCTGTTGCATCGTAGCACTGCGTATGCATGAATTACGCCGGTTAATCGTTGCATCTACGGATGTTTGGCGATTCCGGTGAAAAATAAGGGTCTCAGTTATCATGATTTTTCCAAAGATAAAGACCAGTGAAAGCGGTGGATTATACAACTGCGGCAAAGAAGTGTACCCGAGTGCGTAGTTGTTATTTTGCTAAATCGGATTTTAATTCACCGTTTGACAGCTTTGGTAAGCGGTTGCTTGAATTAAGAGTATGCGCCTCTGCTGGAAATCAGTTATTTACGTTATAGTTGTGCTTAGATTATGGCAACGTAACCTTGATTTGTTGTGGATTGTTTACCATTTTCTGCAACGTTCTATGAGAAAATTAATTAGCTTTAAAAATATTTTAGATCGACTGAAAATCTATTTAACTGAAAAAAAGTATTAAATAGTTTGGTCGAGGTAATCTTTTTCGAGCGATTAAAAAAAAAATATATGTAGATGACAAAAATATGTTGCAGTTAGTAATTTTTCTCGAAAGTTGAACAATCGATAATGTGAACAGCATTTTACAGAAAGGTTTTTTTTTTAAAAAAAACTTTAGTTAAAACCTCAAACGATTCCAAGACAAAATTTGCCGTCCATGTTGCGGACGACCAGTAATATGGACCGAACTTTTAAACTCAACAAAAGGAATAAAAAAATCTAATGGCTAAGTTACTTATCTTCGTGAGAGATCAAATATTTATTTTCAGGGTCAGCACAAAACTCGTTAAACCAATCTTTGGGAAATTAGCATAGATAAGAAGAAGTTCAACTTCTAACAATGTTTGACTGATGTTCATGAGTTTTTTTTCTCCTATATTACTTGTAAATACAACGCAAAAACTACTCTAAAAACTGTGATAAAAACACTTTGGCCTAAAACCAGACATTTATAATTTTAAAATGATTTAAAGCGAGGAGTGAAACGCCGGCAAGAGGCCCAAATTAAACGGTAAATTCAAGGCTTAATTGGCTTTGACGGTTGGAATTCTTACCTGTTAATGAATTCATGCTTAGCGTACTTCTACAGATTACGTGCTCCAGCTTTAAAAAGTAGTTACTTCAGCTTTTTAACTGTTAATTTCTTGTACAAAGACTGCATCGCAAACGAAAACAAAGGCACACTCTGAGCAGCCTGTGTTTGTGTGTTGTAGGCCCAGCATGAGGAAGGACGCATCAGCTCGCTGGCCAGTGGCGCTACTCCTCGCCGCTCTGTTCACAGGTATCTCAACCACACAATAGAAACTTCGAATAATAAAACATTCCGTGTGGCTCAACCTCACTCCCGCTACAGCAAAATTAGATTTCTCAATTAATTTCTTACTACCTCCTTACCTCTTAATCGCACAGTTAATTACTCGCACTTTTTTATGTTTATTTATTTCGTCGCACCATAGTTAGAACTTTAATAGTGGCGACAGTACAGTACAGACGCCATGAAATGGAACCAAATAGTGTCGCTAATACAAGACGTTAGTTACAAACCTACCTTACCTCAAAGCAAATTGAATCTCCCTTCCCGTATCACCTGCATGAACAGTTACGAGAAGAACAGAGCTTAATGCAAACTGACGGTCTAATATAATGTTGTCAAGATATTTGTGAAATAAGACACGACTGTGTCCTCAAGGCCTTCGAGAAGCGTGGTAACGCTCTGGCCATCCAGATCACTACATGCTAATGCTTGTATTGTTCCCTCCTAAGGTAATGGCCGAATTCCTTCCCGTTCCTTGCTCCAGTCCCGTCTCTAATGACCTCGGCGTCGATGAGGCGTAAAGCCAAGAAACCCCAAACGAACAGCAGAAACGTAAGTAGAAATATTCCTTTTTGTAGAGAAAATGATAAGGAGGAGGGTATCATTTGAGGAAATACGTTATGAAAGGCTATTGAAAGATCTTTACGAGTTTCGAGACGAATTTACGAGGAGATCCGTGAAAGTAGTTAAAGGCAGCCAAAGTTTCACTTTACGGCATAGGCGCAGCTGATAAGAAACTCTGTTCCTAGCACGTAATTATTATTATACTTGTGATCGGTAAAAATTTAGTAATGTTAACTGTTGTTTGGGTTGAATTTGACGTATATTCATATCGCTTACTTCCCCTCCGTTTCCGAATAAAGAGTCATTGCTATATCATCTCTTCCAGAATCGCTGAACATTGCTCGTGTGTTGTCTGGAGATCGAACTCATCCTGAGCGTGAGGCTAAAATTCTTTTGAAGAAAATGAAGAAGTATAGAAGACACACCGCAGTTTGGGTTCGGAAATAACAGTTATATCTATCTAGGCGAATAAACTGAACGATACTCCAACTATTCAGGCACGCGCATGCGAGATAGAAACAGTAATTTTTAAATTGCTGTGGTAGAAGACGTGATAATTACGAAGGGGCAAATAAGAACACAAATTAAATCAGAATCCAGGGGACACTGTGATGATGGTTGCTGATATCATAATCATGGAGGATGTCAGATACGATATGTGATATTTTAAAGAAAGCACTTTCATGAAATATTCTTGATGACTTGTTCCTGTAGCCAAGGGCAAGCGGCAAAATAGGTTCTTAAAACCAGTGATTCATCAGTTTACACATAATATGGTAACTATTTTCTACCCGCCTGTGTGGCTCAGTGGATCGCGGAGATACAACGGGACCGGGCACGTGCACAAGACCCCCACGTATCTACGGTCCTGATTGCTGATTTTAGGTGGTTTCCCGCAACCATCTAGGCCAATGTTGGGTCGGTCCCTAATCTCCGGCTCATAAACTAGACATTTCATAAATACAAAATACACTTAATATAAAAGAACACACAATAAAATGGCAACACAAGACTTTCCTGCAATAGATTAGGTACTCAGTTCTCCCCTCTCATGTGACCGAGTCGGTGGAAAAAAACTATCCAGAGTACTGAATAAGTATACCGTAGGAGTAGGTCATAAACGTCAGTTCTGGGCATATCACGTGTTACGCTATACGCGCGCTCTGCTTAACATCTGTTTCACGGTTAATCAGCATATTTAAGCTAACATTGAGCATTATATATACCAAATGTTATAGATTCGTGAATTATAAAGTGTTAGCAGTTCTTGGAGATGAAATTTTGTTTGTGTGCACTGCACATTGCACCATAATTTTAGTAAACCCTTTGTTACGTTTCGCGTAATACCATCACTGAGGGCTACTATCGATTCCGAAGGGTTCACGTTCGATACAATTATACTTCATTTGGGTTCCGACCACCGCATATGATCGGTGGTAGCGGGAAAAAATTCCTATATTACTTCTCATAGACGAAGAATTTTGGCTCGATGCCTAGGCTCTTGTATTTCCAAACCATATTGTTAAAATTACACCTCGATCGAATGAACCCTTCGTTCAGAGTGTTCACCTATGAATGCAATTTCTACTAGTTTCTTGTCGCCATTACTACTAGTTCGACGAACTAAATCAGTGTTTTTATCAGTATCATTTATACGCCCATAGCACCTAGATTTGTAACTATTCCTTAAATTTAGATTATTTGCCATGATTGAATATTGGTATGACCATCAACCCTGTCCGTCACCCAGAATTTAAAGGAAAAATTGTTTCATGGGTCTAATAGTATTATTGATAAACGAATTTAATCAATAATCAGCCAATCCTGGTGTGTTCGATTTAACTTCTCCATTCCCGTAATATTCAGAGACGCCGTACGCCAGAGGGAGTCAAGAGGTGGCTAGGCGTTACCCAGTCGCCCCCAGATTGTGTTTGCTGCTTACTGTAATCAGTTTTCACACACTACTACAATACAGGGTGGGGCATTTAATATGTTTTCTGGAAATATTTTGGAAAGAAAGCATTTTAAGAAACAATAACCTATATAAAAAATAATCGTACAGTAGGGGGCTACAATTATGTGATATTGGTTTTTTCACAGGTGGCGCTGTTGTCGTTACAACAAGGTCAACTTAATTCTTTTAAATGGGAACCCCTATTTTTTTTTGAAGATTCCGATTCCTCATGAAAAAATAAAAATAGTTTGCTTAACTCACTTTTCTGTTAGCTTCACAGATGGCGCTGTAATCGCGAAAAATGAATATTCGCGTTTTTTGTGTATAATTTTAATTATTGTTTAAATAATTACATGTAATTTTCATTCTGTAAACATGGAAGGTAATTTTAAAGGATAATGACGAAATTGATTTTTAAATGCTTTTTCTTACTTATTTGCAGCCATGTCTACAGCAGGTGCTCAAAAAGGTGACCATTTACTTCTAGACATTTTCTGACCCTTTGCAGAAATGATGCCTGAACAGCTCGAAGTGTGTCAGAAAATGTCTGGAAGTAAATGGTCACCTTTTCGAGCACCTGCTGTAGACATGGCTGCAAATAAGTAAGAAAAAGCATTTAAAAAATCAATTTCGTCATTATCCTTTAAAATTACCTTCCATGTTTACGGAATGAAAATTACATGTAATTATTTAAACAATAATTAAAATTATACACAAAAAACGCGAATATTCATTTTTCGCGATTACAGCGCCATCTGTGAAGCTAACAGAAAAGTGAGTTAAGCAAACTATTTTTATTTTTTCATGAGGAATCGGAATCTTCAAAAAAAAAAAAAAAAATAGGGGTTTCCATTTAAAAGAATTAAGTTGACCTTGTTGTAACGACAACAGCGCCACCTGTGAAAAAACCAATATCACAAAATTGTAGCCCCCTACTGTACGATTATTTTTTATATAGGTTATTGTTTGTTAAAATGCTTTCTTTCCGAAATATTTCCAGAAAACTATTAAATGCCCCACCCTGTATAAAGTGTGGTCAGGTCTCTCCTGTTTTCGTTTTTATTTACAGAGAAACTATGTAAGGCAGTGTAATGCTTCATTGTTACGTGAGCGGTTGGTGTTTTTTTTTTAACAATATGAATAGGATAAGTATGAGCCGATTGATATCACAGATAAATGAATAATAGTGATGGATGGTTAATACGTCTACCTATAAAAGTCTAGTTCCGTTTAGGGTAGAAGCTTAGTTGACACTTAACATTATCAGCTGATAAGTTTTCCTTTGTATAAGTGAGTTCAATATGAAAGTTCTGTGTTTCAGATTTCAGATCAAACTTTAGGTCCAGGCTTGATAGAAGGGGAATGCGACAACTCAGATGGTTTCAATTCGTTTTCTTCCTATTTGTCCATATACGTGGTAAAGTTTGTGCAGGTAACTTGTGCAGTCTAATTACAACAGAACTGACAGGTGTATCCCTCCTTGACAGTACTGAGACCCTTGCAATGGTGTCACGTAAAAAATGTTTCTGGAGATAATTTCCGAAGCTCATCGATGTCGACGTCATGAGAGGAGGGAAAGGACTGAGTTAAGGACCGGGAAGGAATTTTGCCATGGTCTTTTGAAGAAACCAACCAGACATTCGTCTGGAGTGATTTGGGAAAACCTGAATCTGGATGGCCGGACGGGGATTCGAACCCGCGTCCTTCCGAATGCTCAGCCCCTATGCTTAGTGAACATTGTTGAAATGCCATGCTGTTACTCAAAGGTAGCGTAAATAAAACAAAAATGCGTTTAATGACGAAATTTCTTAAAAAACAGCAAGAAACTTGAAATTATGGTACCAGATAAAGCACGATTCACAGTGACTTACAGTTAGGCCATAGTATGAAGGATATGTGTGGCGACACTAGGGTTAAAGTGTACATTTTTTAAAAATCTATTTCACGATGTTGCTGTAAATCTAGTCTCTATACCATACGGTAAGCATTTCAAGCTTTGTGAAATGAACAGCTTGGTTACTGGATGTATATGCGAATGGAGGAGAAATATATTGATTATCCTTGTTAGTGTATTGAAGTGCAACTATTGTTTGAAAATACCGTGAATGTTTCGATTATTGTAGAAAGTATGAAATTTTTTGAAATTAGTGTTAAAATGAGTGAAAACTGTACATTTTGTAAATGTTCCATAATTTGTGAATCTTTTGTAACTTAGTGCTAAATGGAGTACATTACACACATTTTGTTTAAATTCTTCTACACAACACACACATACAATAATATTTACTCGCAGGGGGTGTAAAATAATTGATTATACTACCTGAAATACAATACAAGTAGCAATTTTATAGTGTGTATTGACAGCAAGAACCAGTGTCATTGATTGTAATGAATTGCAAGTGCTAATGTCAGTATATTTTGTCACCAATTGGTAACTACAGTGTGTAGTAACAATAAGGTAACAGGTAGTCGGCCTCGGTAGCGTAGGGGCTATAGCGCTAGCTCCACGTGCCGAAGGTCGCCGGTTCGAGTTCGGCCGTGGGCATGGGTGTTTAAGTGTTGTGTTACTGAATGTCGTGTCCATGTTTCAATACTTGATAGCAACAAGGTACTGTAGAAACCAATGCACTGGAAGAATTATCACATTGAGCCGGCAGTATGGCCTCAGTAGCCGAATGGCATTAAAAAATGAAAATGAAAAGGCAACAGTAATGATAGGAGTATTTAATGTAATGTGCAAACAGTGAGCTACGAATGCTGATGGCATTGTCATCTTAGCAGAACTGAAGATCGTGAAAAGTTACTGAATGTTGTGAGTAAAATACTGAACGACGATTTTGGAAAAAATATAAACCGAAGCAAAACAAAACTGATGAAATGTAGCAAGATGATAGCAGTAATATTGGATTAAAATATAAAACTGTGATCGGATGTGATAGAAGAAGTAAATAAATTCTGCTACTTAGGATGTAAAATTACAATAGATGGTAGGGGCAGGAATGATGTTAAAAGCCGAACAGCAGCAGCGAAAAGAGCTTACATGAAAAAGAGAAATCTTTTAGTTTTAAATATTGATCTAATAGGTACTCAAAAAGACTTTTTTTTAACTCTATGTGTAGAGCACAGCACTTCATGGTAGCAAAGCATGGGCTTTAGGGATACCAGAAAAAAGAAAATTTGAAGCATTTGAAATGTGGTGCTACAGAAGGATGCTGAAAGTTAAATGGACAGATAAAGTACGAAATGAACGAGTTTTGGAAATGATGGGCGAGGAAAGTAGTTTGTGGAAAAAGCTTACAGAAAGAAGAGACAGGTTGGTAGGGCATATTTTGAGACATGCGGGATTGGTTAATTTGTTAGTAGAGGAAATAGTCGAAGGTAAGAACTGTAGAGGAAGACAAAGATTAGAATTTACGAAAGAGATAATACAGTAGAAGATGTAGAATGTAAGGGGTATGTTGAGACGAAGAGGTTAGCACAGGATAGGAAGGGATGGAGGATTGCATCAAACCAGTCGAGAGACTATGCACCAGGGACAGGTATGGATTTTTTTTTTCTTTTTGCTGTCGTCAGTCTTTCGACTGGTTTGATGCAATCCTCCATCCTTTCCTATCCTGTGCTAACCTCTTCATTTCTACATACCCCTTACAGCCCACGTCCTCAATTATCTGCTTCATATATTCTAACCTCTGTCTTTCTCTACAGTTCTTACCTATCGATTGTTCCCTCCACTAACAAATTAACCAATCCAGCATATCTCAAAATATGACCTACCAACCTGTCTCTTCTTTCCGTAAGCTTCTTCCACAAACTTCTTTTCTCACCCATCATTTCCAAAACTCGTTGATTTCTTACTTTGTCTGTCCACTTAATTTTCAGCATTCTTCTGTTGCACCACATTTCAAATGATTCAATTTTCTTTATTTCCGGTATTCCTAAAGTCCATGTTTCGCTACCATAATTCCTGTGCTCCACACAAAGAGTTTTAAAAAGTCCTTACCAATTCCTAGCTCAATATTTGAAACTAAAAGATTTCTCTTTTTCATGAAAGCTCTTTTTGCTAGTGCTATTCTGCTTTTAACATCATTCCTGCTTCGGCCATCGGTTGTAATTTTGCTGCCCAAGTAACAGAACTCACTTCTCCTATAGCATCCGATCCTGTTTTTATATTTAATATACTGTGATTGGTATCATTTCTGCTACATTTCATCACTTTAGTCTTGCTTTGTTTTATATTGTCCAAAATCTTCCTTCATTATTTTTTTCATGCCATTCAGTAACTTCTCAATATCCTCAGCCCTCTCTGTTAACAAGAAAATCTCATCAGCCAATCGTAGCATACTGATTTTGTCTACCAGAATACATATGCCACATGAATTTTTTTTTCTTTTTTTTGTATTTCTTCATTGCTGCTTCTACATACAAGTTGAATATTAACCGGGATAGACTACAACCTTGTCTCACACCCTTTTTAACTGATGCATGTCTCTATTGATTCTCTACTTTTATTATAGCCACTTGATTCTTATATAGTTTATAGAGTATTCTTCAATCTCGATACTTTAGATCTGAATTCTTTAAAATTTTGAACATCTTGTCCCACCTAACAATATCAAAAGCTTTTTCTAAATCAACAAATGCCATTAAAGTCTCTTTGTTTTTCTTGATCCGCCCTTCAAGTATTAATCTTAAAGAACGAATTGCTTCCCTTGTACCGCGATTTTTCCTAAACCGAAACTGATCTTCACCTACTATCTCTTCTACTACCCTTTCCATCCTTCTGTATATTATTCTGGTCAGTAATTTTGAAGCATGTGATGTTGGACTAATGGTGCGATAATTCTCACATTTGTCGGCTTCTGCTTTCTTTGGAAGTGTGAAGATTATATATTTATTAAAATCAGTTGGAATTTCTCCTGTTTCATAACTTTTTGATATCAGCTTGAATAATCTTTCGATTCCTTCCTCTCCTAGGGATTTAAGAAGTTCTGCAGAGATCTCATGAATTTCAACTGCCATATTTGCTTTCAAGTCATTCAGAGGTTTATTAAATTCTGTCCTTAAAACAGGATCTCCTAAGTCATCAATGTCGACATCGCCTTCCTTTTCCATTACACTATTGTTTAAGTGGTCCCCAACATACAGTTTCTCAATGTATTCTTTCCATTGGTTAGCTCCATCGTCTGAGCTTAAAAGAGGTTTCCCATTGGCAGCTTTAATGTTGACACCACTTTTCTTCATTTCTCCAAAATTATGTTTGATCTTCCTATATGCAACATCTACTTTACCTACAACCATTTCCTTTTCTACTTCTTCACACTTTCCTTGTAGCCATTTTTCTTTTGCTATTTTTCATTTCCTATTTATTTGATTTCTAAATTGCCTGTACTGATCTCTTCCTGTTTCATCCTGAGCATTTTTGTACCTTCTCCTCTGATCCATCAGCTCCAAAATTTTTTCTGTGATCCAAGGTTTTCTGGCAGCTTTTTCCCTAAAGCTTAATGTTTCTTTACTAGCTTTCATTAGTTTGGTCTTTAATGCATTCCATTCGTCTTCAGTTGAGCTCCTTTCAGAGTTACTTCTTAGACCTAAGTATACCATTTCTGCAATTTTTTCTCTCGTGCTAGATTGTTTCAGTTTATTCACTTCCAGTCTGTTCTGTTTATACTGCTTCCCTATTCGCTTAAATTTCAGCCTGCACTCCATTATTATCAAATTATGGTCAGAGTCTATGTCTGCTCCTGGGTACACTTTAGAGTGTAGAACTTGATTCCTGAATCTCTGTTTGACCATGATATAATCTAGCTGATATTTGCCTGTATCCCCAGGACGTTTCCGGGTGTATATTCTTCTTGCATGGTTCTTAAACAGTGTGTTTGCCACTACTAGCTTATATCTTTCACAAACCTGCTTCCTCGCTCATTTCTTTCTCATAGACCAAAACTTCCAACAGTATTCCACTCTTTTCCTTCTCCCAAAATTGAATTCCAATCACCCATGATTATTAGATTTTCCTCCCCCTTCACATATTGGATTAATTCTTCAATTTCAGTGTATATTTTTTCTATTTCTTCGTCAACTTCCTGTGATGTTGGCATATACACTTGTACTAATGTGGTCGGAACGGGCTTAGTTTCTAACCTCATCAAACCTCATCCTGTCACTAAACTGTTCATAATAACTCACCCGTCTCCCTACTTTCTTGTTCATTACAAATCCTACACCAGTGACTCCATTGATAGCTTGTGTGCTAATTATCCTGTGTTCCCCAGACCAGAAATCCTGTGCATCCTTCCATTTAATCTCACTAATCCCAACAACATCTAACTTAAGTTGTTCCATCTCTTTTCATAAGTTTTATAACCTGCCTGCCCTATTCACACTTCTAACATTCCACGCTCCGACTCGTAGAATGTTTCTATCCAATCTGATGACTCCTCCCTGAGCAGTCCCCACCCGAAGATCAAATTGGGGGACTATTTTACCTCCGGAATATTTTACCCAGGAAGAAGCCCTCATGATATATGTAATTTGAGAGGATTACATGTCTTCGAGATACCCTTTGGGTCTTTAATGCAGTGGTTTCCTGTTGCCTTCTGCATCCCCATGCCGTTGATCATTTCTGATTCATCCGCCTTTAGGGGCCGTTTCCAACCCCAAGGGCAAGAGGGTGCCCTGAACCGCTTCCCGCTCTTCCGCCCTCCTTTCGGAGTCCGTTGGCAAGCAGTGGGTGACTCCTTATACCGGGAATCTTTCAGTCGCCAGAGCCTCGTCCGTGCAAACATGGTGCACCACGTGAAGGAGAGGTTGACATTTGTTTGGAAAAGGCTAGTATAGCCTCTCCCAAACCCATTACACCCCTAGGTATGGATATCACTTGTTAATGCCACAACAGTGATTATCACAGTCAACGTTCCCGGTTACAGGGCACAGGTTGTGCGAAGATAACAAATAATTTATCACAATGTAACACACGTGGTTGGGGTTTCAAGTTGTAATTTCTATTTTAACTAGATTATTACCTCATAGTGGTTGTTAAATTCATAGGCCAAATGCGTTTCAAGTTCGAGATGATGACGTCAAGTGAGATTTTTCATGTTATTAAAATATATATATCCTAATTTGGTTTCAAAGTTACAGAACGACCATCAATTGAGCTTCGAGGTCATGATAACATCAGAAGTTTCTCTGTGGTATACTAAGTTGTTCCTTATTCTTAAGAAAAAATAACAGCTTTTAGTGATGGTAATATGTGAAACGTAATAAACTTTTTCCTGAAATGTATGGAAAGTGTGCACCAAAAAAAAAAAAAAAAAAAAAAAAAAACATCTGTGTGGTTTTATGAAACCACGAAATCTTAACTTAATAATTGTAAAATGGGAATGATAATGGGAAATCAATAGTAAACAAGAAATCCAACTTTAAATTTTAATTTCAATCTATGTATTAGATTACGCAATACATAAAAAATACAATCGCACGAATAAGGGAGAATGTATATGCTAAACCTTCAACTGATGCGAGATATGGGCGTCGCCATATTGGCCTTGTCTGTTCTGCCGAGCGCCTTTCACTTTATTCCCACTCCGTGGCCGGCAGTAATGCGACATGCGATAGATGGACGAAGAAATAACACTCCCTGTTTTCGGAGAGAAGATTAAGAAAGCACCCGACAGTTGCCGTATACCTTGCTTCAGTTCAATTGTAGTCGACGCCAGACAGATCTCAAGTGACTAGGAGAGGTTTTCAATGTCGAAATCGCAATTGTAGAATGAACAAGTCTGGGAAATAGCACGTCACCTCTGGTTTCTCGCCCTAAAGCAGTTCTGCCTGGTGGGCCTCCATTTAAGAGAAATCGTTGATTAAAAAAAAACAACTGTGTGGTTTTATGAAACTACGAAGCAAGTGAAACTTTTTTAAGCATTTAACTGAAAAATTTAGGAAAATTATTCGATTTAGGGTATTAAAATTGCGTTCTTAATCTTAACTTAATAATTGGAAAATGGGAAATCAATAGTAAACAAGATATCCAACTATAAATTTTAATTTCAATCTATGTATTAGAGTACGGAATACATAATAAATACAATCGCACGAATTAGTGAGAATGTAAATGCTGAACTGTCAACTAATGCGAGCTATGGGCGTCGCCATATTGGCCTTGGCTGCTCTGCCGAGCGCCTTTCACTTTATCCCCACTCCGCGGCCGGCAGTAATGCGATATGCGATAGATTAACGGAAAAAATTGATGCGATAGAATAGAAGGTTCACTTTTAAAAAATCTTATGTCCAACAATTGCCACCATAGTATAATTCGCGAATATGCATAAAATCGCTAACATATGCAGTAAATTTTACTCAGTGTTAAATTCCATATGTTAATCAACCGTTCGCCGTGAGTTACCCCTCGAGTACAAATAATAATGAGGGAGAGCTGACATTTTTGACCTACTTGCTGGCTGTTTTAGAATAGAAATAAGCTATCTTCCTTTCAGCACAAATGTTCTACTTATTGTCATAAATGTTTTACAAAGCAGAAAGTTTTGGAGAATTTGAGCCTATTAGAGAAGGATTGTGAATTTTAAAAGCCAAGTTAATTATTTATTTAGTTTCAAATGCATAAATAAATAATTAACTTGTTTCTTCAGTATACAATTGAAAAACCAAAGAAATGACCACACCATGATAGAGATTTTCCGATTTTTTAAGAATCATTAATTCTAACAATTGTTATTGTATGTAACATCTGACAAAAAACTATTTACTCCTGAATTTCTGATTGCATAACATTGTATCAGGTTTCGTTTCCTGCTGTAATACGCTCCCTAATTGTAACTATATCGCTGACCCAGCTCTCCACTAGGGGTCGGTGCAAGCGTTTATCTCCCCATTAACTTGTGAATCGATTATTGCCGGCACCTCCCGGGGTGTTTGGCAGTTGCCACTGGGAACTTGGCCCGTTCACGGCTTCGATAGAGTTTCAGCGCACTGCGACAAGGAGAGGTTCCGTGGGTTTCAGCAGATGCTGCCGTTACAAGTTCCTGAATGCTCAAATTCACAGTTGTGTGCTAGTATAAAGTTTGGGCACGGTAGTAGTCTGTGATGTTCCATGTCACTTAGAAACTGTTCAGTACAGAGCTAATCGTGATAACTGAATACAGTGAGTTGTATTAAAATCGGTGGTCAGTGGAAAGATATCATTTTAACTAATAAGACCATTGTTTCATGTCAGTATGATGACGTTCAGGCTTCTGGTGGTCAATTTTTTTTTTATCTGCACAAAATAAGAAAAAGTAATGTAGGATTTTGTATATAGCTGCAATTGGGAAATTCACAGATCAGATTCCATAATTATTGGTTGAAGGCATGAGTTTAACATAGAGGAAGCAGTTAATGGGGAAATGAAATGTTCGTCTGCAATCATAATATTTCCACTTCACATAAAAAATGCACAAAAAGAAATAATGACAGACAAAGTGAGATTAAATATAGTACAATGCATATTCTACATCAATTACAATTGTTTTTGGGCTGCTTGTGCAGAATGGTGGTGATCATTTTTTTAGGGACTGCTATGTGCGGGTTGTGAGATGATAACCATAGAGTTAGTGAATGGTGAAATGACTTGTGTAAACGATAGTAAAAATAATATGGTGGGATGGTTAAGTTGGTTGACATGTAAGACAAAGAGTTATGCAATGAATATCGCCGACTGTATCTATGGTTTTGTTTTTACTGGTTGTAATAGTAGAAGGTTGACTTAAAAATCGTTGGGTTAAGATTTGTTAAGCTTTTGATAGTTTCAGTACTGAATGTATAATAAATAATCGATGTTGGAAAAATGAGAGAAGAATTATTTAATGAGTAATGAATAAAGTTTTCTCAAGATAATGGTTTGTATTAAACAGCCGCGAGGCGGCTATCATTCGTCATTTTTTATTTGAATTCAGAATGCATAACGGGCCATATTAAACGACAATAAGGAAATATCTACCTCCTAATTTATTGAAGCCTCGTCAGGACAAAAGCTACAAAAAAAAAAAGTATTAACCTCGCACAGTATCATTAAATTTAAATAGAAAGAACTTTTCAACACACGATTTTGGTGGTTTACGCTCTTAAATTAATATGCGGACTTTGAAATACGAAATTTTGTTTTGTGTTAAACCTTTTGCCTCTACGTCTTTAATTTGAAAGCAGCGAAGAAAATCGTTAGTTACTTAAGCGGAACAAATTTCGATTGCCAGAGTTATGAACCCAGTTATACATACCTCGAGCAGGGAATATGATACTAACATACTCAACTTGAAACATCTACTTTACAGGTGTTTAAAGTGTGCACTTATTAAAATATACTCGTGCAGTAATAAAACAAATTTCCATGTTATCATCAGGTACGTCGCCAAATTTGAAAAGTTTTTATGAAAGCATTATAACATTCAAACAAAGTTTATCTTGTTTCGCCGATCCTGGCATGTGGTAACGCTTGGGTCTGACATTTTGGAGGACGCAAGTTCAAATCCTCATCTGGCCAATAGAGACAGTGGGCTATGTGTTAGTGAGGCGCGGAAACCGGCCTGGGCGAAACTCCCCAGAGAGCGTGGCTCCTCTGTCCAGCTGCCATCATAGACGGCTTCATATTGGGGTTCGTGGCCCGCAACGAAGATCAACAGCCACGCCCACTGGCAGCCAACAGATACAGCAAAGGACAAGATCAACCACGTCCATCACCATCACCGGACCAGCCACAAGAAAACCAAGTAGGAATGATAATACACCTGCTCACGCTCATACCTACCAGGCGATATGAAACCTGTCCGGGGTTTTCAAATAAGGACGTCTTAGGCGCCCACAGCCCGTTTTTCGCCCATTGAGAAAATCAAGAGAGACCCAGAAACCAACCTAAAAGAGACAAAAGTAGTAGAGCCAATTCGGTGGCGGGACTACTCCCCCCCCCCCCAGAAAAAAAGCCAGCCGCGAACAGAGCCGTTTGGCATATAAAGAAGTGCGACACATAAAGACAAAAGAGCTGTCTCAGTAACTGTCACTCAGCCAACCAGTACAGATGTTTTCGCACCTGAGGAAGACGACGGAACTAGTCTTCGAAATATCGTGTGTTCACAACACCATCCGGCGGTACACCCGTGAAGACTTTATTGCACTCCTTTCTAATGTTTACGACGAGTCGACAGTTTGGCAATACTAACAACTATTTTTAATGAATATTTCATTTAGTGCCGAAAAGTTAAACCGTTGTATAATTCATCATTAATTCAAGGAAGAAAATTGAATGAAAATCAGTACCGGTCGGAAACTCCCAGTACTTTAATGTGTGTATGAACAGACATGGTTGATCTCGTGGGGGAAATGTCGTGACCATTACGTGTTGTACTCTTCTTCATATTACCTAATAGCTTCGTCACACAATTTTAATGATTGTTGAGTTGTCTAGCTGCATGCACTACTAGTACAACAAGATTCCTTTCTGTCTCTATGGTAACAAGCCAGTTAAAGAGACCTCACGTGGACCATTACTTATAACGCCAAAGAGTTTGCTGTCATAACACATAAGTGGTCGGAACAGTCTAGTTAAAAAGAGACATTTATCTTAAGACGAGAATGAATAATATAGTGTTACCATATTGCTGCAAAGGGCTACGTTTTAATGTCGTTATTAGTTGTATACTAGTCCATACGGAAGCTGCGGGTTCCTTGCCCTTTTAACTCTCCGAAAGCCGTATTGGAGGCTCAAAATCATACGCTAAGTGATTTAAAATAATTCTTTTATAAAATTTCTATAAAAGGTAGATCGAACAGTATGAAGAGCTAAGCGTTAATTGATGGGAAGTAACTTCACTTTGTTGATCTGTATCTCGTTTTACCAAAACGCATAGCTGATTGGCGCCCCAGTATTAAAAAAAAAAAATTGACAAATGTTTGCTTGGCCAACAGAATATAATGCACAGTTCCTAAATACAGTATTCTGTACCAAACCCTTCGGTAAAATTCCTAACCTCTCAGTAGCGTGTAAGTAATGAAGCGGTTCGTTTCTATACTCCATCAGCGATTAGGGAATGGAATAGGAAGGATTTATTGAGAGAGAAAACTGAATCCGACAGGAGTAGGTCTCAATAAACCGCTCCGGCCATCATGGTCTGGGTTTTCCATGGTTTTCACAGATCAAGCCAAGCGAATGCAGGAATGGTTCCTCAAAATAACCCATGGGCGCCTAGTGCCATATCCCGTATATCCCTTCCTATGCAAACGGTTACACATTAGAATAGGTGCATGGCACCCTCTGCCACACACTTTTAGTGAATCGCGGGGTAATAATAATAAGCAATGAGAGCATACGACACTGTTGGTGATTCATACGTCGAAAGGGAACTTTAAGACTGGCGGATCACTTGCTACCTTGAGTAGGAGTAGTCTGTACATACCGTCACCTAGTTTCACCTTCTTCCTTCTGTCATCATCATAAACGACATACTACACTTAATAGATACTCATCGCAGACATGCCCTAGTACTACTAAAATTCGATTTCTTCTACAGCCGAGCATTTATTACTACTAGAGATCGCCCAGCGGTCGAAATTCGACCGTAATTCATTAAGTTGTTTAGTTTCTTTCATGAAAGAGTAATAATCATTATTTGAATTTGTTCTATTGCGTTTGGTGCGAGCATAGGTATATTATATACTGTATACCCTGAAGTCGTTAGCTGCGAGCGTGTACCAATACGTTATTAGCATGTGTTGTTTGGCTTAATTCTCTGCATTACCTATAAAATTAAAACGATACACTCCACCTGTGACTGTAGGCTAAATTTGAGCTTCTAATCTAACCATAGTAAATGATGAAATGTATTTATCGATGGTTCATTTGAATTTGAAGTATTCATTTTGAGTTAAGACCAGAAAACTGCTTTAGCTTTATGAAACATGAAGCAAATGCAGTCCTTTCACCTGAAGTGACTTCTGAATCGAAATGTTTTTCATTGCGAAACCTGCATTGTAAATTCGAAACTGTAAAAATTTCGTGGAATGACATTCAGTGCGCATTTAAATGTATCTATCAAAATAATTTCGCCTTTTTTATATTCGCTATTTGAATTTGTTCTATTATCATTTTGAATTTCACGCAAATAAGCATTCCTTATTTCTTGTCTCTCTCTCTCTCTAGTGAAATTACTGAAATTAAAAAATCAAAAGACACTTAACCAAAGTTTAACATTTTAAATAATCAAATGACCATATTGTATCTGGCAGAATCGCTACTTTTCTTTTCGAAGTATTCCTTTTATAACTTCAAAGATTAATCTCTACTTTATCCGAGTCTTTTGCTTTACCAAAGACCACAGAGTGTCTCAATGCAGGGAATTCACGTAAGAACGTTGGCTCCGATCCTATTTCACGCACACATACACGTTCGCAAATTAATTTATTATTTGAAAAATCTATTTGTAACATGTATTAACTATGCTTATTATATTTTTTTTCTTTACTGCTGACTAAGATCACAGACATCGGCAGATTCGCTTACCACAAAAAAAAAAAAAAAAAAAAAAAAAAAAAAAAAAATGTAAACAACGAATTTTTTATTTTAATTTGATATATCTGTAACACAGATTTTAGCTTTCTGCACTTCTTCTCCATATAAACATTAACTATGCCAAATCTAACACTTTTCAGTGCGCGATGCATTTCTTTAAGTTCCTTCGTTTGTGCACGGCACTTATTCTTAAAAATGGATCCGAAATTTTCGCTTAGCATATTAATATAAAGGTTTGTAAAATATATTATATATAATTTTAGCTCTCTGTATTTCTTTGAGTCCCTCCGTTTGCCCAATATTCTGGCCGCTAGCTGCGCTATCTACCAGCCCTCAAAATGTTGCTTCTTGCTTCTGTTTAAGTTTTGTTTCACCAAAGACCACAAAGTACGCCATCTATCAGCTAAAAATTTTAGCTTCCTGTATTTCTTTAAGTTCCTCCGTTTGCCCAATTTTAGCTTCCTGCACATGTTCTCCATATAAACTTTAACTATGCCAAATCTTAAGTTTTCGCTTAGCGTATTAATATAGAGATTATCAAATATTTTTCACCTTTCAGAAAAGTTACAAGCACAATGAATATTTATTTTACTTGTGGCTTTACGCCCCGTTGACGTCTAGGTCATTAGAGGCGGAATGGAACTTGGGACAAGGAACGGAAATGAATTCGGCCATGGCTGTTTGGAGGAAACATCCCAGAACTGGATGTCCGGACGGGGATTCGAACCGGCGTCCTCCCGAATGCGAGGCCACTCACCCACAGTTCTCGATCACCAAGAATACCAGTAAGAAGGAAAACTGAAGTATTTGAAATGTGGTGCAATACAAGTGGACACAAAGTACGAAATGAACGAGTTTTGGGAATGGGTGAAGAAAGAAGTTTGTGGAAGAGTCTCAAAAAGAAGAGACAGAATGGTGGGTAACATTTTAATTTCCAGGTGGTGGAAAGAACAATAGAGATGTGTGAAGCAAATAATTGAGGACGTGGGTTGTAAGGACTATGTTGAGATGAAAAGGTTAGCGTAAGATAGGAAAATTACAACAAACACGTCGAGAGACTACTGAAAGCAAAACAAAACAAAAACAGAGTAACGTATTTGGTTCCCCTTTTAATTATTGCAGTAGAAAAATTCTCTCGTTTCTCTGGTTCTGGAAAGATTTTTCGATTGAAGTTTTCGTAGGACAGTGAGAAAACAATTTATCTAGCAGTATCTGGCACTGCTGATTCCATAAATTGAGTTACGTTTTGCTCTCATTTCGTCCACCGCAATATCAAATTCACTGCTATCTCAAGATCCAGAAATATCAGAATCCTTTACAGTTTCAGTTTCTAACGCGTTTCAAATAATTATTTCATTCGCACTTAAATCTACTTATGTGAGATGAATATATCCTTATTTGCCCTGCTTTTGTTTTAATGTAACAATTTTTTTCTTGCCTGTACTCTTGATTCAACACGCTTAAGAAATTGGAAGTTATTTAATTTCGATTTTGTTTGTCAGAGATGTGTATTCTATGCACGACATCACGTTCAGGTAACATTACAAACCGTTTTCCGTCAGTTAATTTTCCGCTGCTGCGCATTTGTAAAGACCTCCGGTTTGTGGGAAGATATATAAACGGGGGGGGGGGATCTTTCTGATTGGAAAGTATTTCACGATTGAGGATTCCTTTTCGTTTATCACAAGTTCCACTTTGCTGGTATGGGCACTGTAGACTAGAAGCTATTGTTCATACCCATATTTCCTATGTTATAATTAGTGATGTGCCGGATATCCGTATCCGTATCCGTTACTTTTTTAGCGGATCTTTAACGGATCTTTTCTGAAGAATTTCATTAAGCACGTATATAAAATTTTAAAAGATAGGTAGCAATGAAATACTATTAACTTAAATTCCAATTATTTTATATTTATTAAAATCTCATATCTAGCACATTCTTATTAATTATTCTTATTAATTATTTAAACATTTATTTTACTAGGTTACCAAAGGTAACTGGTAAATTGCCACTCAAGTAAGTTTTAAGGTATTATTTTAACTATCTTTATAGTGAGATCAGACCTGTAATATTTGTAATTTGCTAACTGAAATTATTAATAATGTACCGCTAAAGAGTTTACATCAGATAAAATAATCACTTTTACATAAACTTTAAAAAAAATTATATTTAAAATTCAGTTTGGTAAATTGTACTTCAAAAAGAGTAACTTGGCAGCTTTGTCACCCAAAAGTCTATTACGATGAGGATCATAAATAATTCCTGCTCCACTGAAAAACTTCTCACTTGGAACGTTTGTTGCAGGTGATGATAAATATTTGCCAGCCATGTGTCATAGACCTCCAAATTTTTTACTATTGATTCGCCAATAATGGATCTTAATCTCTTGATATTCTTTTTTCATTGGCATATTCTGCTATCAAATTAGCATTCGTATATGGTAATTGGTTTTCAGTTTCCTCATCATCATCTTCACTATTTAACAAATTGGCCACAGAATCTTCTAAATTGTTGCAGTGTGCTTTTCTTACAGCATTTAGTTTTTCTGTGCTAATTGTAGTTGTTGTGAGATTTACTTCTGAAGCTGTAAGTAATTTCCGTTTTATATCTTTGATGGAAAAGTCACTGAAGAATTTACCTGCGTAGCGTGGTACTAAAACTTTGCTATTTGTTGATTTCAGAAGAAGAAGAGCGGTGGGTGTGCTGACGTTGAGAGATTTCCCACTATCAGCATGAATTTGCATCTCGTCATACAATTTATTTAATGCTCGTACTAGATGAATAACGTCGGATGTACATATGTTTTGTGCGCTCAATGTTCTTGTGGTATCTTACAAAGGCTTCAGTCCAATCACTAATTCTTAAATTAATATTTCTCTTCGGCATCAAGTTGATCTATTTTATTATTAGTGGTATAAATTGACAGCGAATCCTTAATGCAATCAAGCCTTTCCAACATATAATAGCTGGAATTCCAATGTGCTGGTGAATCTTGCAAAAATTTTAAATCTTTTTGATTGATTCAAACTTGTATTTTTTCTAATTCTTGCTTTGCCATTGTAGAGTGGTTGAAATGTCCTGAATTTTTTCTGCATTTTGTAAGTAATAGGGAGATTGCATCAACTTTCATAATAGCTTCTTTGACCACCAGATGCAGCTGATGTGCTGTACAGTCACTATTATTTATGTCAGATAAAGTGCAGGCGCGCTTCATGTTGGATCCCCCATCTCTTACCATGCAATACACATTCTGTTTCGCGATTCCCCACTCTTCAAACATACTTTGAAATATTCCCGAAATCTAATCACCCGTTTGGCGTTCTTCAAGAATCTCCGCTTTTAAAACCATGTTTTTTCTTGTAAAAGTTTTTGTAATGCTAAGGATAATAATGAAATACCTGACCAAAAATCCGACCAGATATCTGATGTGATTTTAGTTCGCTGCAAATAAGTTCCGCAAAATATTTCCTGCGATTCATCAATCGTCGGAACCCAAAAAGGTAAAACAGATAAAGCTATCATTTCAACAATTAAATAGTTTTTTTTATCATCCCACATTTTGACATCTTCTATGTATTCGTTAAAAATGTTTTTCTAAATTTTCTTTTTACCATTTTTAAGACGTTCCTTGCTGAATGTTTTCGCCAGCAGTGTTCTTAGTGGAGTCTGAAGGTGATTATTTAACGAAGTTGTACCTTTAAGCCAATACATTCCTTCACAAATTTTTTATTTAGCAGATTCGTCATTTACTATCGTAAAATGTTTCCATATTACACTACTATACTTTTTTTTGTAGACAAAGTTTTTATTTTAATTTAACTTACAACTTCCCAATAAACTCAAACGTATATAATCCACGCCATCCTTTCTTAAGATATGCACACTGCAAGGTCAAAACACTCCGCGTAAGCTGGACGTTCGTCGATAATAGATCCGAGGTGACGACTTTTTCACTGTCGCTCCAAGTTGAGAAAGTTGAGATCCGTATTCGCGGATCTGGACGCTAATGATCCGTATCTGTATCCGTATCCGCGGATATACATTTTTAACGATCCGGCACATCACTAGTTGTAATATCCGTCATAAATCAGAAATTATGCAGTTGAAAGTAGTGGTTAACATGGTAACAGCAGATCAGGAGGACGCAGGCTGAGTATGCCAGTATGACCTCGACGTCGACTTAAGAAAATCAATTGTTTATGAATAGTTTAATGAAATGTTTTATTATTAACGACACTTAAAATGGTAGTGCGTATTTCAATGACCATCCCACGTAGTTTAATATGAAATTAGTCAAAATATACTCCATACTTCCTATATAACCGCTGTCTGAGCAAATAAACGCTTGTTAAAGACTTGTAATATGACCTGTTGACTCTATTGGGAAGTCTTTCGAGCTGGCCATTTCTGAAAATGGTTTGATTAAGGGCTTCATGCGCCGATTGTGAAAGTACAAATCAGCTGGAATATTTATGTTCTGCTGTCGTACCTAGGGTACAGTGTACAGTAGCACGACAGAGATATAACTCCAGCCTGTATTTTTTTTATATCCTCCCGTATCTTGATACACTAAGCTACGGATGGAAAGTAGACACCTTGTGAGTCGATAGATCTACTGCTATTTGTTTTTGGTGTAAGCGCCCAGGTGCAAAGAAATTACTTTACCTTTACAAATATGAATGGCCTTCTGAAGTTTGGTTCATTCGGGGATGTGTTTTCTACATTAGTTGATTCTGCCTCAGTGTGTGTCCCTAATATATTACTGGCATTCGGGAGAACGCTGGTTCGAATCCCCGTCCGTCCATTCAGACCGGTTTTCCGCGGTTTTCCGAAATTACTCCAGACGAATGCCGGAATGGTTACTTTAAAAGACCATGGCCGAGTTCCTTCCTGTTCTTTCTCCCCATCCTCTCCCGGCTCCAATAATCTCGACGTCGACGAGTCATAAAGCCTGAAGCAAAAAAAAAAAAAAAAAAATAGTAATAATATATTTGTATTTCTTGGTTTCACTTTCTGAATTTAGTTCAACCAACTTAAGGATTGAGCTGTGTTAATCTGGAAGGATTAATGGACGCAGTACACAAGTTTGATCAGTTCGCAGAAGAGTACCATGGAAAGTGCTTTCTTATTTTCTGTTTCTAATAAACTGTACGTTAAAGCAAAGATGGCCCATTCCGCCTATATACTGTGCATTAACCGAAACGGAACATTACTTCAGTATTAATTGTTAGGAAAGTACAGTATATACCAGGGAGGATAAAAATATAAACGACCCTTTTGCAAAAAAATATACATTTTTCAAAAAAATCTAATTTTTTTATTTTTCTACGCAGTTCCCCTGTATATCTATTAATTTTTTAATTCTGGTAACATTAGAATTCGCATGTGACAGGTCTGCGTTGCAGCGTGAATGTTCTTTCTTTTTTCTTATGGTATTACGCCTCGTCGACGTCGAGGTCATTAGGGGCGGGATGGAACTGTGAACTAGGAAAGGGAAGGAACTCGGCAATGGCCTTTTGAAGAAAGCATCCAGGCATTCACCTGGAGTAATTTGGGAAAACATGAAAAACTCTAATCTGAATGCCTGGACGGGAATTCGAACCGGCGTCCTCCAGAAAGCGAGTCCAAAGCGTTAACCGCTCGGTGTGGATGTTCTAGGACAGCTGTGGTGTGGAGAAGCAACACACTTCTGATCGGACTTGACTAAGACAGTTTACAGTCCCAGAACACAGTAGCCAAGACCTTCTCTACAGCCTACAACATCCTCGCTTTCGCCATAGCTGATCTGAAGTTCCTGAGAGACTTTAAGAACAGTTATGTGCTGATGTCCTTCGACTAGTTCTCGACGTTCTGCGGTGTGATGCTGGTGCGGGGAAGGCGAATGTTTCCAACACGCTCTCGTCCTTTCTTAAATTTGTTACACCACTGTTTTACCTGATTACATGAAAGAAATGCGGGAGTAAACGGATCTGAATTTCAGCAGCATTATCGAGATAACTAACAACAGCACGTTTCCTCGCTCATCGTCGTTGTTGCCGGTCCCATTGAAATGGAATCATTCGGATGAATTCGGCCGAATGGCAAAAGCATTTTGCGCTTCTAATAAACAAGTATTAATTTTTTATCTTTTATTTGATTTTTATTTGTATTTTTTCAAACTCTATCATACACTGTGGTGGTATGCAGTCACTATAAATATTTTAATGAAAATATCTACTAGAAGGACAATTATTGCAAGTGCGTCTGCGCAGTTATAATAATTATTTTATTAAGAACTTGTACAGTAAAGACAATGCAGCCGCGGTACAGCACCACACTGCGGCCCACTCAGCCTGCTGTCCAAGGAGTGTGAATCCCAGCCGTCAGAACCCCGTGACCTTACAGTAAAGACAGTTATTTGAATTTCGTACTGGAATATTCTGAATCACTCTTGTCCACATCACAAAAACAAAACTTGTTTGTTTCTTATAATTCTTCTTTTTCTATCATGTTTTTTTTTTCTTTTATGCTGATTTAATTTTAAAATTGAAATATTGAATTTTGTGAAATTGGTAACATGGAAATAACTCAACGTCACATTCTTTTTCTTCTATAATTGTTCAGAGCGATGTTAATAAATTGTATTGAATATCTTAGCGATTTTCAATTGTTTTCATTTTATCTCAGCAATTCTAAATTCTTCTAGATACGATATAGTAAAATATTCTACTAATAACTAATAAATTTTAAATTTTTATTTTAGAATTTTTTTTAGAAAATAACAGCGAGATTGAATTTCAAAATATCCTAAATACAGTCCTCACGCTTGTAAAATTTCGCAAAGCAAGGTAAAATCTATTTTTACGAAATGTAAGTAACTCTACATTTCATAAAAACACCACGTTCGCTTTTTGTTGAATCTACTGTCAAGGATCTGCAATATGTGTCTGACGTTATTCGGCTGCACTGGACGAGGTTAATCCCGCGTTACTCGGACGACATGACCCCCCCCTCGCATCGACGCCTGGATATGAACGCTCCAGTGTCGGAGCTCCCCGGATGACCAGTAACCGATTCTCGATATTCCATGGGTAAATACAAATATTAAATTCTCTGTTGATACTAGGCTGTAAGGAAGTAAATTCAGATAATGCAGACAATACTACTACTCTTTTTACTCAGCCATCATATTCCTAAAAATTTACTGTGTTTAACTTAACAAACTTTTTCCTAATACCTTAAATGTGTTTCTCATTAACTGGTTTTCGATTCAGTATAAGTGCCAGGGTTATGCTGTAGCAATCAGTGTCAAGAATATGTGTTCCACTGTCCATTTGGCAAACCCGAAGCACTTCAATAACAGTTTAATTTGCACCCGGCAATTAACAGCGCTTGGCAAACTACTATTTCTTGTACAGATCTGCACCTAGCAATATTCTATGAAAAACTATAATAAGTCAAATTGAACGGGTGAAATCAAATTCTTAATAAATAAATAAATAAATGTGTATGTCTTTTTGTACGCAAGATGGGATGAACTGAATTCACGCAGAAACTGCTGATCGAATTTTAAAGGAGTGTGAAGCGAGTAAAATACGGTATATATGACGCTGGAATATTAATGTGCAACACGTGAAATAAGGTGTAACTGATTTTGATGTTACGTGTAAAAGCTGAGAAATTAACTTAGTAACAGATTTTCGTTGAATGTAATAAATGGAAATATTACTAGTTGCATTTCCATAATGTACGCCCTGTGGCCGCGCGGGTAAAATAGGATGTATTTCATTTTCATTTGACTTGTAAAAGTCGATAATTTTTAAGACAATGTTTCGTTAAACGGGAATAACGCAAAATATACGTGTCAGATGTTTATGAGGTTCCAATTACTATACTTTTCGTGGTCGGATGGATAAAATAAGTTATATCACATAGAAAAGCTAGATATCTATACATGCCATAAAATTGTAACCGGGAAAATTCTGTAGAGTTAACATATTTGTTAAAAAAAAAATTGGGCACTGTTAGTAAGCTACAGAAAAGGAATCAAACATTCCTAAAATTTGTTTCTGTCCCTCTGTAAGTTGGGATGAACGAAATTCAGACAAAAACTACTGGCTAGCCAGTGTTCCCTAGTAAAAATAGGGTATATTTCATTTTGATATAGCATTGAAAATCTTAGAAATCTATACATGTTTTCACGTGCCATGCAATATAGGCGGAGGTGAGGGAATGTGTCGTTAGTGGGTCACAAGACAGTGGTCGGTCGGCGGACGTCGCGTCGCACGGAAGTTATCGCCGGCCCGGGCACGAACACAGTATAGCTGAGACTGTGTATCTCCCATAATCTTCAACCACTGTTTCATTCATTTCACTCCCGCACTATAGACCATAGCAGTGATTAGTTCCCTCCGAGTAGTCAAGCTACTCGACTAAATGTTCCCCTGCGTCCCAAGTGGTACCATAAGTGCTTCTGGTATAGTCTGTGGACGCGTCTCCGCGACAATGTAATCAAAGTGTAACCCGGAAAAGATTGTAAATGTGGGGCACTTCTAGGAAGCTACAGAGAAGGAAACAACTTATTTTAAAATTTTGTCTGTCTTTTTTAATGAATGGGAAACACGCAAAACGTAATAGTTTGATTTCGACTGAGTTTTTTTTAACGTGCAGCATATGGTCTTGCGGGTAAAATAGGGTATGTTTCATTTTGATGACGCAAAGAAAAGCTGAGAAATTTAACATAGATTTGAATCAATTATCGTTGAATACGATTCACGCAAAAAGTACTCGACGGGTTTTGATTGTTTTTCGATTAAGGTACAGCACATGGTTCCACTGGTAAATATCGTATGTTTCATTTTGCCGTGACGTTGAAACGCCGAGATATTTAGAATAACTTTTGTTGAACGCGATTCAAGCCAAAACTACTGGCTGGATTTTGATTAATGTTGAGACGTGGGCAAGATGGGGTTATTTCCTTTTAAGGTTACGTCGTACAACCGATATATTTAATATAAAGTTTTCCAGTATTTAGTATCAGTTTTCCGTTGAAGGTGATTCACGCAAAAACTACCATTTGGATGTAACTGGGTTGTCATACATTATACAGCCTATGATACTTGGATTAAAATATGGTATTTTGATATAATGTCGATAATGTGAGAAGTTTTCATATAACGGTCCTCATATTAGTAGTTGATAAAAGTATTTTTTGCGGTCGGGTCGAAACTTATATTAGTATGCGTACCAACAGCATGGTACATTTCAAAATTAGTATTTTTTATCTGTATGTATGTACGACTATCACAAAAAAAACTATCCGACGAATTTCAACCCAACTACACGTTGTGACAGCTTCTGTTAGGTTAGGGTATAGGATACTCTTTATCAAAATTAGTAACATAATTTTTGATGATTTTGTTTTTGCTGTCGTCAGTCTTTCGACTGGCTTGATGCAATCCTACGCGGTGTCAAAACGGTAGCGAAAACATTTTAGATTTGCTGGTTACTAACAGGCCAGAATTATTCACCGAAATTTCAACGACCACTGGAATAAGAGATCATAAAGCGGTAATTGCGACTATCAAATTAATGACCAAGCGAAAAAGGGGAAATGGACGGATTGTATAAAGATTCAGTAAGGCCTCAAAGGAGTGTTTTAGAACCTACCTAAGGAATAATTATCATAACCTTAAGTTAACAAAGGACACCGTTGAAGAGATGTGGCATCAATTTATACATATAGTCAGGGAAGGTACAGAAGTACATATACCGAAGCGGAAAATAAATGGGGAGAATGATCCACCGTGGTACACATGCGAAGTCAAAACATTACTCAAAAAACAAAGAAGGATACACGCACGCTACAGAAGGAAGAGGTCTCGCAGCGATTTAGAAACCTTGGCTGAGTTAAGAGGACGTGTGAAGAATGTGATGCGTGAGGCCTTCAACGATTTTCATTCAAATACTCTCTCTAAGAGTATCGCAGAAAACCCAAAGAAATTTTGGTCGTATGTACGAAAAGTCAGTTGTACCAACAGCAATATTCCAGCACTAGTTCGTAAAGGGTCCGAGGTTAATGAAAGCCGCGATAAAGCTAAAGTGCTAAATACTGTATTCAAAAATTCATTTACTGACGAAAATAAGGATAGAATTCCCGTTTTCCCACGTCATGTCGAGTTGGAGATGGAATCATTACGAATAGATACTGCAGGTATCATAAAGCAATTAGAGCTTCTGAAGTGGGGAAAGCACCTGGCCCGGATGGAATTCCAGTAAGAGTATTTTCAGAATATGCCGTGGAAATCGGGCCATTTCTGTCTGATATCTATACTATTATAAATCTGTAAGCAAGCTGCGTTTGTAGTGAGGCTTGATCTCTAATAACGCAAAAACTACCGCATCAATTTGCGTGGTGTTTCCAAATTTTTAAAGCTAATGTTGCTGATCAACATCTGCAGAAGTAGCTAACGACTAATATGTAACATGGGAAGAAGAAAGTCAGTAAAAAACTTCAGAAATGTGAAACTGTAGACCACAGATAATTATACACATTCAGACGGTCACTCCTTTCATAAAGAGACCTGACAAAATTTAGGATTTCCTTTTTTTTTCTTTTTTTTTTTTTTACTTCTGCGATTCATTTTTCTGGACCGCAGTACTTCACAATAAAAAGAATACGTGAATCAAGTATAATCAGCATTTACTTGAATCGTAACAGGTCTGTTGAATTACGAAAAAGTTGTATTACAAATATTGAAGACGTATTGTCTCTGGTAGACTTATACAGTTTGTCTCTGGAACAAAATAGCTACGTGAATTCTGTACAATACAGCCACAATAAGCCAATACTTAATACGAAATTCAGTTTTTTCTCGAAGAGCGATGTTTGAAAAACAGCTATTATAAATATCAGCAAGTAATAAAACATACTTCTTTCATAATGACCTGTGCGGAATTGCACATATTTGAAAGTACTTTATTCGATTAATATGTCTAGTGGCTATAACGTGCAAATATAACTAGGCATCCGAAAATTCAGGTACATGCGACTCAAATAATTACATAGAAAATACGGATATATTGAAAGAAACTCAAATAAAAAAATTTTCAGATCCTAATGCTACACCGCGTAAATTATAAAGCTAAAAGAATCGTCCCTTTGGCCTATAACAAAGCATATCAGCTGTCATCACTGTCCAGGTTGCATTTCAATCGATTTACAACTTGCGATAATTTTGCCACTCAGAAATAATTGCTTGAGTTACATGCACATTAGTACATATACTGTACCGTGATCCATTTTGACATTTTTGAATTAATTATGTCTGACTGAAATAATGACAATAATGATACGACGGTTTGAAACCAAGATTAACTCCAATTCACGTAAATTTCTATTTTAAAGCAGGAATAATTGATGGTGTATCAACATAAAATAAAAACTGTTCAGTCTGCCAGTAAAGGCCCCTGCCAGGCAGACCTCACACACAACGCGCCTGCACGCCGGGATACATATACGACTCCAAACAGGCGCAGAGGCATCAAAACAAACCAGGAAAATAAATAGAATCATCTAGAGGCTAAGTGGGACTATTTCTTACAGAGGTCGCCGTACTACCACACAACGGAATTCCTGCGCCAGGCCGCCTATATAAGCGTAGCCAGCCGCTCCACCGCCAGTTCCAGCCTGACCGCTGAACCAGCGTCAACTACAGAAGACCACCGGAAGTTCGCGAGAAGTAGAAGCCGTCACTCTACCCCGGATCAGGACCAGGCTGAAATTCTCGACGGTCTTCTGATAACTGTACCCACATTTGTTTATGGTTTACCTGTTGTATTGTGTACCGAGTAATAAACTTCAAGGAACCGTTAAGTGTAGTTCACTTCAGTGGCGACAAGGTTGGGATAAGAACTCTCGACCATCATGGCTACGCCAGCAGCACCTACGGAATGGCAACAGTTCCTCCAAGGACTTCTACATCAGTTCTTCGAATCTCAGAGACAACTGATTGCGGAAGTCAGGAATCTCCGCCAACCCACGGCCCCGCCTCCGTTCCCAGCATTTAACGACGACGTCGAGGAATGGGAGACCTACGAGAAGCGCATAAGACAACACTTCGCAATTCATCACATAACCAAAGAAGAAGACCAACGTGCATATTTCCTTTCCTGGAACCAATCGAAGATGTATGTCTTGCTCACCAAACTTCAGCCACAAGACCCCGACACCCTCACCTTCACGACCATCTGTACGACACTGAATGCATACCACAGACGCCGGTACCATGTCGTCGCGGCCCGCGTCGAATTCTCTCAATGCCGGAAGAAGCCCGATCAGACGTATCGCCAGTGGGCGGCCGAACTCCAAGGCCTTAGCAGAAAATGTAAGTTTCAAACTCGTTGTTCCCACGAATCCTACGCCGACGACATGGTGCGTGATCACATCATACAGGCTGCACCAGATGCCGCACTCCGGCATGACGCCCTCAAGTTAGAGGACCCATCCCTGGAGCAGGTCATCGAACTTGCCTACAAATTCGAAATATCTACGGCCGCAGATCGCCGCCTGGAGTCCTGGGCGGATGTGGCCGCAATCCGAACCGACGTAGAGGGACACACAGGACGTCGCCGCCATCCAGAGCTCCCAGTCGCGCTCCTCCCGACACCACAACCGGGGACCGCTTCCTCAGAAGGACATCGAACCGGCCCGTTCCGGCAGGGGCACCAAGTCGCGGCAGCAGCAGCGGATCCCGCAGCGCCGACGCCGCAGCA
>CM061921.1:385435652-385453664 GCA_031002005.1 Vandiemenella viatica
TCCATTAAAAAAATCCTTTATCAAGTTATTTTTCATGAGTCCATCATCACTTACTAGTCTTAAGACCCCAATCGTAATAGACACCAACACTCGATAAGACATAAATTTTGCCGGATATAAGTACTAAGTATGTGCCACTTTCCACGAATTTTATTAAAAAGTGTGAAAATGTGCAAAATAGATAAAAAAAATAATGAAAATCGACCAGTCAAGAGAATAGAACAAAGTATCGAACATTACAGGGAGCAAGAGAGAAGCATAATTTCGTGAAAAATATACAGTTTCAGTAAGAAGCATGAAAATCTTATAAATTCTTTTAAATTTCATGAAAATCGGTAAAAAAAATGATTAACGTACGTAAAATATTGCCAAAATTACGTAATTTCCTTCCAAAACAAGATGTCGTTGGTTGACATGACAATTACACCTGCGTGCACCACAGAGTGCAGTGCACAACTATATGATGTGTTTTCATTACTACACCTGGCTACAGAAAAGTGTCATATACGTACAAAAATGTATGTTTCGGCTGTAGCGACAGTTCCCCAGACAAACCTTCACGGCCCCCTCCAACACACACATCACATTACCGTCAGGGAGTGCAAAGGATGAAAACTACAGATGTTATCGATCAAAGGCGCAAAGTTTAGGAAAACTATGTGATGAGTATTCACAACGCATACAATCTTCCAATCATGATAGGGTAAGCAAACGATGAAAGCAAAATATGTGTGCATCACAGAATTGAATGTATTCGATCAAAGGTGCTGACATAACGTATCAGACACATTAACGCACACACAAGTCATAATAAAACCACTATCATGAAGGTAGAATAAGTTAGCGTAAGTTCAGGTTAATTCTTATTTTTGAGAAAAATTCGGAGTGCATGAGAAGCGATAACTTTATATATAATGAGGGTGGGATGCACTAGAGGATAACACGTAAGCTAAGACATAACATGCTGGGCCTGCCTTATGAAGGAATGAGGTGGGATAAGTTAGTGCAAGCTCATGTTAACCCTTATTTTTTCATAAATTGAGAGCGCGTGTGATGGGAAATAGCGGTAACGAGGGTGCGATGCACTAGAGGTTAACCATAGTTTTAGGTTAAGAAACAATGGCACCCTTGCACTAATTGAGGTTAACTCAAGTTTTGAGATAAAAAACTATGAAACCCTTACAGTAATTGAGGTTATTGTAGATAATTTAGGTTAGGTGGGCCAGCATGTTACGTGTTAGCTTAGGTTAACGCGCGAGAATTAACCTGAACTTACGTTAACTTATTCCACCTTCATGATAGTGGTTTTATTATGACTTGTGTGTGAGCTAACGTGTCTGATACGTTATGTCAGCACCTTTGATCGAATACATTCCCTGACGGTAGTATGATGTGTGTGTTGGAGGGGGCCGTGAAGGTTTGTCTGGGGAACTGTTGCTACAGCCGAAACATACATTTTTGTACATATATGACACATTTCTGTAGCCAGGTGTAGTAATGAAACACATCATACAGTTGTGCACTGCACTCTGTGGTGCACGCAGGTGTAATTGTCATGTCAACCAACGACATCTTGTTTTGGAAGGAAATTACGTAATTATGGCAATATTTTACGTACTTTAATCATTTTTTACCGATTTTCATGAAATTTAAGGGAATTTATAGGATTTTCATGCTTCTTACTGAAACTGTATATTTTTCACGAAATTATGCTTCTCTCTTGCTCCCTGTAATGTTCGATACTTTGTTCTATTTCTTTGACTGGTCGATTTTCATTATTTTTTTTATCTATTTTGCACATTTTCACACTTTTTAATAAAATTCGTGGAAAGTGGCACTTACTTAGTACTTATATCCGGCAAAATTTATTTCTTATCGAGTGTTGGTGTCTATTACGATTGGGGTCTTAAGACTAGTAAGTGATGATGGACTCATGAAAAATAACTTGATAAAGGATTTTTTAATGGATGGTGGGTAAAAATAAAACAAAGTGAATCATGTACAATGTATTTTTTATTTATTTATTTATACTTTTCACATGCGTAAAAAATAATGTACAATATTTCTTCTTAACAAACATATATATCTACAAATGTTGATTTTTATTTATATAAATCGTAATGATACTCCTAGAACACAGCAGCAACCAATTTATTTCTCTATATTTAGCAAACTTTATGATTTTTTTTTTTTTTACAATTTACAGATCATATCTGCAATATACGGATTTTTTTCACAATTTTAGATAAATTTACAGAGCATTTCGCTCAACAAACTTATAGTTTAACAGTGTTTTCGGGCTATGCACAGCTTATTGATTTTCTGTACACATATACAAATGACTCGATATAAACCAATAGTGCACTGCATGTAACTTTCTCTCTCTATACAACACATCAAAGTTTTTTTTCCTATATACCAAAAATTATTTACACCAGCGGTCTAAGCACAAAACAATAGTGCACCGCATTCATATTTATATACATGTACAACACATCTATTTACAATTTTTTGAAGCAGTCTATACAATGCACTATGTATATACACGTATAAACGGTATATTTTATCTTCACTCAAACACCATTTACAAACATTCACTCATTATTTACAGAATCAGGAACACACTTGTGCCCCCACGGTAGGGTCTCTATGCCGTCGGGGAAAATATACCGCTTATTATCCGTCCTAGACACACCCAGTTTGGATATTTGCTGAGTATTCACAATATGGAGGGAGGAGCCTATTCTTCGCATGCAGATGGAATTTTGGCGTGGCTCCATGAAGGCAATTTACATAGTCTTCCATCTGCAGCTTGCGTGTGACGGAGCGAGCCAAACCCTTAGCCCGTCTAGAGGTTTGGCCCGACTCTAGCCGGAATGTGTACATCTTCGATCCTAACCCAGCAAACTCCACAATAGGGATGCCGTTCGCCTCGTCCTTCATAACACCGACCACCTTTTCGTTCATGGGACTCTATCCCGAAAGGGTTGTCGGTGCTATACCCAGACGTGTCAAACTCATCCTTGTTGTGGAGCATTACTTCATATGGATCACAGTTCATCATATAAATGAAGCTGTCCGTGTCCATATAAAGCAGCTTGGGGCTTCCAAAGCGAGGAATAAGCGAATTCATAATGAAATCGATACATTCTCACTTTTGAAAGGTCAAGAATACACATTCCGACATACACAGGTTTATTATAGAGGATCCGCACTTTCGCCATTTCCAGAGCTACAAAGTCTTCACGAAAAACGGTCATGTGTTTCAATCTGGGTGATGCTACGTATTTGCGGGCACCACGGCGACCCGGCCATGCTGTACACAATTTCACGTCGCGGTGTCTACGAATATCCTCCATTGTTTCGCCGAAAATGGAATTGTTCATCAGTTTATAGAAATCTCTCTCGAAATCTGTGTTAGCTTGTCGACGAGGATCCGTGTTGAGAGAGATGTAGTCTTTCAACCACGGTGACTGGTTGAAAGAAATCGCGCGATGTATTTCACTCACTTGCAACCCCAAATCTACACATTGCTGGAGGACTCGGTAATGGAGGACGTACCGTACCTTGTTCTCCAGTGTGGTCATCAACTTGGGGAGCGTGGAACCAACTGGGGCTTTGTGCTCTGGACATGGCATTAGGTCTGCTAGAACGTCGTGTTTGTCCTGAGGAATCGTAAGGTCTACCTCCAACACGAATCCCCTGGGTGAATCAGACGCAACACTCATAAAATCTATGCTCGCAATCTGCTCGGCCGACAACCACTGAAACCCACCAGGGTAGATACTCGGACATGGCCCAGCCGTACAAATTGTTAACATCGAAGTACATGATAAAATGGTCTGGCGCCTCGCGGTTGTACTCCGACATGTACTTGTTATTTGCCTTGGCGTACCTATGGACGCATTGACAAATACCACCGCGTATTCCACGTTCGAAAAGGAGCAGCATGTCGATATCGGTCAGAAGGTCCAATTCAACACGTGTGCTCTTTATATGGCCTGCCACGAAAGGCCTGGGGATGTAAAGTAGTGGGCAGGGTCCTGGGTGTATTTCCCCTAACATACAATCCTAAATTTCTCAAACAGATCTGCAAGTAACCGCACATCTGTTTCCATGTACAGACTTGCATATTCACGTATTGATCTGGAAAGTCTGCCACACTTGTGTCGCGTGCTCGTAATCGGCATCTGAATTTTCAGACTCCGACAGCGAACTATAAAATTTTGATTTTGGAGGAAGCGTGGCCTCGTCGAGCTTCTCCCACGAATCCATATATTCGTAAGGGAAGACTCCTTTCCGCTTAACTGATTGAATCTTCTCGGGGTCGGCAAAATGAGCACTAGTAATGCCCATGTCACCGTCCTCAAGGGTACCAACCAGTTTGTCTAATGAGGCCTGCATAAAACGGTAAGAGTCCAGAAACCTTAACGTAATTGAAGTATGTTCAACCTTTCTTGAAAAAGAAATGTAGCGTTCAGTGTTTATGGGGAGTACATCCATCCCATCGCCGTCGAGGTCGGATAATGCCATAACTATAAAATGTGCTTCATACCCAGACAGAGTATGAAAGAAAATGGGTATGAACTTTTTAGTCTTAAACTGCAAATCGCAGTCATTGTGTGCAGCCCCCTAAATTTACCTGTGATATGACAATGATCGCGGACTTTAACAGTCCCCGGTTCAATGTCTTTCTCACAGATGTGGCATACAGTAGCAGCAGCAAACTTTGCTTCTTGCTCGACAAGTTGTTCCACAAGCCATTTCTCGGGGTTTGGACCCGAGAAGGAGTTGAATCGTGACAGACTAGGTACGCCGGCACAAACGACCTGGTATGCCGCAGCGAATGGGGTGTGTTTCTGGACATTGTTTGAGTGAGAGGCGTTGGGTGTGGGACTGCATGAATCATAAGGTTCTAATAAACTTTCAAAATCCGCGTAAACGACGACGGGCACACGCTGCTTGTGTGCAAAATCCTTAAACTTTAAGGTTTTATCGTCATCGCCGGGCAAATCTACTCTTACTGGAATAGCCCTTGCACAATCGATCTCATGACGGTACAGAAGATCTTTGCTGCCAAAATGCTGCAGACATCTGTCGCATATGTGTATGGTACCATTACGGTTTCCTAATGAAGATCTAACTAGCCGCGGCAAGTTGCGAATCCAACAGTAATGGGCATTTCCACTGCTATCAGTATGCAGTAACATGTTAATGTGGTTATCGCGTTTGTCTGCAGTTAAGTGTAAGGGCCCAACTACTTCATTCCTACCTTTAATAAGATCCAGACCGAAAACATTTACTGAAATGCCTGGATTTTGCCTCTCGAATTTGGAAATATCTGCGAGTTTTACCGGAAACTCAATACCTGAGAAATCGAATTCATGGCTTGTGAATGCCTCTCTGTAATATTTAACTTTGTATGCGTGTTTATGCGGTGCCTGTACTTGAGCTGCAAGGAGAGTCCAAAGAAAACATAACTCATCATTGTTGTGCACGTTGACTACAGCTTTCCTTCCTTGGATATCAACTGGCAGAGCAACATGGGAAGACCCTCGATAGAACGGTTGAAAATGAGCAATTTTTATGTAGAGGGAAATTAATCTCTCGAGGGTTTTGCCAGAATCTCTCTCCTGAAACTCTTCCAATTTAGTCGTGATCTCCGATTTCACACAGATCTTATACGAATCAGGTAGGTGAGTGCTGGTTGTGACTTCACACATTTTGGTAAGAAAATACAAATTTGCGGAAACGATATTTAACTCCCTCTGAAGTGCAAAAGATGTTGCCAGCACAACCTGAACCTTTACAGCCGGGGTGGACCGGCAACTAACAATTTCGCGGACTTTATTTGCCAAAAGTTTATAACATGCATCAATGAAGTTAAGTGGTCCAATAAAATTTTCAGAATTTTGAATAGTTCCGGTATAAATTCTATTTTTAAAAGCACTCTGCCTATCTTCAAGGATTAAGCGCGTTGCGTCTGGACACTCACCCCTCGTTGCTGCACATGATATATTTGGCTGCTGCTGCCTGCTAGGTCCTGCCACTCCTGATCCCTGACTGCTAGGGCCTGCCACTCCTGAGCCCCGACTGCTAGGTCCGGGTGTAGGGATTCGCCTATCGGTTGAGACCTGCATTTCCCAAGGTCTCCACATGGGCGGAGCAGGTACGGACTCGACGGCGGCATTCATGCCTGCGGGCGGCTCTGCAACGATAGAAACCAATGAGAATAAGGCTGACATCTAATTACATGAAATGTATGAATAAATAACGAAGTGAGACTTACATTCGGTTGTATGGAATGAGTCCTCCTAGGTTCCTCAGACCGTGGAAAATCTATAAAAAGAAAAAAAGTTAATTTAGGTCAAAACATTAAACACATTTTGTTAAATTAATTTTTATGTCTATTGTACTCACTATTAAATAATTCTTGTTCCCAGTCATAGACACTTGTGGTCGGTAAACCATCATACTGTGCCAAATCTATAAAAAGAAGCATTGGTTAAAAAAACATGACATAAAGAAAAAGGTTATTACAAAAATATAAAGTATAATGTACTCACAATCAGCTAATTCCTGTTCCAAGCCTGCACCGGATAAAGTCTCATGACTCGCTGGTTCTGCAAATTGCAAAATCCTGGGTGGATCAGTATCGTCCATGCCTTCAGAAGTACCTGAAACCAATGAGAATTAAGCTGGCATCCTAGCTTACCATTTGGTTGCATGGAATGAATCCTCCTCCGTTTACTGGGCACGTTAATTTCATCACACTCCAGTAAATCTATGGAAAAAAATACATTTGCTAAATGAAAAAAAATAATGCTTACTGTATTCAATATTAAGTTAAAACAGTACATGGATTTATGTTAAATGAAAAATTATACTCATGAAACGATAGAAAGCTATCAGAATAAAGCTGACATCTAATTACAAGGAATGTATGAAATAAATAACTTACCATTCATTTGTATGGGTACATCGCAAGTACTAGTGGTAGGTATACCCTCAATCTCTAGTTCTTCAGATGGCATATCTGTAAAAAACAAAAAGATAGGATAAAACGCAATGTTAATTAAATGAAATTTTTATCAACAATATCAAATATTTCTCAAGATAAAACAGTACATGGATTTATGTTAAATGAAAAATTATAAAGCTGACATCTGATTACAAGTAATAAATAAACTATGTGGGACTTACCATTCATTTGTATGGGTGCATCGTAAGTACTAGTGGTAGGTATACCCTCGAACTCTAGTCCTTCAGATGGCGTATCTGTAAAAAAAATTTAAATGGTATCATAGGATAAAACGATATGTTAATTAAATAAAATATAAAAAAACTTACTGAAATATTTATCAAATAATTCCCAATTCCATTCGTTGGAACCGAAAACCAACAGACTTCCATCACTAGTGGCTCCTTGAGACAGTAAATCTAAAAAAGATAGCATAGTTTAAAAGACTACATAAATTTTGTTAAATAAATAAAATATGAATAATTAAAACTGGCAATGTATGAAAAAATAATTACCTTGCAGATTCACATCATCGAGAGAAGGCAAATCTTCAATGCTTTGCGAAGACATTGTCTCTGTGTAAGTTCAGATACAACTGGCTTAGTTCCTGTTACGACGCTTCTTTTATACTGATGCACCCCAAGATAATGACGGTGAGCAGCGCCATCGTGGCTGCAGGGGGCGGGGCGGGTGACCTACAAAGAGCTCCGGCAGGTAGAGGCGATCTTCAAGATAATGACGGTGAGAGCGGCGCGGCGTGGCTGGAGGGGGGGGGGCGCGTGGCCTACAAAGATAATGACGGTAAGAGGCACCGTCGTGTCTGCAGGGGGCGGGGCGCGTGACCTAGAAAGAGCCCCGGCAGCCAGGTAGATAATGACAGGGCGGCGGCGCCGTCGTGTCTGCAGGGGGCGGGGCGCGTAACCTAGAAAGAGCCCTGGCAGCCAGGTAGATAATGACAGGGTGGCGGCGCCTAATTATAGGGGAAGCGGCCGCAGGGTGAGATAATTAGGTGAGGCAGAACGCTCGAGACATACCTACTCGTGTCCATTCACAGGTTTACGTAAACTTCTTTGATTTTATCTTTAACTGTTTTTCAATTTACCACATATTACATAGTTAATTAAGTTCTTTCTATACGGCCTCAAATATGTGGTGTATGACCACCGCACCGAATGTGATGGGTGAGAGGTAACGCTGTGGCCTCGAATTCGGGAGGACCGTCCAGGCATCCAGATTTGGTTTTTCCGAGGTTTCGCCAAATCACTCCAGGAGAATACCAGGACGCTTCGTTCAAAAAGGCCATTGCCGAATTCCTTCCCGTTCCTTGCCCCGGATCTAATAACCTCGACGTCGACGAGTCTTAAAGCCTTAAAAAAACTGATATCGCAATCTCAATATTGTTAATTAACCATCTCATAAATGACTCATCGAGGTTTTCTTTGACACATTAATATTACAAAACTTATTTTACAGTCTTACAACTCTATTAAGATTAACAGTTAGTGCTTATTATTATTACGTTTCACAACGCAAAATATTCAATTGACATCCAACATTCACAAATCACATCATAAAACGTTTTTATTTGCGTATCATATACAAACATTAATGGCCTCCACCAACCTCCGAGGATTGATTCAATTTTCCTTCTTTTAGGCTTCTCTTTCTCGAAACTACTTCTTTATAACATTATCTACATCTACATCTACATATATACTCTGCAGTTCACAAAATTGTGGGTGGCAGAGGGCGCTCAGCACCAACGCTAATCTCTTTGCTGTGCATTCCAATCCCTAATGGTACGAGGGAAAAAAGAATTCATATAAGAATCAGTCCGGCACCTTATTTCTCTAATTTTATCTTTCCTGCACTTCCGACTCAAATAGGTTGGTGGAAGAAGTATTTCACTACACTCATGAGTGAAAGTGGGAGTACGCATGTTTTCCAATAAGTTTAAACGAAACGTGTGTCGTCTATCTACCAGAGACTCCCAACCTAATCTACTAATCAGTTCTGTGACGCTTTCATAAGGACTGTAGCAAGCGGTCACGAATCGAGCGGCTCTTCTCTGTACTTTCTCTATACTTTCGATCAATCCCTTACGAAACGGGTCCCAAATGGCACAACAATAATCCAAATGAGAACGCACAAGATATTTGTACGCTCTCTCCTTTGTTTGTTCATTACAATTTTTCAAGATTCTACCTATGAATCGCAGTCTAGAATTTGCTCTAACTACTAAATAATTAATGTGTATGTCCCATTTCATGTTCCTTTGTACTGTTACTCCCAAATATTTAATAGAATCGACCATATCAATAACTGTATTGTTTAACTGGTATTTCTGAACAATCGGATTGTTTTGTTAGTTATGCTCATTGTCTTGCACTGTTTACAATTTACTGTACGTTATCATTCAGCGCACCACGCCAAAATAATATCCAGATCGCGCTGAATTTCTAAGCAATCAGCCGAATTCCTTACTTCCCTATAAATAACCGCGTTATTAGCAAACAATCTAAAAATTCTTTTCACTTTGTCTCCGAGATCGTTTATAAAAATTAAGAAAAGAAGTGGTCCTATTACACTTCCTTGAGGTACACCCGATATAACATCTAGATTAGAAGAACTTTCTCCTTCAACGACAACATACTGCGACCGACCAGTTAGAAAATCCTTTATCCATTCACAAAGCTGATCCGATATACCGTACGCTCGAAGCTTATCATTCCATATTAATGGCTTCCATCAACAAATTTCTTCCTTACAACATCCTTCCTTTTTTATTTCCTAATTATTCGTCCACCAAACCAAAGATACTGCTTGACGCCCCTTCTAACATATTTGACCCATGTAACTAAGGTAGCAAGAGTTAAAAATGCACTTTAGTATTTAAATATGTTCACAATACTTATCTTAACTATGCACTTTATAGTTTTATTTTATGCTTTTCCTTGTACGCCTCTAAATCACCTCACTGATCTCGTCAAACTTTTTCATTCATTACAAAATTATTTCTAAATTAGTTTTAAATTCTTCTCTCTGTTGTTACAACAAGACGAGAAATCACAGAAACCGGATTTTAACAAGAAACATTTTGGGCGGGAGTTTAAATTACTGACATCTGTCACTTTGAAATCTATGTTGCAAAATTAACTTTTAAATCTATTAAATTTTATGTAATCGCTATACTTTAATACACATAACAAAAATAACATAGATTAATTTCAGTGTAAAGAACGAAAATTCGAACTCCTATGGATCTACAATGGTTCTGGTGTCAGATAATGCATTTGATAAAAGTAAACCATTAACTGATTTTCATAAATTTATTTTTATGATGGTTCATATTGGTAGAACAGAATGACAACAGTGTTTAATTATTGTTTGTAAAATATTGGGAAGTAAAAAAAGCATACTGGTAAGTTTTAGAGTCATATTATTCATCGGGGTTATATAGAAAAGCGAAAAAAATACATTTATATTGAGGAGGACATTGAAATTTAATAACATTCATTTTTTCCAGTAAAATAAATTTTCATGGTTTCATAAAACTATATAAGTAAGGACAAATATATTATCTAAAGCTGAAATTTTTTAAAATTAATTGCTATATGTACGGAATTCGTCACTTTTAGGTATTAAATAACCAAATTCTTCTACCATGAATCGATATGACTTGAGCCCATACATATGAACATTTTCGTGAAACTTTCAATCCTTTCGTTATACAGGGTACTGGCAATATCTGCTGGCAAACCCAATAAGACGGCAGAATCAATACATTACAACCTTCCGTTTCAATTATCTAGTAGTTAAGAACCCGCCCCGTGGCCTAGGTGGCTAGGCTATTGTGGTGTATCTAGTACACGACAGGGGGTTAGCAGGTTCAAGCCGTGGTGTTCAACGAATTCGAAATTTGGTGTGATGGATTGAGCTGTCGATGATTGTGTACTAAAGGCCAGTGCGTATGAAGCGATATCATATTTAGTTGTTTGCAATGACACATCCATTAAACTTGGTAATCCTCGGTGTCTTTTGGTGGAGTTGACCTAAATGGATCAGTACTAGATTTAACACTGACACACGTGCCTCAACGCAAAACATCAATCGTCAAAATATATAAGAATACTATTTCACATTGTGTAAGTGAAGGGGAATGCACTACACTTGAAACTCCACACCGAAGCATAGATTACCAGGTATGGCACACTGTTTTATTGATAAATTAGAAACTATTACATACATTAAACTAAGAAAATTGTTCACATCTAATCATGTTGTTTTAAGCATTTCAGAAGTTCATTACCAACACCTATAATCTTCATTTTGAAGTATTGCTGCTTGGCACGTATTATTTTTTGAATATTTCACTAAAATTTTGATATTTTGCTGGTAGGACAGGACAGAATATTGTCTTGGATAAAGTTATCGCAGTTCAAGAAAATAACTAGCTTTATTGCCTTATTATCTGTGTGCCATAAATCCTAACCACAAATGCCATAGAAAATTTTACTTACTTCGATCATCATTGTCTTCGGTACATTCCAAAACTTAGTAGTAGACACTCTAACGCCTCCTATCTATCCATGAACTGTGTGTGGGAGATCGATAACGCTCTGGTCTCGCGTTCGGGAGGACGTGGATTCGAATCCCCGTCCGGCCATCCAGGTTTGGGTTTTGCATGATTTCCCCAAATAACTTCAGACAAAGACCAGAATGGTTCCTTCAAAAGGCGATGACCGAGTTCCTTCCTACTCTTTCTATCCAGTACTTCTCTACTCTAATGTCCTCGACGTCGACAAAGCCTAAAGCCATAAAACTTTGTACTTCCACTGTGTTCACGTTCACCCCTGTTTCCTAGGCACTCTTCTCGAACATCTATCTCTAGGTGTTTAGTTCTGAAATCGATGCCGAACATGTTCCTTGGTACCTTCTAGCGCAAAAAATTGTTACTGTGAATTTGATATCCTGTGTTGCAGTGGTTGTTCACTTACCATCTCCTTCACATGTCTTCTGCAAATAGTCGGAAGGTTGAGAACACGTCGACTGGTTGTAACGTCCCCGAGACTTACTACTATTACTATTACTCCGCGATTCACTAAATGTGTGTGGCGCAGGGTGCATTGCACCTATCCAAAATGGTAATAGTTTGGAAGGGATATATGGGATGTGGCAGGAGGCGCCCATTGGCTATTGTGAGGAACCATCCCAGCATTCGCCTTGAGTGATCCGGGAAAACCGTGGAAAACCCAGATCAGGATGTCCGGAGAGCTTTATCGAAAGCTACTCCTGTCGGATTTTAAGTTTACTCGCCCGGTAAATCCTTTCTAATCGATTCCTTGTTGCTGGTAGCAATATTTGTTTGCTGTCATTCCGAAATATCTCAATCTTGAATTTTTCAATTAGCTTCGGTGTTCCAGGTCTTCCCAACCTAACTCCTTCAACATCGCACTTAAGACGCATTCCCACGATCCCTTGTAGGAGAGGCGAGACGAGACGGGACGGGACGGGATGCCATGGGAACAGGGCCGCCTCTGCTAGTGGAGACGAGACGCAGCTACCCATTCTGAGTCGGTAAAGATCACAGGCGTGTGTAGCGGTGCGCTGTTGCCATCGGTTGCAGCAGCGGTGCGCACCCCTTCTGTTGCTGTAAAGTGCTCTGTGCCAAACGACACTAGGCAACATGGTGCGGAGGTGGCGGCAAGGTAAGCTAGGACTAACCTGCGGCCCGCGGTCGTCCCTACACTTCGGCTAATGAGGTCCCGTCTCGTCTCGTCTCTCCTACAAGGGATCGTGGGAATGCGCCTTTACACTTACCCTCCAACTATATATACCTGTCACGAATCGGGCGGCTCTTCTTTGGACCTTCTCCAATGCCTCCATTAACCCCTTTTGATGGGGAACCGATACAGAACAACAATATTCTAAGTGAGGAAGCACTAGTGACTTGTATGCAATCGATTTAACTTCCGGAGTGCATTGGTTTAAATTACGACCTAGAAATCGGATCATACGATTTGCTTTCCCAATTACATTCTCGAATGCTCAATCCACTACAAATCATTACGAATTGTTACCCCTAGGTATTTAGCGGAATCTACCGTTCTAAGGACAGTACCATTAATTGTATATTCAGAGCTAAATGGTGTCACCTTTTTACTTACAGGCATGACTTGGCACTTTTTAGCGATTAACTCCAACTGCCAGTCTTTACACCACGCAATTATTTTCGTAATATCGTCTTGTAACAAAGCGCAGTCTTCCAGGTTTTTGATTTCACGATAAATAATAGCATCATCGGCAAATAATCTTTTCATCCCCCCTTATTACGTCACACAAATAATTAATATATATGAGAAACAACAGAGGCCCTATCACGCTTCCATGGGGAACCCCGGACCTCACCTCGGTAAGTCATGAACTCTCGCCGTCGAGAACTACACACTGTGTTCTGCCCTTCAGAAAGTCTGCAAACCAGTCCCTTATTTGTCTAGATATGCCGTGAACACGAAGTTTCCTAAGTAACCTAGTGTGAGGCACAGTGTCGAAAGCTTTTTAAAATCTAATAGAATTTTATCAACCTGGGATTGCCCATCTATAACACGGCACAAGTCGTGAATTAAAAATGCAAGTTGTTTTTTGCAGCATCGGCCAATTCTGAATCCATGTTGATTTGGGTTTAAAAGCTCACCTTCATCCAAAAACTTAGTTTAATACTGATTACAGTCCTTTAGATTAACTACCTCTGGGTCTGAGACAGTGAAGCAGTGATTAATTGTAAATTTATTTATTCTTCCGATGAATGTGTATTGTTTCTATGGAGGAAAATGGTTTAAATGAACTGTAATTTGATTGAAAGCAGTACTGTGTCGGTGTATTGTTAATTAAAAGACTGTAATTAAGAATGTTTTGTAAACTATAATGTAATTTTGAAAATTTAGAATTGTTTGACTTAGAAGCTTGATGTTTAGACTTCAGATGCTTCTAAATATTGTCTATTTATATTTAAAAAATGTTTCTTCATGATTTCTAGTAGTTTTGTATAAGTTTTGTTTTTGTACGATTTCTATTGTTGGAGTGGTTGTCAGCTCTCCAGAAGCATCGATCAGCTCTTTAAATGTTGTCTCGAAATTTCTACGACCCCTATTTAAGGTCCAAAATATACAATGAGCAGCGAAAACATTATGACGACCTACTTACTAACATATTGGTCGACATTTCGAACGCAATACAGTAGCGGTTCGGGCTACTGTAGTGAGCATCTATGGAAAGTGGTTGAAGGACGGTGAAACAACGAGTAGGCGACAAGGTGTTGGACAGCCACGCCATATCACAGAACGTGGAGGTTGGAGGCTTGCAGAATAGGGGCTGATCTGTTGCAGAATCGCTATTTTTGTGCTCAGAATTGTACTCCTGCTTTACAGAGTTTATCGACCGTGTTGTTGTTACGTCTTATTGAGAAGTTGAAGGAATTCAGCTAAATACTTTGGTTAAATTTTGTCACCTGGCGGCCGGAAAAAAAACTTGTAAATCGTTTGAAGACATCAAGTTCCGAGTACTTTAACAAGGTGTTGGTTTACTGTTAGTTCGCTTATTTGTTACATGAATAACTTTGTAGATTTACGTTATAGTCTTTCCTCTGGGGCAAAGCACCTATTATTTTACATTAGGTCCACTTTGGAGAAAAGGAACTCTTCACGAGCAGATTTACTAACTGCTCTGGCCATCAGCTAAAACAAAACTTTCTCTTCGTTCACGGCCGCTATGGAGACCTAGCGTATTCTGGAAGGAAGTAGCTCCAGATCTTCTGTCACACAGTTGCTATATTAAAGTGAATAACATTTTCAGCAAAAATATTCGTAGATTGGATTATGCCTGAAAAAAAATTACACTTCTTGACTAAAATTTGTATAAAGAACACTCCAGGTACCAAGTTAAGTTATCTGCTATCACCTATAGTAAAATACTTAGTGCCGTAATAAATTACTAATCTTTCATAGCTGAGTTTACATAAAAAGATAGGGTTAACGCTCTGGCCTCGCATTCTGGAGGAGGGCGATTCGAATCCCCGTCTGGACATCCAGATTTGGGTTTTCCATTGTTTCCCCAAATCACTCCAGGCGAATGCAGGGATTCTTCCTTCAAATGGCCATGGCCGAATTCCTTTCCGCTCCTTGTCCCCAGTCCCATCCCGTCTCTAATGTCCTCGACGTCTACGAGACGTAAAGTCATAAGTAAAAAAAAAAAAAAGATAACGTCGCTCTTTTTATTTATTTTATTTGGCGCACGGCTTTATATCCACTCAGACAGCACTCAATGTATTGCATATCGTCAATTTATGTTGATGAATCTTCCCGTATTTTATGTGAGCCGGCAAGATAGCGTGACTCCTGTACAATATGCCTGTGACCGTCGCTCGGCTTTGGAGGTGGTAAAGGCCTCTTGTTTGACTACAAAAGAATAACGTAAAATAAAGTGAAATAAATATTAAATCATAAACAAATTTGGAACCTGGAGGAACACGATTGCAAAGAAAATTATTATTGTGACTTCTATGATAGGTATGGTTCGAGAAGTAAGGTTAAATTTATCGTTTTTTGTTTTTTTTGGGGTGTTTGGATGAAATTTTCTTTATAATACTAACAGATGGATATGAATTTAAATAAAATGCTTGTGGTAGGAGCGGTCTGTTGACTCAGTTGTGATGACTAGTTACCAAAAGGCGCCCGGTTTAAATCCCTGTCTGCGCAAGATTTTCATAGGCCCTTAACCCGACCTCAACCTTTTTCACAGCTTGCTGTGTAAAACGAAGTATACCAAAACGCTTATGTGGCTCGGATTCCAGGTTAAGCTTTAGGTCCCCTTTACCCGGTAGCATTAACGGATTGTCTTGTGCTACAGGGATGTGTATCAATAAAGAGCCAAGCAGAAGCTGAGAAAGGATGGAGTAAACAGGCAACACGTAGTTATAGATGTGTCTGCTTTCAGGCAGGGACATGTGCTGGGAAATGCAGCCGCTGTCTGGCGAGGTGACCGCCCTCTCTGGAGAGGTGCCTCTCGTGCTGGATGGCCTGCCACAGGGGTCCCAGCGCCTGCTGCTGCTGAGGTCCGGAGCTCAGCTGCACGTCGCCAACATCAACAACAGTCGCGCCACTCTGCCCTGCGCGGTCCTAGCGTATGGCGGCCGCTACCTGCTCCGACTCGATCCGCCGCCACAAGTGCCTGTAATGTATTTCGTTCAACTAAAACTTCTTTGCCAAACATTTGCACTCAACGTTCTGCGCATGCCCACTTAACGTCCTGCGCATGCCCACTTAACGTCCTGCGCATGCGCACTTAACGTCCTGTGCACGCGTACATAACGTTCAACGCATGCGCACTTAACGTTCTGCGCATGCCACTTAACGTCCTGCGCATGCGCACTTAACGTTCTGCGCACGCGCACTTAACGTTCAGCGCACGCGCACTTAACGTTCTTCGCATGCCACTTAACGTACAGCGTATGCGCACTTAACGATCAGCACACGCGCACCTAACGTTCTGCGCATGCCACTTAACGTCCTGCGCATGCGCACTTAACGTCCTGTGCACGCGTACATATCGTTCAACGCATGCGCACTTAACGTTCTGCGCATGCCACTTAACGTACAGCGTATGCGCACTTAACGATCAGCGCACGCGCACCTAACGTTCTGCGCATGCCACTTAACGTCCTGCGCATGCGCACTTAACTTCCTGTGCACGCGTACATAACGTTCAACGCATGGGCCCTTAACGTTCTGCGCATGCCACTTAACGTACAGCGTATGCGCACTTAACGATCTGCGCACGAGCACCTAACGTTCTGCGCATGCCACTTAACGTCCTGCGCATGCGCACTTAACGTCCTGTGCACGCGTACATAACGTTCAACGCATGCGCACTTAACGTTCTGCGCATGCCACTTAACGTACAGCGTATGCGCACTTAACGATCTGCGCACGCGCACTTAACGTTCTGCGCATGCAACTTAACGTCCTGCGCATGCGCACTTAACGTTCTGCGCACTAGCACGTAACGTTCAGCACACACGCACTTAACGTTCTGCGCATGCCACTTAACGTACAGCGTATGCGCACTTAACGATCAGCGCACGCGCACCTAACGTTCTGCGCATGCCCACTTAACGTCCTGCGCATGCCCACATAACGTCCTGCGCATGCGCACTTAACGTTCGGCCCACGCGCACTTAACGATCAGCGCACGCGCACTTAACGATCAGCGCATGCGCACTTAACGTCCTGCGTATGCCCACTTAACGTCCTGCGCATGCGCACTTAACGTTCTGCGCACGCGCACTTAACGTTCAGCGCACGCGCACTTAACGTTCAGCGCACGGGCACTTAACGTTCTGCGCATTTCCACTTAACGTCCTGCGCATGAACACTTAACGTCCTGCGCATGCGCACTTATAGTTCTGCGCACTTAACGTTCTGCGCACTTAACGTTCTGCGCACGCGCACTTAACATTCTGCGCACGGGCACTTAACGTTCAGCGCATGCGCACTTAACGTCCTGTGCATACCCACTTAACGTCCTGCGCATGCGCACTTAACGTTCTGCGCACGCGCACTTAACGTTCAGCGCACGCGTACTTAACGTTCTGCGCATTCCCACTTAACGTCCTGTGCATGCGCAGTTAACGTTCTGCCCATGCGTATTTAACATTCTGCGCATGCCCACTTAACGTCCTGCGCATGAATACTTAACGTCCAGCGCATGCGCACTTAAAGTACAGCGCATGCGCACTTAACGTTCTGCGCATGCCCACTTAGTGTCCTGCGCATGCACAGTTAACGTTCTGCGCACGTGCACTTAACATTTTGCGCATGCGCACTTAACGTCCTGCGCATGCGAACTTAACGTTCAGCGCACGCGCACTTAACATTCTGCGCATGCCCACTTAATGTTCTGCCTACGCGTACTTAATGATCTACGCAAGCTTACTT
>CM061921.1:385454664-385478841 GCA_031002005.1 Vandiemenella viatica
TTTTTTTTTTTTTTTTTTTTGCGTAAATGTGGTGATACCTACCTACCTACCTACCTTTGTCTGGATGTATGATGTACTGTTCCTGCACTTATGCTTGTGTGAGGTGACATATGGATTTGTGGGTGAGACCTAGTATGAATATGGGAGTTATGATATCTGTCTGATGACCAAGTGTCTACTGCTACTCGTGGTACATGGGTGGCACATGTTACTGAATGGCAGAAAAAGCTTAGGTGTGGGATAGACGTGTTGGTGCTGATGTGAGCAGTTTTGTACCTAGCACACATGATACTGGATGGTAGTGAGGTCTGTAGTGTGAAATAAATGAGATGATGTTGATGTGAAGAGTATGGTGCCTGGAACATATGTTACTGATGATTTTTTGGTCAGTTATGAGTCATGGGGGTTCTACCCCACTTTTTCGTCGCCATGATTGGGCTGGATGTTGTGTCTAGCTCGCTGAATGCATGGAAATGTGAGTGTTTGTGAGTCTCTCTCTGTGTCTGTATGTGTAAATATGGTAATACCTTCTATAAACACGTCTGTCTGGACGAATGATTTTGCTGTCCCTCCACTTATGTTTGTTTGTGCTAGTGTATTGAGATGTATGGATTTGTGGGTGAGATCTGATAGTCAAGTGTCTATTGCTACTCATGGTACCTGCGTCACTTTTTTACTGAATGGTAGAAAGGGTTGCAGTGTGGGAGAGACGGGCGAATGATTTGCTGTCCCCTCCACTATCTCGCCAGGCTGATGATATGTAAGGAGACTTCTGTTTTTCAGCCAGTCATGAGGCAAGAGAGTACTACACCACTTTTTTGTTTCCATGATTGGTACCGGTAGTTGTGTAGTCTTGGACATGTGTATCTGCGTCTCTCTTTGGTAAGCGTAAGTAACTCGTCTGTCTGATGATTTTTGTAACGATAGTTCTGTCCAGTTAATCAGTTGTAACGACAATTCTGCCCCCTTCATCTTCATCGTTTCCGTGATGCTCGCTGTATGCATGTACAAGTGTGTGCGGTGTCATTCCTCTGTGGATTTGAGTCTAAAATATATGGTTATAGAATTATCAACGTGTGCTTCTAACCATTGTTTCAGGGCTTAGGCAATCTCCCATTTCGATGTGCTCTTTACAGTTTACTGCCGTTTGTGTTGGCATGTGAATTTTGATTCTCACTACATAAAAATCATTTAACAGAGAGGGGTGATGTACCAGAGAAGCGAAGGACTTGGGTACAAACCCACAGTCAGACCATTGCTTGTGTGGTGTAGTATGGAGTCCACATTTTTTGTACATCAAATGCAAGGTGCAAAGGAGGGCAGTTAGATTTATCTGTGTAAAATATTCAGTAAGTGACATAATAAAGGAGCTGGGGCTGGGATGTCATTGGAAGATAGGAAGAGTGTTGAGTGGCTGTAGGTGGCGTATAATGCTGTTAGAATGGATATTGGTGGAATAATTCTGAGTGGTGTATGAAGCCTAAGTTGACCATGACCACAATCTCGCACTAGACTTTAGGTGATGAGGCCTGAGTGGATAAAATATCTAAACACCCACTTTGACCTAACAATTTACGACAGTTCAAATGTGAGCACTATCTTAGGCGTAATAGAACCTATGGTGACGTTTTGGATACTTGTCGATGTGTGGGGATCTTCTATAAAAATGTGGGTTATGATGTCTGTTTGATGACCAAGAAACTATCAGTGAGCTAAGAGCATTATGGTAACTTTATCGTGGTTACTTGAACAAAGCATGCAATTACAAACAAATGTCAGACTTGGTCCTGAATCCGAAGGTTGGCGTTAGATGGGAACATTTTAAGCCGAATGGAGAACTCCCCTGGGTCCTGATTTATTGAAAAATAAATTCCTGGAAAAGGGGAGAATTTCCCTGAAAACTGTAGTAGAACCACCTTAAATGAACATTTTGATACCTGGCTACTGATTAGCAGAAGACTTTGCGAATTTTGAATTTTTGGTTTACTTTAACGCACGAACAGAAGGTAACCCTGTCTGTAACTGATCAGGGGTTGGATTGGGAATCATTGGAAAACAGAAGGTGGTTTGAGGAAGTGCTGTGGGTATGTTGGCGATGAGGCTAGGGGTGGATCTTGGTGAAAGAATTAGGAATAGAATATCAGTAGAAGCTGGCACTGGATTTCTTCTATAAGGGAGTATCTCCACCTTGGTCACAGGCGATGGTCTCAGGCATGTTCAGTGCTGCTTAGCGTGACTCGATTTTTATCACATAGGACTGGCGTACTTCGATTCGACAGGGGTGAAATTAGTAAGATTAACAGACGTATTTCGTCCCCCTGATTTATTGAAAAATAATTTCCTGGAAAAGGGGAGAATTTCCCTGAAAACTGTAGTAGAACCACCTTAAATGAACATTTTGGTACCTGGCTACTGATTAGCAGAAGACTTTGCGAAAGCACTGCCTTAGCGTGACTCGATTTTTATCACATAGGACTGGCGTACTTCGATTCGACAGGGGTGAAATTAGTAAGATTAACAGACGTATTTCGTTCCTGGAACATACGTGCTGTGCTGTAAAATACAGTTAAAGGTGGGTATATCTCTCTGTTTCTAGTCAATCACTGATGTGTCACAAGGGATTGATTGGAATTTTAGACAAAATACAGCTAAGGACACTCAATTTGTGATTGCTTACGAAAGCATAACAGAATTGATACATAGATTGGTCTGGATAGACAGACGACAAAGGTTTGACCTTGGTGGCAACAATTACGAGTGCAATGAAATATTTTATACCAATTGTGGTATTGCTATACTTTATCACAATAATTTCATTTTTTTTTTAACTTTTAAACGTCTCTCTAACAACGTGGTCTTTAGAGACGGGGAAAGGATGGGGAGCAAGGAATGGGAAGGAATTCGGCCATGTCCTTTTGAAGGAAGCATCCCGGCATTCACAAACTGGATTTCACATCTGCAACTTTGCATTAGGCAATGATATTCATGTCAATATAATTTAGTGGGCATATTTCAGATAAAATAGGTAGGATAGTTAATGCCATAGCAATAGGATAGAAATGCACAAAGTTCATCGAGGTTGTAGACACATACATTAGGAAATCACTTCTTTGAGTTTAAAACATTAGTTGGATTCTCGCTTTGTTTCATTGCATATAATTTAATAAATTAAAATAATGGCAGTGTGACAGAAATTCCCGCGTTATCATTAACGATTAATTATATTGGAATCCCACCGTACTGACCCTTATTTCCTCTTGAAATTCGCACATAGTTATTTTTTGTGCAAAGCACCCTCTGCCAATTTCGAATATCAGAACTGAATTGTATAGACGTGAATTTGACCTATGCCAAGACATTCCATGGTTCATTATCACGTTTTAAACGTAAAAGTTACACTTTCACATGATCTATTTTTTTTAATTAAATACAAAGACTCAAGCAGTTTTTCTGGTCACCCAGAATGAAAACAAAATTTTCGATTTTCGTTTTGAAAACACGAGTGATTGGGCTACCATAAATGTTTCCTAGATTTGTACTACGAAAACTGACATATAATAATTATTCTCATCTCGTAATAATTTCTTCTTGAACCGAAGTGAATGCTGAAATATTTCTATGTATCCCGCTGGGGCGGTTTTGCAGTGCAATGAGCATATGGCGCAACCTGAATTCCTTATCGATAGCAGGATACCTGAACAAATGCATACGAAATTCGCTGCAAGCCTGAGACTCTGTACAGAATTCTGCAATCATACGAACGCTGTGTTGGACGCCCTAGAAACGGGATACTATGCACATCGGCAGTCGATTTTTTTTAACGTCTCTCTAACAACGTGGTCTTTAGAGACGGGAAAGGAATGGGAATGAATTCGGTCATGGTCTTTTGAAGGAAGCATCCCACCATTCACCTGGAGTGATTTTGGGAAACATGGATGCCTGGATGGGGATTCGAACCTCCGTCCTCCCGAATGCGAGGCAAGAACGCGGCAGTCCCCCTGCATGCCGCGCCAAATATCGGAAACCGGGATACTTTGCACCTTGGCAGTCGATTTACGAGTATTTTTTAATGTCTCTCTAACAACGTGGTCTTTAGAGACGGGAAAGGAATGGGAATGAATTCGGTGTAGCATCCCGGCATTTACCTGGAGTGATTTGGGGAAACCATGGATGCCTGGATGGGGATTCCCTTTATACCTCGTCCGCCATCTTCTTTTAGCTATGAAACATATCAAACACGTGCACTTCTAATAGGAAGAGGGTCCGGCACATAATGGAGACCATCATACTCAATTTCCCCGATTAATAGATTATATTATCGTCCATTTTCTACCTATACCAATGGGTCCGTTCAAAACGCGTGAAGATAGAACTTTAACAATATTTAAGGTGCTCGGTAAAGGTGCATATGGTAGAGAAATTTCCTAGTCAGCCTACGCGAAGAGTACATATTTCGCAACGCTTAATGGATAAGCAAACATAGATAACAGTCGAGTGGGAATTTCTGTAGGTGTGTTGAAACAGTGTACACATTTCACAGAGCGCGCATTCCAGAACAGAAATAGCCATTGCCTCAGGGCTTGGGAGGGCGGTGTGGAATGTCTGCGCCCAAAGAAATTAAGCCCTTGGGAGATGCTGCTCCCTAGCGGCCGGTTGAGGAACTAACGTATGCGCAAGCACGCCCGGTGCCGCCATCTGTGCGGCCGGCCAAGGAACTAACGTGTGACGTCATACGACCTTGGCCGCCATTGGTCCATTAGAATTTCCCGCCATCCAACTGTGACGTCACGCGGACGAGTGGAGTCTCTTCCGGGGCCGTCTTAAGATCTTTTGTCCCAAAGTCGCCTTAGTATATCTACTAGCTACCATACCACTTTGATTACAAAAGTATATGATACCATTTCATCAAATACAACGGAATTAGAATAATAATTACAGGTCCAGTGATAAAAAAATAAGATAAATAAATATCAGTAGTAACAATCATCTTCAAAATACGTGAATATCTATATAGTACAATAGTTCCAAATAAAATATTTACTTCCCTGATGTCTGTTTGTCAGATAAATTTGTCCAAGTTTTTTTCCGATACAAAAGCTCTAAACACAAAAAACTAGACTCGATGCAATACTGTATAATCTAGCAACGTGTGTTTTTGATAATGTTCACACTGATACCCACACCTGTTTCTACTAGCTTTTAGGAACGGCATTGATGGAATAATCATGACTATGAATGTACCAAAAGGAATACTCGTTAAACTTATAATGATCTCTTCAGTGGGTGGTTCGATTTTAAAACTGGCAAAAAGTACTGAAATGTTGTTATTAATATTATTGATTTCTACACATGACATATCTCAGTGTGGGTTACACAGGGAAAAAAAGAGTTCACAAAAAGTAATGAATTTATTTCACAAACCAATGGTTTTAATCTGATATCTATACAAAGTCGTGCCGAGTGTAGACAGTGGTGGTCTCGTAAGTCCGTCTGATCACACCCACACTCTTTGCCAGAGAGAGACCCACGGGCAGGTCCATCAAACAGATAAAACGAACTTGTGTCGGCTGTGTCCCTGATGTTATTGATGGGGCAAGTCCTTGGGAAGCTACTTCGCAACACTTGCCAGTGTTTGTAGTCGCATATCTGCCTTCATACTGGTGCCAGCTCAGCGGGTGGATTGACTTACAAACTGCTGCGAAACTAAGAAGCAAGTCCCTTCAGACCTCCAGGTGTTAACACTACCGCCCTCATTTTCCAATATTAAATAGTACAGAGAACACAAAAAGCTTATTCGTTGCAGAAACATGGATAGAATAACAACTAAGCGAGGCATCATAAACGCCCGTAATGCTATTCGTGATGTTCGGATGGCTGTAGTGGATTAAACTCGTTTCTTCATGTTTCCCTAAGACTTGAGAAGCATCTTATCTGCGATTCTGCTTCTGTTATTTCTGACACCTAAACGTTGGGCTGCATAAGATTAGAGAGGTTTTCATGCTCTAGCCGAATAAAATACTGAAGCCGCTATAGTCCATGTTTATTGCAACATACTTAATGGTTCAGTTACAAGTAAAATACCTCTGCGGACTCCACGTGACGTAATGTGAGCAAGGCTAGGTGTGTGTAATAGAAAATATTCTATGACAGATAGTCGAACGAGAATTGGCGGGTATTGGCGGCGATCGAGACGATCCGAGGATCAGATACAAGTAAGAAAAATTACAAGTTGTGAGCTATAAGGTGAACTTAAACCGCGTGTGCGATTTCAGCACGCGCAGCATATCTACATATCATATGTACTCTGCAATTCACAAAATTGTGGGTGGCAGAGGGTGCTCAGCACCAAAGCTAATCTCTGTGCTATGCATTCCAATCCCTAATGGTACGAGGGAAAATAGAATTCATATAAGGGTCATTGCGCCACCTTTTTTCTAGAATCTTATCTTTCTGACTCAAATAGGTTGGTGGACGAAATATTTCACGACACTCGTAAGTGAAAGTGGGAGTACACATGTTTACCAATAAGTTTAAACGAAACGTGCGTCGTCTATCTACCAGAGACTCCCAGCCCAGTCTACTAATCAGTTCTGTGACGCTTTCATGTGGATTATAGCAAGCGGTCACGAATAGAGCAGCTCTTCTCTGTACTTTCTCTATATTGTCACTTAACCCCTTACGAAACGGATCCCAAACGGCACAAAAGTATTACAAATGTGGACGCACAAGAGATTTTTACGCTATCTCCTTTGTTTGTTCATTACAATATTTCAAGACTCGACCTAGGAATCGCAGCCTAGAATTAGCTCTACCTACTAACGAATTAATATGTAAGTCCCATTTCATGTTCCTTTGTACTTTTACTCCGAAATATTTCACAGAATCGACCATATCAATAATTGAACTGTTTACCTCGTATTTCTGAGCAATCGGATTCTTTTTGTTACTTATGCTCATTGTCTTGCACTGTTTACAATTTACTGTACGTTATCATTCAGCGCACCACGCCAAAATAATATCCAGATCGCGCTGAATTTCTAAGCAATCAGCCGAATTCCTTACTTCCCTATAAATAACCGCGTTATTAGCAAACAATCTAAAAATTCTTTTCACTTTGTCTCCGAGATCGTTTATAAAAATTAAGAAAAGAAGTGGTCCTATTACACTTCCTTGAGGTACACCCGATCTAACATCTAGATTAGAAGAACTTTCTCCTTCAACGACGACATACTGCGACCGACCAGTTAGAAAATCCTTTATCCATTCACAAAGCTGATCCGATATACCGTACGATCGTAGCTTCGCTAAAAGGCGGTTGTGTGGGACAGAGTCAAAGGCTTTCTGAAAACCTATTAAAAAAATTGCATCCACTTGTTAACCTGCATCAATAACTTTCATTACGTCGTGTGTAAATAGGGCCAGTTGTGTTTCATATGAACTTTTCTTCCGAAGTCCGTGTTGATTTGTCGTAAGAAACTTATTTTCATCTAGAAAATTCATAATGTTCGAGCATATAATATGCTCCATAACTCTACTACAAACAGATGTTATAGATATGGGACGATAGTTTCTAGGATCACTTCGATCCCCTTTCTTGAAAATTGGAGTTACTTGCGCGATTTTCCAGTCTGAAGGTACTTTTCACTCTTCTAATGATTTACTGAATAGATCAGACAGAAATGGTCCGATTTCCGCCGCGTACTCTGAAAATACTCTTCTGGAATTCCATCCAGACCAGGTGCTTTCCCCACTTCAGGAGTAATTGCATTATGATACCTGCAGTATCTATTCGTAATGATTCCATCTGGCAGTTTCCGTTCGGGTGAACCAGCGTTTTTATCGCACGTACGCCACTGAGGCTCAGACTTGAAGTTAAATAAAAATCTACAATAATTACAAAATGTCCACTACAACTCCTTCACATGCAAAGTACGTCCGAAATGGAGTCAAAGAGAGGCCCCTAGGAGCAATCAGCAGGTGCTAAATCTTACGAATAAAGAAGACAATCAATTTTTACGGCTTTACGCATCGTCGAAGTCAAGGTCATTTATAGTCGGCCAAGGAACGGGTTGGAATTCGACCATGTCCTATTGAAGGAACCATCCCAGTATTCCCTTGCAGTGATTGAACTCTGGATGGCTGCCCGGGGGTTTGAACCTCTGTACACTGGAATGTCAGGCCAGAGCGTTAAAGTTCACCCACCTCGCACGGTGAAGATAAGAAGCGCAGTTGCACGTCTTCCGTCTCACACTCGTTCAATAAGTTTAGCTGTTTTAGGAACATTTCCGCAACACCTTTAGCTTAGACTGAATGGTGATTTGCCATTTAAAAACGTTCCATCACATTTTTTTTCCAAAAGTTATTACTGTATTTCAGCGCTGAGAGTTTCTCAGTAATTAATATCATAACGATACCTATGCACTGGTTTGTTTTATGTTCAGGATTAGCGGGACCCTGCGCACCTTAACGCACTGAGCCACACTAACCTGCAGTTGTCCCACGATGCAATAATTTATTAAAATATTCCTTCACATTTTTTGAGAATTATTTTACGATGTTTCTATAGATAATTATTGACCGTAGTTCGTATTAGGGAATTTGATAAAATCTGTTTTATAGGCCAATAAAGCTGAGTGCTATTCTAAATTGGTTTGTTGTCTTTGTTCTAGTGTCTACTGTTAAAATATTTTCGTAATATGTAAGGAAATTCTTGCGCAGTTCACTTGCCATTAATTCGTGCATTTCGTATACTAGCTAAAATCACGGCTTTGTGGTGGCTCGCTAAGTTTTGTTGTAAAAATATAATATAAAATTAAAGAAATTACTATCATCAAAATTAGTTATTTTAGTTTGTTGGAAAAAAATTAGGCACGTGTATATTAAGACGCAATATTTAACTATTTGAAATATCAATTTATTTAATTTGTTTTAGTCGGATACAAAATTTCGTATTCAAGTTTCTTCCTGTTTTCTACATTTAACATACTCTAATTTTTAATATTACTAATTCTGTCATAAGAAAATATTCTATTTAATGAAGTTTTTATTCTCTATAACTCAACTGGTAGCTCAGTGGTCAGTCGCTCGCGACCAGCCGTAGCGAGCGGTCGCTTCGCACTTTCCTGCTATGTTGTGTGGTTAAGTGCCTACGGAGTAAATAAAAGCAAAGTCTAGTGAAACTTCAACAAATATGGAAGTGAATCAATTCGTACGAAAATCCACGCTAAAATTCTCCTTTGCGTATGGATATATGTGTCCAAAAGCAGTCAAAATCGATGAGTGGCTATATAGTGAAATTGTACTACGAGAAGAAAATGTGCACGGTATTCAGGCGGACTTCCTGGCTAATGTTATATACCTCAAGCAACGAAATTAAGAAGAATGCCTGCGACTTCAACGGAGAAAGAAAATTCGTACACAGCAATGGCGAGGTAAACAACGTTTCCATATCACTTGCAGGCCTCGGAATAAGACAGGTAAAAATACATAATGTGCCTTTTAAAATCAGTACAGATATCATACGAAAAGCTTTGGACAAATTTGGAACAATCATGAGCATAACCTCTGATAAAAGATATGGTAGCAAACGATTCGTTGTAGACAGCGGCATTAGAATAGTGAAAATAGATCTGAAGTGCCACGTACCATCCTATGTAAACATTGCCGGATTTAAAGCACTCGTTATTTACGACGGACAACCACGTACGTGTGTGATATGCAACTCCAACGAACATCTCAAGGCTGAATTCACCAAAAAGAGACCTGTTCAGTTACCATCTGAGCGCTTGGTCCCTGATACAGCTTTCAGTGGAGAACCCTTAAAAGTATCATATGCTCGCGTGACAAATGGTAATTCCTCAATCAATAGAAACATAAATGATGATCATACTCTCAGAATGGAAACGGATGACCCGTCGAACATCAGAATGGAAACATAACAGGTATATATCAGAGAAAATAGAGAATTCAGGCAATAAGATGAAAATTATATGGAATATAATAAAAACTGAAACAGAAAAATCTGTAAATTACTCTAAAGACATAAAAATAGAACAAAATGGATCTGTTCATAGTGAAGTCTGGGAAGTTTATATATACAACAAGATTCCAAATATATCTGCCACAAATAACAAAGAAATATACAATCTTTTGATGAACAGTGGATATCATAGTAATATACAACGAAAAGACCCAATAGTTAACTGGAAGAACATATGGAAGAACGTCAAAATCGAAACAGGTAAGATCCACATAGTATAGAGTAATTAATCGTTGTATAACAACAAACAGTCGTCTACATACGATTCACCACGCTGCCTCACCCAACTGTGTCAAATGCAACCTTCAAGATACGATAGAGCACAGGCTAACTAGGAGTGCTCAACAGATCACGCGACACTGCATTTAAAATCATAGATATAATAACACCCAAAACAAAAGAACAAACCAAGGTTTAGCAAATTATGTCCTTTACATAATACACAACAAAGAAACAGCCAATCTACAAGAATACTGGTGTTATTTAGTAACAGAAAACAAACGAGCTATGTCGTATCGATATTACAAAGAAAACTATGCTAACTACCTGAATAACATAACATAATGCCTTTTGAGGAAATGATTTTAATCCAGTTATTATATATTGAAATTTAAATACTTTTCTATGCTTCATTTTGCTATGACTGTAGAAAATGTATTATTTTACTGTAACATTCTGTGAAAGTGAAACAGTCTGTAAAATAACTAAATTAATTTAAAAAAGTGGTTAAGGCGCTTTCTTTCAAAATGGTGCTCCGGTCCCGGGTTCGAATCTCGGCAGGCGCAGGAATTTTGAGAGTTGTGTTTGATCGTATGAGCTATGCCAGGACGCTCCGTGGTTCGTATTCCACGATAAACTGTAGATCCCAGAGGAAAGGAACTGGCCGTCCTACCTCTGACACAATGGCTTAGTATGCCTCCATAGGGAGGATCCAACCAACCTTCGGGTTGCGGAATAGTTAAGTTAAAGTTAACCCAATATATGTTAAACCAACAAAAGTTTATTTTTCTCCAACATCTACAGCGAATTTACTTAATGTTAAATCTTGAGCTTTATGAATTGTGATTGCGGAAGCTAGTTGTAATGGAGATTTTTTTCTTACGACAGTGATATTCCGTATTTTACAAAACTTAGCTGTCGGTGGATTCGGAACACAACCACTATTTTCATAAGTTGAATGAAAATAATTTTCAAAACGAACCTTTATAACTAATGACATTACATATATATGCCAATAAAGATTATTACATTTTTTTGCAAAAAATAATGATTAATGACACATCTAAAAATAACTCTGAATTATTAGTGCGAGCTAATTTATGTTCCATTTCACGTCTAGACGTACAGTAGTTTAGTCGAAACATTCACCACAAAAATCTAGTGTCGCTCGCCCTAATAAGATTCTGATTTACAACGTCCAGATCGGAAAAATTTTAATGGGACATAATTGATGAATAATATTATACCGGTTTTCCAGCACAGGAATGGTAATAAAAGAACGGAAATATCATCATTGTACGCGCTTTCATTACGTATAAATTCATTGTGAGAAATATTTCTTAGTTTTTACGGTCCAAAAAGGAACGTTTGAATTAATATTTAAGGTAATTATGTACAATCTGTAATTATTTTCATAGCAACATTTTCATACCTTACTTCCATCTTATAAGAAAACTCGATTGATCAAATGAATTAATTTTTCTTTCTCAAAAAATCTTTATTTCCTTAAAGCGATGCAAACCTGACAGTGAAATTATTGTTTGCCGTTTTAAACACCTTTTAACTAAAGGATTAGCTATGTTCACTACAGTGTGGAGAACATTCGCTGAAAAAAAAAATCAAAGAATTGAATTCTGGACTGCGTATTCAACCCGCGTCCTATGTAAGTGGAGAATCATAGAACGTGTGTAATATGAACCACGAACACAGGGGAAAATGCACAAGGTGACCAAAATTTCATCACACCAATTCAACTACTTACAAAGATTTAAGTTCACTTCCGTGTGAGCAGCGGACGAGAACGGTCGTGTACTTCCTCCACTACAGTGCTCGTATCGCTATCGGAAAGTTCTACTGACGCAACGTGTTCGCGAATTACTTTGAACAATAAGTGTAAATATATTATATCGTTTAACGTAAGCTACCAAACCTTCTACCGATGTGACCCCACAAACTGTTTAGTGGCCCATCGGTGGAAAACTACAACCGAACGTTCTGAGTGACCGGTTGCTTGTGATGTCTATAAACACGGACTTGGCTTCGGCCATTCGCAACTCAATGATCAGCGAGAACTCTGATATAAGTGCCGTAAATTCATCCGATATCACCAACGAGATGATTTCCGAAGACAGCGCAGCCCACCCATCTAGATCAGCAGTTCCAGAGCAGCAGCCATGTCAAACAGCCCATCACCAGCAGGTCACAGCCTACCTGCAGCATGATCTTCAACAGCAGCAACAACAATCAGCCCAGCAGCTCCATCTCCACCAGCAACAACATTTATACCACCACCAGCAGCAGCAACAGCAGCAGATGCTTCAATATCAACAGCATCAGCTCCAATCCACACAACCGATGGGGATAATACAACATCCCACGACGCCCAACGCACTGCTGAACCAAATGTATGTACAGTATAATGCAGGCGCCAATATGCCTCAGCCTCCCCAGTGCCCAAATAATACAAGTAGTTTCATGTCGCCCATGGATGTTATTAACGATCAAAAAAGAACCGGTCATAAGCGCCCACGCACAAATAGTGGAAATAACTTGCAACAACCAAGGGCCTTATCTCCTGATAATGGACCACCAGAAATGAGATACGTTATTGATATACCGACGCAAAACAGATTCCAAATCTTGCATTGCGAAGAACCTGTAGAAGAGACAACCGAAATCACAGAAGTAGTTAAAACACCACCAATTTTTCTACACGAAGTAAACAATCATCAAAGACTTACTCGAGATCTCAAAAATTTGCTAAGTAATCACTTTTCAACCGAACTAAAAGGAAAAGTGATTAAAATAAATACAACCTCTATTCAGGATTTTAGAACGCTAACAAAACATTTTGATACCATTAAACAGAAATACCACACTTTTCGTGCCCCAGACTCCAAACACCTATCTGCAATTGTGCGTAATCTACCATACTCACTAACAGATAATGAAATAAAAGAAGAACTAATCAGACTTAAGTTCCCAGTGAACAAAGTAACAAGACTTCTAAATAAAGATAAGAACCCTATGCCACTCTGCGCAGTTGAGCTTGAAGAAAATCGCGATTGTGCCAATATCTTTGAATTAGATAGACTGTTCCACTGCATTGTTAAAGTAGAACCACGTAGAAAGTCAAAAGATATTCCTCAGTGTACAAATTGCCAGTTCTATGGGCACACAAAAAACTACTGTAAACTTGATCCTCGATGTGTTCGCTGTGATGGGAAACACCATTACTCCTCATGCAATCACCCGCGTACAGCAAAACCGATATGTGTTAACTGCGGTGGGGAACATGCAGCAAACTTTAAGGGATGTAAATATTGTGAAGAAATTAAACTTAAAAGTTTCAAGAAACCTTTACACCAAAACAAGCTTAACTCAGATAGACAGCTGACTGATACGCACACACCGCAAAATCTGGCCTCTCCGGGATTCCCATCTTTACCATCAATTCTGTACCCTCTATGACATCCTAAACACACAGCTGACCAAATAACGCAAAACAAAGATAAAACAAATTCACAGCATATTCAGCAAAATATCTTTCGTCCCTCTTACAGCAACATACTACAAGGAAACCGCAACGCATCACCTTACGACACAAACATACAACAAAACGAGCACAACACCGAGCAAGGTACCACCTGGACCAAATTAATTTATGAACTAGTCTCTGCATTAATCTCTGCTTTTCTCCCCATGATAAAGGAGATTATTATGTCATCAGTAGCCAGTTTCCTCCAAAATGGCAAATAATACTGTCAATGTCTCACAAGTAACACTCCTAAACTGGAATACAAACGCAGTACGGAATAAAAAATCTACGCTTGCAGAATTTATGAGTCGCCACAATGCTGATATTGCTTGTATAACCGAGACACATCTTAGCTCTAATGATACTTTCAAAATCACTGGATATAAAATATACAGAATAGATCGTGACGCACCTATAGCCTCCGGCGGTGTAGCTATACTAATTAAAAACCGCATGAGTAATAACTCGATTTATATGCCCGCCAATGATCTAGAAACTGTCGGAATCCAAATACAAACTAAAACTAACTCCGAAATATCAATCATTGCCGCTTATAAACAACCAAATCGGAGGCTTACGCAACAAAAACTCGTGCCAATATTTGATCATAACCAGTCTATCATATTAATGGGGGACCTCAACAGTAAGCATTTAGCTTGGGGATGTCGGGCAACAACACCAAACGGCAGGAAACTGCTCGACGCTGCAGGTAACCTTGGTCTGCATATAGTCGCACCACACGGGCCAACTTACTTTTCTAATAATAGAAATGTTGTGCCTGACATACTTAATATTGCCGTAGCAAAAAACACACCACTACAAATATATATGGAAGCAATTTCTGAGCTAGATTCAGATCATCTTCCGGTTTTAGCAAAATTTGGTACAAGCCCCGAAACAATAGAACAAACAAAAAAGATACTACCCGGGCAGGTAAATTGGAATTTATTCGAACTTAATTTCAATCAGATACTATTACCATTCTCTAGGCAAGACATTAAAGACAGCATTGATGAAGGTGTACAATATCTAACAACTGCAATTCACCAAGCGGTAGAACTATCAATCAAGAAGCCTCAAACAAGAATGTTTAAGTCACTCCATGAAAGAATACCGCAACGAATCATTGACTTGATCAACTACAAAAATCAAGCCCGCAGACAGTGGCAAAGGCAGCGACTCCCGCACCTTCGCAGACTCCTAAACCAATTAATTAGACAGGTCAAACTAGAACTCGACTCATTTCGCTACCAAACATATCAAAATTATCTATCGGAATTAGATCCTGGTGATAGATCGCTATGGAAAACTACGAAACGAATCCTCAGGGAACCCACTGTCTTACCGCCCTTAAAATTTAACGACAAATACATATCTAGTGATTCAGAGAAGTGCGAAATTTTAGCAGATCATTTTGAAAACGTCTTCAAACCGAATCCTATAGTAGATCATGAGTTCAACAAAACAGTCGAAGATTCCAATCGGCATATGACCATTGGAGCGGAGAATTATGTCAAATTCACTACCCCAAGAGAACTGAGACAAATAATTAAAAGTTTGCCCGTAAGAAAATCGCCAGGTCATGATAATATACCCAACATAGCGCTGAAGTCGTTACCCCCTAAGGCAATAAGTTATCTCACAGCACTCTTTAACAGCATTCTCTGTACTGGATATTTTCCAATAGCGTGGAAACATGCTAATATCATAGTTTTCAATAAACCTAATAAACCAGCTTCCCTACCTTCTAGCTATAGACCTATAAGCTTACTCCCAACCTTATCAAAATTACTGGAAAAGATAATACGGACGCGGTTAACTTCCTTCCTTGATGCTACCGGAACCATCCCACCACATCAATTTAGATTTCGCCCGATGCACTCAACCTCACACCAAATACTACGCCTGGTTGAAGACGTCACAAGGGGCTTTGAACTTAAACATCACACCCTGGCTGCTTTTCTGGATGTTGCCCAGGCATTTGACAAAGTATGGCATAGTGGACTTTTATATAACCCTTTATAGTACTTGGTACAATAGTGTACCACTTACTTATAAAAATATGTATCTCACAGGTGTTTTTGGTACACTAGCGTACCGCTTGTTCACTGCCTTCTAAACACACAGCAGTATCATTCTGACATCTGTTGGCGTGCTTGTAAACTACGTTATAGGTTGTGTGTGCACAAATATCTTTGATCGGTACACATGTGTACCAGTGACCTTTAGCTACATCGCTGCATTGTAGTTGTGGAACATTTTGTGAATTTGCCAGCAGGAAAAGGAAGAGAGAAAGCTGTTTATCATTCGTAAGTATAGTATTATAACGTGACTATAAAATACAATGGCTTACGATCGTAATTTTCACCTCTCTACATAGTTTTTAATCGTTAATAACTTCGTGCTGAAGCCTGACGCAAGAAAATGGGAGTTTTTACTTGTATTTTCTGTTTTCATGCTTTTAGTTACACTGAAAATAAACATTTTCTCGAAAACTACTGACATTATGTGATTGTTCTTGATAAACAATCACTAGAGAATTGTTTGCCGAAAGATAATATTGAAGTAGATACACCAATAACACGCAAATTTCACGCCATTGCAGGAAGTGCGGAAGTGGGTGTTGTTTACTTATATTTTCTTTCTTTCATTTATATTTTACTTACTTATTCACTTCGTGCTTTCAGTTAAAATTAAAACTCACATTTTATCGAAACTATATATTACCTAGCAGATTTAGATAATCATTTACAACAAAGCACTATATCGAAAAATAATACTGAAGTGGAACTAACAATACATATAGTAACAAAAGGCTTTACAACACTTTCAGGTCATGAAGGGACTTACAGAAAAGGAAATTGAAGAGTTACTAAATTCATTTACTGATGATCAAGTGTATGATTCGGAAGAGGGAGGAGATGAAGATGCCGAAGATTTACTGCCACTAAATGTGCATGGATCGCCACGCAAGACTCGTGCCACTGGATCTACGTCTACAATAGGAGGATGCTCACAACAAAATAATGAAATATCATCTCGAATAGCAAACGACATGGAAGTGTGTAACGTGGGAGATGACGATCTTTCATCTGATGATTCAACTGTGGTACCCAGTAAAATGTTAGAAAACGAGATTTTGCCCCAGACCATTATTCAAGATACAAACATTTCGTGCTCCGAGTCAGAATCTGACTCTGATGAAAATTCTACTGAACAGTTTCGTTGGTCTAACCAAGGGAAAATGCCCATGAAATTTAGCACTTGGCAATTTCAAGAACCCTATGGTCCAAAATTCGACACAGATAGTAAGTCTCCATCTGGCATATTCTTCTCTTTTTTACATCAGATGTTTGGCAACTCATAGTAGAACAGTCCAATCTTTATGCCACTCAAACAATGAGTACAGATCTCTGTTCTACATATGAAGAAATCAAAGCTCTATTTGGAATTCTCATAATAATGGGATTCCATACGTTGCCAAGTATGAGGCTATATTGGTCGAATGACCCCAATTTTTATGTGGAAAGAATTGCTAGTGTCATGAGTGTGAAGCGTTTCCTAAAGTTGATTCGATGCCTTCATGTAAATGATAATGCCAAAGCTCCAGCTCGTAATACCCCAGAATTTGATAAGTTATTCAAAATAAGGCCCCTGATAAGTTTTTTACAGGAATCATTTCCATCTTTCTTCTGTCCATCAAGACACATTTCAATTGATGAAAGCATGATCAGGTACAAGGGCAGAAGTACATTGAAACAGTACATGCCCATGAAACCAATAAAAAGGGGATTCAAAGTTTGGGTTGCTGCATGTGCAGTTTCAGGTTACATGATAGGATTCTCTATATACACAGGTAAATCAGATTCTGGGGAAGTTACTGTTGGTTTAGGTGAAAGAGTGGTTCTTGAGCTAGCAGAACCATTTTGTAATTTAGGCTATTGTTTCTATTTTGACAATTTTTTTACCTCCTTTCCACTTCTGAAATGTCTATTAGACAAAAATCTTTTTGCATGTGGTACAACTAGGTCCAACAGGAAATATTTTCCGAAATCTGAACTGAAGGCTGATAGGGTACTGAAACAATCTGAAAGTGATTTCATGCAGTCAAGTGACATAACAGTGTGCAAATGGATGGACAGGGGAAAGAAAGCAGTATGTGTTGCAAGTTCCATGCACAATCCCTCTCATATGACAACTGTACAACGCACCAATCATAAGGGTGCCAAGGAAACAGTTCAATGTCCTAATGCAGTGGCATCCTACAATAAGTACATGGGTGGTGTAGACAAGTTTGACCAGTACATGGCTGCATACAATATAGGGTGGAAATCTCGCAGGTGGTGGATGCGAATATTTTATTACATGTTTGATGCTGCTATTGTCAACAGTTACATTATTTATCAAGAGAACTGTAAAATGCAGGGCAAGAAAATGTGGATGACACACCTAGAATTTCGTTCGCAATTGGCAAATGAACTAATTGCAGATTTTACCTCCCGAAAAAAATGTGGACATTCTCCTGGAAATTCATCCACTCACAAAAGAAGGAAGGCTGTTGTCAATGCAGTTCGTTTTACTAATGTTGGTACCCACCTACCTGAAGTTGGAAGCAGACGACGATGTGCTCATTGCAGCACAAAGAAAGTTCAAAAACGTAGTACACTGTGCTGTAAAACGTGTAAAGTAGCACTATGTAAAGGGTGTTTTATGCCTTTCCACAAGTCACTGTAAAAATCGTTGAAATTTCATTGTTTCAATTGCTGAAATCAGGATTTTTGTGTATATTGGCATGTATATTCATATTCATGTTCATATAATCATTAAAACAATGTTTATTGAATACTGTGTTGTACACTGACGGAACGTTGTTGTCGTTATAGGGCAGTGGTACACATATGTACCACCCTATTACCAACGATAAAAAGATTTAAATATTTTTTTGGATAACAGAGACCATCAAGACCTCTAAAAACTGTAAAACAAGGGAAAACGTTGTTCTTTTTTTTGCCGTATAAAGGGATAAACTAAAAAATACAGGAATGCCTCTATATTTGTACAAAATCTTAAAAAGCTTTCTACAGAACCGAACCTTCAGTGTACGAGTGGGCTCAAAAATATCCTCAACTCGACCAGTAACAGCAGGAGTCCCACAAGGATCTGTGTTAGGGGCCACCCTATTTAACATATACACGTCGGACATTCCAACTTTCACAAATACCTCGACTGCAATGTATGCTGATGACACAGTAGTATACACTTCACACAACGATATCCACGACGCATGCAGTTACCTACAGGATGCAATTGCACAACTAACCGAATGGTTAAATCACTGGCGAATATCTCTAAACCCCGGAAAATGTCAAGCCAAAATTTTTACACTGAAACGCCCACTAAACCCGCCAGAGATAAACATTATGGGAAATAACATTGCATGGAACCCACCTGACCAATCAATTAAGTACCTAAGTCTTGACAGGCGGTTAACGTGGAACACACACATTAATAATAAAATAAACCAATCCTATGCCAGATTGTGCAAATTACCTGTATACCCAGTATTAAATATAAAATCATCATTAAAAACAGAATGCTGCCTATTAATTTACAAAATGATATTACGACCGCTCATAACATACGCATGTCCAATATGGGGATGTGCTAGTCGTAGCAAGTTACAAAGAGTGCAAATATTCCAAAATAAAGTTCTTCGATTAGCCGTGAACGCACCATGGTACGTACGCAACAGTCAGCGGCACCGTGAATTAAATATTTCTTACATCAATGAATTCATAAGGCAACAAACTAAAAAAATTTTTAAAACGAATGAATTCAGTACCTGGTGCTCGGTTTTATGAACTAGGAAAAAGAACAGGTCAAACTAGACTTAAAAAACGCCTTCCTCAAGACATTTATCTATCGAACAGTGACTTTGAAGACGAAATAAACCAGTAAACCATATATTGTGAAACAAGATTATCCTCAGCGTTGAAAATCTTATATATATATATAAAAATAGACGTGTTTTTTCCTATATTTCACTTTTGAGCCAACACTACCAAGCACAGATCACTGATGTTTGTGGGTGGAAGTAGCATGGAGTTTCCTGTCGTGCACAACGTTGGCCGAATGCCGATAGCTGTGGGGATGTGGGAGATATAATGATTAAAGTTGGTCAGTGCAGGGCGTTTTCATATTTCGACCAAAAATTCGAATCTCCGTATACTTCTCTTTCCTGCCACAACTACATAACATAGAGCTTTGGTGTTTGTGTGTGGTAGTAGAATCGTCTTTCCTGTCGTGCACTATGGTTGTTAGATGTCGGTAGCTATGGGGGTGTGGGAGAATATGGGGGTTGAAAGTGGTCGACCTGTGGCAATTTCATACTTCTGCCAAAGACAAAAGTGTCATGGTGTATCACTTTTCAGCGAAAACAATAGATCACAGATAACTGGCGTTTGTGTGTAGTAGTAGCACAGAGTCACCTTTCGATCACAACAGCGGCCGAATTTCAGAAACTGTGGTACTGTGGTAGATATGGTGGTTGTAAGTGGCCGACCAAGGATATTTTCGTATTTCGACTGTTTCCGCATATGTCACTTTTCTGCCACAACTACAAAGCACAGAGCATTGGTGTTTGTGTTTGGTAGTAGAATCATATCTCATGTAGTGCACTATGGTTGTTAGATGTCGGTAGCTATGGGGGTGTGGGAGAAACGGGGGTTGAAAGTGGTCGACCTGTGGCAATTTCATACTTCTGCCAAAGACAAAAGTGTCATGGTGTATCACTTTTCAGCGAAAACTATAGATCACAGATAACTGGCGTTTGTGTGTAGTAGTAGCACAGAGTCACCTTTCGATCACAACAGCGGCCGATTTTCAGAAACTGTGGTACTGTGGTAGATATGGTGGTTGCAAGTGGCCGACCAAGGATATTTTCGTATTTCGACTGTTTCCGCATATGTCACTTTTCTGCCACAACTACATAGCATAGAGCATTGGTGTTTGTGTTTGGTAGTAGAATCGTATCTCATGTAGTGCACTATGGTTGTTAGATGTCGGTAGCTATGGGGGTGTGGGAGATATGGGGGTTGAAAGTGGTCGACCTGTGGCAATTTCATACTTCTGCCAAAGACAAAAGTGTCATGGTGTATCACTTTTCAGCGAAAACTATAGATCACAGATAACTGGCGTTTGTGTGTAGTAGTAGCACAGAGTCACCTTTCGATCACAACAGCGGCCGATTTTCAGAAACTGTGGTACTGTGGTAGATATGGTGGTTGTAAGTGGCCGACCAAGGATATTTTCGTATTTCGACTGTCTCCGCATATGTCACTTTTCTGCCACAACTACATAGCATAGAACATTGGTGTTTGTGTTTGGTAGTAGAATCGTATCTCATGTAGTGCACTATGGTTGTTAGATGTCGGTAGCTATGGGGGTGTGGGAGATATGGGGGTTGAAAGTGGTCGACCTGTGGCAATTTCATACTTCTGCCAAAGACAAAAGTGTCATGGTGTATCACTTTTCAGCGAAAACTATAGATCACAGATAACTGGCGTTTGTGTGTAGTAGTAGCACAGAGTCACCTTTCGATCACAACAGCGGCCGATTTTCAGAAACTGTGGTACTGTGGTAGATATGGTGGTTGTAAGTGGCCGACCAAGGATATTTTCGTATTTCGACTGTTCTCCGCATATGTCACTTTTCTGCCACAACTACATAGCATAGAACATTGGTGTTTGTGTTTGGTAGTAGAATCAGTATCTCATGTAGTGCACTATGGTTGTTAGATGTCGGTAGCTATGGGGGTGTGGGAGAAACGGGGGTTGAAAGTGGTCGACCTGTGGCAATTTCATACTTCTGCCAAAGACAAAAGTGTCATGGTGTATCACTTTTCAGCGAAAACTATAGATCACAGATAACTGGCGTTTGTGTGTAGTAGTAGCACAGAGTCACCTTTCGATCACAACAGCGGCCGATTTTCAGAAACTGTGGTACTGTGGTAGATATGGTGGTTGTAAGTGGCCGACCAAGGATATTTTCGTATTTCGACTGTTTCCGCATATGTCACTTTTCTGCCACAACTACATAGCATAGAACATTGGTGTTTGTGTTTGGTAGTAGAATCGTATCTCATGTAGTGCACTATGGTTGTTAGATGTCGGTAGCTATGGGGGTGTGGGAGATATGGGGGTTGAAAGTGGTCGACCTGTGGCAATTTCATACTTCTGCCAAAGACAAAAGTGTCATGGTGTATCACTTTTCAGCGAAAACTATAGATCACAGATAACTGGCGTTTGTGTGTAGTAGTAGCACAGAGTCACCTTTCGATCACAACAGCGGCCGATTTCAGAAACTGTGGTACTGTGGTAGATATGGTGGTTGTAAGTGGCCGACCAAGGATATTTTCGTATTTCGACTGTTTCCGCATATGTCACTTTTCTGCCACAACTACATAGCATAGAGCATTGGTGTTTGTGTTTGGTAGTAGAATCGTATCTCATGTAGTGCACTATGGTTGTTAGATGTCGGTAGCTATGGGGGTGTGGGAGATATGGGGGTTGAAAGTGGTCGACCTGTGGCAATTTCATACTTCTGCCAAAGACAAAAGTGTCATGGTGTATCACTTTTCAGCGAAAACTATAGATCACAGATAACTGGCGTTTGTGTGTAGTAGTAGCACAGAGTCACCTTTCGATCACAACAGCGGCCGATTTTCAGAAACTGTGGTACTGTGGTAGATATGGTGGTTGTAAGTGGCCGACCAAGGATATTTTCGTATTTCGACTGTTTCCGCATATGTCACTTTTCTGCCACAACTACATAGCATAGAGCATTGGTGTTTGTGTTTGGTAGTAGAATCGTATCTCATGTAGTGCACTATGGTTGTTAGATGTCGGTAGCTATGGGGGTGTGGGAGATATGGGGGTTGAAAGTGGTCGACCTGTGGCAATTTCATACTTCTGCCAAAGACAAAAGTGTCATGGTGTATCACTTTTCAGCGAAAACTATAGATCACAGATAACTGGCGTTTGTGTGTAGTAGTAGCACAGAGTCACCTTTCGATCACAACAGCGGCCGATTTTCAGAAACTGTGGTACTGTGGTAGATATGGTGGTTGTAAGTGGCCGACCAAGGATATTTTCGTATTTCGACGAAAGGCATGTGTCTCTGCAGATTTATCGTTTCTGCCACGACTACATAGCAATAGAGCATTGGTGTTTATGTGTGGTGGTAGAATCGTGTCTGTTGTCGTGCACTATGGTTGTTAGATGTCTGTAGCTATGGGGGTGTGGAAGACATGGGGGATGAAAATGGTCGACCTGCGGCAATTTCATATTTCAGCCAAAGACGCATGTGTCTCGGTGTATCACTTTTGAGTGAAAACTATCACCGGCGTTTTTGTGTGGTAGTAACACAGAGTCACCCATCGATCTCAACGTTGGCCGAAATTCGGTAACTGTGGGAGCGTGTGAGATATGGTGTTTGAAATTGGTCGATCATGTATATTTTCGTATTTCATCCAAAGACTTGTGTGTATCCGTAAATTTTACTTTGCTGCCGGAACTATATAGCGCAGAAGACTGGTATTTGTGTGTGGTAATAGTATCGAGTCTCCCATCGTGCACTATGGTGGTTAGATGTCTACAGCTGTCAATATGAATACTTTACAATCACGAACGAATTTGTGGGTACCAGCTATTATATTGTGGAAGTAAGTTTCTGTCTTTTTGTTACGTTTTGACGACTAAATGGCTATATCAATATTGATGGAATTTAACAATGAAATAGTGTAGGAAGGACACAGGACATTTTTTCGGTATGAATAACAGTTTTAGTCACGAAATTTTAAGAACTTATCGAATGATGAAAGACAGACAGATTCGTGTGTTAGTCTGTAATGTTACGTTGGTTTGCTCAGTCGCGCAGTCTGTTAGTGTTTGATTTGTTAATAAATTTCGATAAGAAACAAAACTTATTATTTAGTATAGAGTCAATTTGCTCTGCACTGTACTATTCATTTGTGTCTGTATAAAAGTTTCTGGCACCAATTTGTCTTCCTTTTTGACATGCCTTACGGACGTAAACCTGGCCTAAGGTGCAGGTCTAGAAGACAATGTGCTGCTATTAGATTATAAGATTCAGATGCTCATGTTGAATAAAGAAGAAAAAACCAAGCTGAAATAAAGCTGCCATCAGTTAACACCCCCCCCCCCCCCCCACACACACACACACACATCCCCGCACCTTCGCTTACTTTTCTGTTTTTAAATATGTTGTAAATTGATTCTCTTCATGAGACAGATTAGACAATAGGATGATATAATGATGGCTTTCCATCATATTATGTCGACTCTGTGTTGTTTGGAACAAA